>CM034079.1:13321492-13784025 GCA_019845555.1 Aristolochia fimbriata
CAATGAAGACAATGCCCCTGGACAAGGCTTCGGGACCGGACGACTTCAATTGAGAGTTTTATAGAACAGGATGGAGCTTCATGAAGGATGATATCTTGACCATGGTGAATGACTTTTACAATAGAGGAATTCAATATAGGAGTTTGGGAGCTTCCTTTATAGCACTACTACCGAAAAAGGAAGGAGTTGAGCACATCAAGGATTTTCGGCCCATAAGCCTCATATCGGGTCCATACAAGATCATTGCTAGAATGCTGGCAGCCAGGCTGAAAAGTGTCATACACCATATCATTAGCAGGGAGCAGCATAGGTTTGTACAAGCAAGGCAACTGTTAGATGCAATTATGCTAGCACATGAAGTTGCAGAGAGATTTGCTAGATCTGGATAGCCTAAGGTGATCTTGAAGTTAGATATGGAAAAAGCATTTGATAGGGTGGATTGGTCTTACCTCGCCATCATGATGTGGAGACTTGGATTTGGGACTAAATGGATAAGATGGATACAGTCTTGCATTACGAGTGCATCTTTCTCAATACTCATAAACGGAGGGGTATTTGGGCACTTCAAGAGCACGAGGGGTTTAAGGCAGGGCGATCCCCTATCCCCCCTACTCTTCAACATGATAGGTGAAGGACTGGTCGGGGTGGTGAAACAAGTCATAGCAATCAGCTGGTTAATTAACCCTTTGCCTGAAGGCATCATCCCCATAGCTCAATTCGCGGATGACACAGTCATATTTGGAGAAGGTACATTAGAGCAGATTTCTCGGTGGAAGGCCACAATCCAGTTATTTGTGATCGCCTCAGGTCAAAAGGTCAATTGGAAAAAAATTGAAATGTATGCATTCAACATGGATCAGGAGACTCTTGGGCTAATGGCAGCAACGATGGGGTGTGCAGTGGGAACACTACCTGGAATCTACTTGGGTCTCCCATTGTTCCAAGGGAAGCTCACAAAGAGCTTATGGAATCCAGTGGTGGAAAGAGTACAAAGGAGATTATCCGCATGGAATGGTAGGTTATTGTCTAAGGCCGAAAGGCTGGTGTTGATTAAGGCCTGCCTTAGTGGCATACCATCACACTACCTCTCATTTCTCCATTGTCCTGCCGGGGTGGTCAAAGGCATTGAGAAGCACTTCCGGATCTTTCTTTGGAGGGGCTCCTCCGAAGCATTCAAATATCATCTAGTGCGCTGGGAAGACGTATGCTCTCCTAGGAGAATAGGGGGGCTGGGCATGCGAGACTTAAAGAAAGTGAACACAGCTTTTTTATGGAAGTGGTGCTGGAAATTGAATTCTAATCATAATTCAGCGTGGACCCAGTTAGTGAGAAGTAATTTTAGCGTGGACAGCAGTGAATGGTTTTAGGATGGCACTGCCCAAGACTTTTATCCGTCATATGGAGGTACATCAGCAAACTCCTACCTGGTTTCCAAAATAGACTGAGATGGGCAGTTGGAAATGGTAGGGCCACACAGTTTTGGGAGGACATATGGCTCTGGGATAAACCGTTGAAAGAGGCATTTCAAAGGCTATTTCGGATTGCAAGGCTACCAGCAGTCACAGTAGGGGACCTTATGGCAGATGAATCAGTGAGTAGTATTGACTGGAGTAGTGTATTTAGAAGGGAGCTTAGAGATACTGAGGTGCAGGACCTTAGCACTCTAGATACGATGCTACAGAGATTTTACAGAGACAACTCACTGCAGGATAGATTGATTTGGGTTCCATCTACAGAGGGGTGCTTCTTTGTGTCATCTGGTTACATGTCGCAAGTGCAGGATACTCGGGCACATATTAGCAACAAGGCCTGATCACTTTCTGCCCCACCGAATGTGCAATTCTTTATAAGGAGTGCTTTGCATGAGAAAATTCTCACACAGGAAATGTTAGGGAGAAGGGGTATTTCCATACCCTCTTAGGAATGCCCAATGTGTGGGAACCACACAAAGAGCATCCACCATCTTCTACTACACTGCAAGTTTGCATGGAGACTTTGGAATTGGTGTGCACACCTATTCGATTTCTCGTGGGAGCCGACCAAATGCCTTAGTGGAGTAATACAGATATGGCACCCGTATCTAGTGGGAGTAGGGAGAGTGATGTGGAAATCTATGTTGGCATTCATTCCATGGATGATCTGGGAGGAACGGAATAGAAGAGTGTTTCAAAACAAATCTTTAACATGGGAAGAGGTGGCTAATCAAACTCAAATGAGAGTGGTTCAGTGGCTTGGGGCAAAAGGTATATTGGTTGGTATGGACTTGTGCACAGTTCGGGCCTCCTGGTATGTGATAGCAACATCCAGCAGGCCTGGACACAACCCGGTGACAACTGCTTGGCTTCCACCGTCGGAAGGAAAGTTGAAGGTTAATGTGGATGGGTCATCCATGGGCAACCCAGGTCTTGTTGGTTTTGGAGGAGTTTTTAGAGACTCGGAGGGTAACATATTGATGTCGTATTCTAGACCACTAGGGGTGGATGACTCTACTTCAGCCGAGGCTCATGGAGTCTTGCATGCCCTACGCTTATTCCGCACACACTTCTCTGGAGAGCTGGTAGTGGAGGGGGACTCAAAGAATGTCATAGGATGGTGCCGTCAGACCTCAGCTTCACCATGGAAACTCTTGTATTTGTTTAGAGAGATTTTACCCCTGTCTTCATTTGTTAGTGAATGGTCATGTATTCCCAGATCTGCCAATACTGTGGCAGACAGGTTAACTAAGCAGGGAGTCACCCTTACCTCCATAGAGGTAAAGGTGGACCCTCCCTTTGTATGATGATTATTGCATATCAATAAATAAACTCAACATTTTTCCTCAAAAAAAAAAAAAAAAAAAAAGTAATCGGAACATGATCACCAGACAATCAAAATGAAGTAATCAGAAAATCACCAGTCAAACAAAAATTAAGTAATCAGATAAATTTGCCGATTGAAGTTTTAAAACAGATAACCGAATAATAGAAAAAAAAATTGAAGGAAAGAGGAAGGAAAGAAGGAGAAAAAAATCTGATAAAAAATGATGATAGAACAGAGGAAGAGAAAGAAGAAGTAGATGGAAAAGGATTGGAACACTCACCTTTGTGCTGCCGAACAAATTGTGGATTTCTCAGCTGCGACGAAGCTTGGAGCTGGAGAATAGAGAGTTGTTGCGACTGCAATAGCTCCACAATGCTCCACAATGCGACTGCAAATAGCTGAAGAATGGAGCTGGAGAAACGTGGATTGAAATTTTTAGATAGCAAAATGTGAGGCGAGGAGTCGAAATTGAAATTGAAAGAAGAAGAAGAAACATATTTAATTTCCCATGCCTGCCTCCGAAGATCCGTTCCTCTCAACTTCCGTCTCTGCACTCAAAGGAGCTTTCGTTAGTCATGCCAAAATGTCTCGGATAACATGATTTGGGAGAAGGAGATAGAACAAGGCAACAGGGTTGGGTCCGATGAGAGAGAGTACGAGATTTGGAAATAAGCTCGCGCTCGCGTGTGAGGATCTTATGGCGTGTGTTATTTTTCCTAGATCCTAGTTTTGAGTTGTTTATGACCGAGAGCCCGAGACATATGGTGACAGTTAAAACACTGAATATTAACAAGGATTAATATTACATAATATTAATGAGGGTTATATCTTTAACCCTCACCAATATGGTATATATGGCGAGGGCTTAATGTAGAACCCTCGCCAAATATAGATTTTCTACTAGTGTTGCTGAGATCGAATGGGCAGGTCCAAGTCGTCCTCAAACTCGTTCAAGGGAGAAATTTGTTTCAAAGATGTCTCGAGGTCGTCGCACTTGACCACTTAGTGTTTTGCCCTTATCTTCTTTGCTGGTGTGCCTGGTAGGGGACGTCGAAGAGCATGTGGCTACCTTTACTAGGAGTGGCGTGAGGAAGTCTTTGGGGAAAAACTCTGCCAATGTGAATTGGCTTCTTCCGTCGAGTGACCAAAATCCACCCCTCCGCATCTGCTTTAGCAACTTCTCGGGGTGCCAACGCAGGAGCAATTTTTGCCAGTGATTTGTTGGGTATGCTAGACTTTTCTTTTGGCTCCTTTGCGACAGCTTTCCCCTTTTGTGGGGATTGGGAATTGGAGCGGTGATGTCACTGACTTGCTCCATGACAAGTTCCATGTTGTGAGCTTCAGTTGCGAGCTCCTGAAAGTTGGTTGGTTTCTTGCCCTTCAAGAAGTAGAGAAGACCCCACGACATGCCACGAACGCACATGTCGATCTCTACTTCGAGAGACAATTTGGAGCTTTATTTGCAGTTGAGGCTTAGATTCCTCCACCGGTTAATGTAGTCGATGACTTTTTTGCCGTTCTTCTGTCGAAGATTGGCCCATCTCGGCTAATGTTATGGTGCGCCGGGTGTTGTAGAACCGGTTGAGGAATTCGCTTTCAAGTTGCTCCCAGCTGTCGATTGTTTCCTGTTGTAGCTCAATGTACCTGTCGAAGGCATTTTCCTTCAGTGAACGGCGGCCGAACTGCTTGACTAGCAGGTCACTGTCAGTACCGGCATTGTTGCAGGTTTCGATAAAGTGGGCGACGTGCTGATTCGAAAGGTCGTCGCCATTGAATTGTTAGAATTTTGGCGAATGGTACCCAAAAGGCATCGGGAGATTTTGGATCTGTTGTGTGTAGGGTCTCCGGTAGGAGACTGATTTGCTCTCGCCAGAGCTATTTCGGATGGCGCGGTTGATCATTTCATTCAATGCATCAAGTGTGAGGGAGGTCGGCTCCTCCTCGCCCCATGACATTCGAATAGTCGCGGGGGCTGCCAGCTGCTCGTTGGGAGTGGGCTCCTCTCAGCAAGGCTCACCCGAAGCGTTGGTTGTTGCCCTGTTTCGGTCGACTTCTTGAGGGATGTCCCTGACATTGGTCGTGAGGGCCAATCGCTCCATCATTTGCGCGATCTAGATGTCACGAGCCATGATTTGAGCATCCTTGGCGCGGATCCTCCCATCTTGTTCTTTTAATGCAGCTTGCATTTCTGCAAGCTGTTCTTCGACCGTTTTGGCCGAAGTTGCCATAGTGGCAACTTTGATGGTGGGAACTGAAGGAGATGCTCCCATCGCGAACCGTAGTGGTGACATTTTCACTGGCGACCCTACTGGAGAGAAGGACACCGGTGTAGTTTGGCGCAGTGAGGCCGCAGTGGGCGATCGGGTTGGAGAGCCAACCACCGAGGTGTTTTGGCGAGTTGTTGCCTTGATAGGAAACCAGCTCGATGGAGTGGCCGCTAGTGTACTCTGGTGAGAGTTGATTGGCGACCGGGCCAGATTTTTGCTGCTGGCGTCGGTCATGCGGTGATTGAGCTGCGACAGTGAGCGCAGCTAGGAGCTTTTGGGAGATGGTCACTATTTGCGACTGGCCCCTAGCCGTTGTTCTGGGTGAAGCCAGAACTGGTGCTTGGTCCCTCCTCTGTGAGGAGGGAGTTGCATGTTGCTCATAGCGCTGGATCATGGCAGGCACGATAGAGACCCTTTGCGATGATGGCGGCTGGGTCGGACTGGACAACAAGCTGTGCGCCGACGGTGTGGTAGCGACGGTCGGCTTAGTTCCATTTTTTTTCTCTTGCAGTTGGGGAGTCGACTAGACTGAATCAATGATTTTCTGGCGTGGCTTCCATCTTGGCTGGATGCCAAGCCACTTGAGAAGCTGGTATGGCTTCAGACTTGGCTGGCTGCCAAGTGACTTGAGGAGTTGGCTTGACTGAGTGTCGGGCCCGCAGATGGGCTGTTTGGTGAACTTGATGGGCAGACCATAGAAGAATCTGCAGTAGATCCGTAAGAGGCCTCTAGATGACTTATTGGGTGGATTGTCGCATGGGTTTATTGTAAATGGGTCGTGTCGAATTTTAATGCCTACATATACATATAATTGTTTTATGTTCTTATTATTGATGCACAAGAATAAATAACTTACTATTTGAATCCTTGTAACATTATTTTTTTTTTTGGAATGTACTATAGCATTACTAAAGTACATGGTGCTCTGTAGCCAAAAAATTCCATACGCAACAAAGGTAAACAAGTACTACTACAATGGTAAACAACATAGTCAAGCAAGCTTACATATTGGCTAATCAAACAAAAGTAATTTCCTTAGTGGTGAATTCCTTAAATGCTTCCTCAATTTTCTTCATTGTAGTCTCTGAAGCATACCAAGAATTTATTAAGGATAAAGATCATAATAGTATAATCTAGTTAAGATTGGTAATGTAAGTGTTTTAATTTATGGCTTTGCTCAGAACAATTTACTGATATTATTATATTTTTATAATAATTATTTATGCATGCATTATTTGTTTATCCATGGATTTCATCCCTTTGACGGCTGATCACTAGGAGGTGGGTGTCGTCTAACATTGTGTCTTGAAGCTTCGTGCTCAAAGCTGTCCGAATCATTGAGGCAGTGGTGGAGCCAGGAAATTTAGGTCGAGGGGCAAGTGTATAAGTAAAATATTATTTTTATTTTAGCTAAATAAATAGTAAACCTTTGACCATCTTTTACCAATTTGTCTTTTTATTAAGTATATATGGTAAATATCTTATAATCATGACAAACATATTCAAAAAAATTTTAATTACCTATATTTAATCTCTTAAATAATTTTTTTAAAATATATAATTGTGTATTTGGACTCATATAGATGTTTAGAAAGTGATAAACTAATATAAAATTAACAGCTAAATTTAAATAAATATAAATAACATCGAATAAATAAAACTTAGTATAATTTAAATTAATATATAAAAAAATATGGAAGTAACATAATTTAAAAGGATGCATTTATTGAACAATAGTTTAAAGATATGATAAATATGTTGATTTTTAATTGCTAGTGCTAATAAAAGTATAGTTGTTGCTTCTTGTTATATGTAATTTTAAAAAGGGGATTTTAAGATTAAAGATCAATTACAAAAATTAAGCATAAAAGACATGACTTTCACCTCTTTTGAATTCAACATATATACTATGAGTATAGGGTACTTTAAAAAAATTGAAAATAAATTACGATTTTCTTCTAAGACAAAATTTTGATAGATGAGAGATTAAAGTGATTAAGTGTAAGGAGGAGAAGGAAAACAAAATGAAAGAGGGAAAAGCTTATGAAGAAAGACAAACTATGAGAACTAGATGCAAGTTAATAAAGATTATAAAAGAGGAGTAAATTTTCAATTTTTATGATTTTTCTAACTTTAGAAAACTAAAATTAAAATATTTATTACTTTTCTAAATATAGTGTAACACTAGAGGAAAATCGTGGGTAAATTGACACTAAGGGCATGACACAAATAACTAATGGGGCAAACCTCAGTATAAGGGGGGGCAAACCTCAACATATGAGGGGGCAAACCTCAACATAAGGGGGGGAAACTTCAACATAAGAGGGGGCAAACCTAAGCATAAAGGGGGGCAAACCTAAGCATAAAGGGGGGGAAACCTAAGCATAAAGGGGGGCAAACCTAAGCATAAAGGGGGGTCAATTGCCCTCCCCTTGCCCCCTTGGTTTCGCCCTTGCATAGAAGAGAATTGGGGCAGCTCACTTAAACCTTTGTATGTTTAAATGACCATATAGGGGTTTTAGGCATTGGACCATGCATTGACTGGGTGTCACATCATCATACGATATTGTGCGTGTTGCCGTACGTAGGACGAGTGATCGATTGATTTGGTGATTTAGCCTTGAGTCCATGAGACCGATCACCTCCTAATCTTGATTCTTTTGACCTTAGGAATTAGCCCGAAAATTGTATGAGATGTATAATTTTTTTGGGGTGGAATCAATCGCATAATTAAATTATTTGATGCATTCAGCCACTCTAGAGAGTTCACATTTTCTACATTATTGGGAGGTTTTATTCTAAGAGAAACTCATCCCAAGGGCAAAATCATAATTTTGGGAAAGTCAATAAACCCGAGAAATTATGGATTATTCTAAAATTATAGATATTCTAAATTGATTTGTGAAAAATATTTTCAAAATATTTTGTTAAAACACTATAGGAATTGGGCCTAGTGGAGCCCATTTTTTGGGTATCCAATTTGAGATCAAATTTGGTATTTGGGGGACGCCTCAATTGGCCAGAATTTGAGTTTGAGTGGGAAGCTTAGATGGAAGGAGGAATCCTTTTTGGAGTCTGCTTGGTTGATGGGCCACAAAACTCTATAAATACACTAGCTGAAGAGGTCACACTAATCCTGGAATAGACTAACCTTTTTGTGGAGAGGACCTGACATCAAGGATAGCTACCAAACAGGATTAGTGAGACCTACAACGCAAAAGAGGTAAGTACCCCAATCTAAATTTTATTTTCTAGGACAATAGATAATTAATTCTTGTTGAGAAAATTATTAGATTGTTTTGCATTTAATTTCCAAAACTGCATTCAGAATCTTGGGGGGTTCTCTCACAAAATGCTTTCTAAGTGTTTTTCCAAATACTAGATATTAATTTGGACTCTCACACAAAATTTACACTAAACAAGTGTACAAGTTATAGATCAAGAGTATACTTGAATCCACAATGTGATAGTTTGTCTTCCTTCGCAAGTCAACATTTCCACCCCAGGCAACAAAAATCCAGTTATTGTGTCTTGTGAAAAGAATATGATTAAGAGTGTAAAATAAATATATAAGATCATCAACCACTCAAAAGATTCCCCTGATGAAGAACTAATTAACAAACCATAGTTCAAACATAAAGTTTTCAAGAAAATACTTCACAGGATGAACCGAGTAAATATAGGACAAGCAAGAATCAAAGCAGAGAAGGAGAACAATTTGATAAGGTGTATTAAATACTTAACCTAGGAACATGTTAAACATAAGCTGCTACATATATTCAAGGATCAATCTCCTCTAAGAATTCAAGAACATCAATAACATATTCATAAAATACTATTATTGGAGTCATGTAAAGTCTCAAAACTTCTAACAACTCCTAAATGATGAGTTTTGTTGGATAAACATCCCTCACCTATAGTAGCCCATGCTCCACATCTCACGTAAGTTGTCTAAGTTTACAAAGTCGTGTGTTAGATAAGAGCCCAAAGGCTTCTGTTTTAAGAGATCTCATGTTTTTCATTCAAAGAGCATATGACTACCAGAAAAGCATTGAATATGCAAAAAACCCGAAGAATTCACTCGCATTCTTTTTGGACCAGTCACAAGTAAATATGAAACAAAAACGAGCAAATAAAAGAAAAAACACAAGATTTTAAGCATTTCTAACTTGAATATGGATGAATACCTTTTCTAAAATCATCTAGGAGAGCCATTGGAGGTTTCAATAGTGAACTCTAAGTTTTATGTCTCACTTGGGTTCAAAATTAACAAAAAAAAAAAAAAAATCTCAACGCGAAAGGCAAAATTTGCCTTCTACACAAATATATTCCTCCATGATACAATATGACTGGACATTTAAAATAAAAACACACAATTTCCAACTAAACTACATGAAAATGCAAGTCCACGACTAATAAGTACCATTTACAGTAAAACATTCAGATATAAAATCAAAGTTTAATTGAATCCTCACATAAAAAGCAAAAGTTGTAAAAGCCAATGGTATAAAGTCACAAAGGCATCTTTTATTCCTACAACTCAGCTAAACCCTGTAATGCGACAAAAACCTCTATGACTCTACTACTCTTCAATCATCATCAGGGAAAGTAACGAACACATGAAACTCCTACATATTACTAAGAAAAACTAAGCTTAAAACAAAAAATTGCAATAGAAGAATAAAAGCATAACTAACTAATCCCTGATCCAGAGATAAAATACACAAAGTGGCCTTCCTTTATGTTAAAGCAAATATGTTTTATCTATTTTTGACAAACTCAAAAGAGTATGTAACTACACTAGGAGGTACACCAACAAGAGCAGGACCATCCATTGTAGTGACACCACCTAGATCTAAGAAACCTAGAGAGGGACAATGCTACAATTAGGAAAGATATGTAAAAGCTAGAAACTAAGAAGAAATGGTGAAGCTAAACACGGCTTGGTTATCTTTGCGAAGGAGTTTCCAATCTCAAACATAATTCTTTAAGGAAACAAAGTCGGCAAACATAAAGGAAGCTTCCTAATAAGACAAGGCTCCGAATCAGCAATAAGGAGTTTCCTAGCAAGACACAACTACATACCGTATCAAAACAAGAAATTGGATAAGAAGGCAACTATCAAATCAGATAAGAAGTCAACTATCAAATCAGATAAGAAGGCAACTATCAAATCAGATAAGAAGGCAACTATCAAATCAGATAAGAAGGCAACTATCCTGACCTAGTTGGGACTCCCAAAAGGCAACAACATTCCCAGAAGAACCAGATTTGCAAAGATTTGAAAAGATTTCTAGAATACAACTTTTCAAATACAAGACTGACACAAAGATGTATCAAGTCAAAGAGGAGAGACCAATAAGGCAATAGAACGTCCAAAGTTAGAAGTGCAGGATCTTTGAAATTAATTGTGCTTATTGCCCTATAAATAAGGATTCAAAACTCTCAAAGAGATAAGCTGAAATTAAGGAAAAAATTATAGATCATGAGGTTGAAGGGGGCTTTTCGAGGAGATGTACAAGAAGTCAATTCTTATGTGAGCAAGCTTGTTGAGCTTATCAAGAAGTCTTCCAGCTTATGTTCAAGAAGCCATTGAGTATCATAATGTCGTTCTCATCCTGAGAAGACTACACGGAGAAGATTCCTTGCATGAAGGGAACACATTGAAGGGGAGCCTCGGTGTGAGGGGTGTCGAAGAACTTCTGTTGGTGTGCTGCAACAGGGAGTTTAAAGAAAGTTTGTGTCATTCAAATCTTGTTAGGGAGGAGAACTTTGATTGGAGGTGTAACATGTAAGTTACTGTAAACTTTCTTTAGTGGATTCTTCACCCTGAGCCAAATGCCCAGTAGAGTAGGAACGATTGGTTCCGAACTGCGATAACAAGTTCTGGTGTCTTGAGTTTGTGATATACTTTATGGTATAACTAGTGTATCTTTGACTGTAGTTACACGGTGTAATTACACGTATAAGTACACCAGCATAAGGTCATAGTAATTTTAGTTTATAAAACACAAAGCATAAGAGAAGAAGATTTTACTCGGAGGAAAGAAGATTTTACTACTTCGTTAGCTAAGGGTTCAATCCTTGTCGGCAGGAGAAGCTCATCTTCTGGTCTGTTACTCGTATCTGATGTAAAAAAAAAAATCGCCAGAATCAAAACCGATGTTAAAATAGAATAGAAGTCACGAGAACGGATTCTGTAAGCAAGGAGAATGAGATATGTAATGCAAAAGCTAAATCGCAAAAGCTAATGAAATACTAAGAGAACGGATTTGTAAGCCAGGAAGATAAAAGACCATACCTCTGTAAGCCACAATTGCTCGCCAACGGCCAGAACCTAATGAAATGCAGACAAATATGTTTGATTTTTGGCCTTGACAGCAAATCCTCCCTCGGTTAGGGCTCACAAAAAAGGACAATGAAGATTGATTGTTCCTCACACAATCGTCCGAGCTCAATGAAGAATGAAGAATGATTGTGTTATAGCAATCCGTTCGAGCTAGAGTGACTATCCCTCACACAACCAGATTGATAAAGTGATGCAGTGTGAAATGCGGTGTGAAATGAGGCGTGAATGTTTGTCCCTCACACAACCAGACCTATAACACAACTAACGATGGCGAGAAACAACTCCAAAAAGCCCCATCGATTTGTTCGTTTTGCACAAGGAAGAAAACACGATGAAGGGGAGAAAAACACGGGAAGGGTTAAAGGAAAGGGTACAAACAATTAAAGAATTGTGAGAAGTGTTTTAGGCCCACAGTTTGAAACTTAACCGTTGGTATTAGTAGTGCTTTACCCCGGGAAGCACATGAAGCTGTCCATATAGGTACCCCAATACCAATAATTACATATTAAATCAAAGGTAAGTAACCGCTGGTAAAAAGAGCTCAAATTTGCTACGCCCACGGGCTCTGCCCGCCTCTCACAGACGGAGGGCCCACACGGGTGGGTCCCACCCGGACCGTCTGTGAGAGGCGGGGCGTAGCAAATTTGAGCTCTGGTAGAACTTTTACCAACTATTATGGGTGTAGGTAGAAAGTCTCTTTCTTCTACCATTAGAAAGTAAAAAATACAAATTTAGCATGCATTTTAAAAATAATAAAAATTCATATAAGCATGAAAATAGTTATATTTAAACAATAAATATTTTGAAGAAAAAAAAAAAAAAAAAACGAGTGTATATTCTTTTGGAGGTAAGGAAAAATAAGAATTGTAAAGGTAAAAAAATGATAGAATTAAAGAAGTTTGGATTAAAGATATAGTGCAAAAATGTAATTGATACATAAAATACTTTACATTGTTTGAGGTGTGAACTTATTTATAAATATTATATTAATATTAATACAAACAGATCATAAAAAAATACAAGTATTATATGATTTGGTATAAGAGAAAAATGGATGCTTGAATTTTAATTAGGAGAAAAACGAAAGTATAAGACAGAAAAACTAACTAGCAAGGAGAAAGAAAAGAAGAAAATATATATTAAATATAATTTCTAAATGTTACACATTAAATAATTAACGCAGAGAGTGACGGAGCTTCTTAGATGCTTTTCATCGTGTAAGTTGTAACATAGGTGGACTTTTGCTTGCTTCGCACATTACGGCCTCTTCTGATAAAGTGGGTCGGACATGGAGATCGTGGTTATGTAGTGAGAGTCGGGCTGTAATTGGGAGCTGGTATGGCCGAGGAAACGGGGTTTTAGAGAACGAACGGTGAAGATAAGGAAGCAGTTTCTCTGTCCATTGCATCCCAGGCGTCTCCTTTCTCCACTCTTCTCCACCCTCCGATCTCTTCCCCTCTTTTCTCTCTCACCCAAACAAATCCCTCTAAAAAAAAAAAAAAAAAAAAAAAAACAAAACAAATCTCGCTTCGCCGCCTTCGCGCGCCAAATTCAAGATTCACAGGTAACGTTTTCCTCTTCTCCAACTCTTCAGTTTTCTCCGATTTTTTTCCCGCTTCATGGCGACTCCAGATCTGGGGTTAGGGTTTCCGTACTCACCAGCTAGGGTTTCGGAGTTAGGGTTTCGTCGCCAATGGCGGAGGTTCCAGCCAGCCCGGGCGGTGGGAGCCACGAGAGCGGGGAGCAAAGTCCTCGAGGCTCCTCATCCTCCAATGTGAGGGAGCAGGACCGTTACCTTCCTATTGCCAACATTAGCCGAATCATGAAGAAAGCGCTGCCGGCTAATGGCAAGATAGCCAAAGACGCCAAAGAGACTGTCCAGGAATGCGTGTCTGAGTTCATCAGCTTCATTACGAGCGAGTTAGTCAAATTGTTGAAATTGGCCTTCCGTTGCTTTTTATTCCCCCCCACGTTTCGTTGTAATTTCCCGAAGAGTAGACTGTTTCTTTTACGTCAAATCGATCGGTATGTCTCTCCCCTCGCAGGGCGAGTGAGAAATGCCAGAGGGAGAAGCGTAAGACGATAAACGGTGACGATTTGCTGTGGGCAATGGCGACCTTGGGTTTCGAGGATTATGTTGAACCGCTTAGGATCTACTTGAACAAGTTCAGAGAGGTTTGACTTTTCTCTCTTCTAGTCAACTCTGGAGGTACTGTACTTACTTGAAATGTTGGAATGACAATGGTTTTTGGTTTTCTCATTCAATTATGGGTCGCGATTCGATTGCGCGTTGACTTCAGATGGAGGTATTTGCCTATTTGGATACTCTCTTATGTGCTGTTCGCTTCCTGTTATAGTTATTTATTGTCATATTTTATTTGTCACTTAGCTTTCCGTTCCGTAATTCAATCACGATAATTCATCTTGCTTGTGCCCTGTGAAATTTTCTTAGGGTGACAGTAAAGGGCCTGCCAAGGCTGGGGATGGATCCGCTAAAAAAGATGGAGTTCAAACGGCTTCTGAAAATCAGGTATAACCCAACACAATTATTTTTGTTAGAGGAATTATGTTCAGCATAATTTTTGCATTTTCCGTTATCTTTTCCTGGAATAGTTTGAGCCGTTTTTTAATAACATATCTGTGATTGATAAATATTGCAGATTGGTTACCAGGGCTCTTTTACGCAAGGCATGGGCTATACACAGGCGCAGGTACTTCTTTCTCCTATACTTATCTTCCCTCGTTTCTTATATCGACTATTTCCCTTGCTGTTCCAAATGCTATGCATTTTTACATCACTTTTTTTTTCCTGACTGATAGAAACAGATTTCATTTGTAATGATCTGTGCGTATGCTAGTATTTAGTCACCATGATTGTTTACATGTTTATGTTTTATGATTTTATACATTTTCCTTGTTGTCCATGTTATATTCTGTTCAAATCTTCATGAGCCAACTTGCAAACTACCTGTTCAGATTAATGCTTATCCTTTTCTTTGTCTTGGTTTCTTCCCATTTTCTCTCTTCAATTCTGGCATTCCTGTTGTACATGATGTACACATACACACACATAACCATGTACCCACATTTACAACATGGACTCAGTGTCACACTTGCAAGCACACAAAACACGCACACTCATGCACATGCACACACACACGCACACACACACACACACACACACACACATGCACACATGCACACATGCACAAAGAGACTCACACGCGGCGCATTGCACACACATGCACATGCACACACACACATCGCAGACACACACTTGTGCACACCCACACGCAGTACACACACATGTGCACACCCACACGCACACACACACACACACATCGCACACACACACGCACACACACATGTGCACACCCACACGCAGTACACACACGCACACACACACATCGCAGCACACACACACGCGCACACACACACGCAGTACACACACACGCACACACACACGCACACACACACGCACACACACACATCGCAGTACACACACACGCAGTACACACACACGCGACACACACACACATCGCAGACACCCCACATGTGCACACACACACACGCACACACACACACGCGCACACACACATGTGCACACCTACACGCAGTACACCCCACGCACACACACACATGTGCACACCCACACGCAGTAACACACACATGTGCACACCCACACGCAGTACACCCACACATCGCACACACACATGTGCACACCCACACGTGCACACCCCACACGCACACACACACATGTGCACACCCACACGTGCACACACACATGTGCACCCACATGTGCACACCCACACGTGCACACACACATGTGCACACACACACGTGCACACGCACACACACACGTGCACACACATGTGCACACCCACACGTGCACACACACATGTGCACACTCACACATGCACCCGCACCCACATGCACGCATACACACACATGCGCGCACACAAACACGCACGTGCACAAACACACACACATGGAGAGTAATTTATAGATATTTTTAGAAGTTGTAGCTGTAGTAGTCTATCATCCGATTGGATACCATTGCATTTAAACTCAAGTGTTCTTGAGAAAGTCATTTCTCCCGCAATCAGTGCACTGACTAGCCCTCAGAATGACTAAGTCTCCCCTTTTTCTTTTCTCCAATTGGAAGAGACGAGCAAGCATGTTCTAGTTTTTGCTTCAGTTTTATCTTTATCAAGAGGTTGTTGAAATGGAGATGTTTGGTAGGTGTTGAACAGGATCGATATCTGTTGGAATATCATTATATAAAAAAACTAATAAAAGAAATTTAACTGTGTTTCCACACCAGCATTTTCTTTTGTGCATGCTATTCTCAATCATTCTCCATATGCAGCTGTGCGATGTTTGAAAACAACCTTGTTTACTGGTGGGAATGAGTCATGCTTGGGTCGAGTTTCTTGAAACCCGAACTCGTTTTCATTTTTCAACCTCAAAGAACATCCCTATTTAAAAAATCAAATAGATATTAAAACCCATCCCCATCATTCCTTGCCTACCTGCCTCTCATTCCATCCCTGCCCTAACCCATCCTTGATCCACCACTTGTCCCTCTTATCTGTCCTACTCTTGCTTAATCCTCTCCCTGTCCCATCCTCTCCCCACCCCATCCGCACCTTGAATCCCCCATCCTGTCCTATAATCCCATCTCATATTCCTCCTTTGCTTGTCCCACCTCGCTTTGTCCTTGTCCCGATGCTTCTCTGCCCTGTATCCTTGCTTTGTATCCCCACTATACTTTTGTTCGTATCTTTTCCCCATTTGCAACCCCAATTCCTGCCCCTACCCCAACCCCAATCCCCACCCTAATCTCTGTCCTTAAGATCCCACTAGTCGGGTTTAGTTGACCTGTCTCAGAGCAGAATCTTGGTGGGGTTATTTTCTCTACACGTTCCCTGACGCACTTGGTAGACACCGGGGTTTTCAGGTGGGGGGTTCCTTTGTGAGAACCCACCCAATGCCCACCCCCAACTTTGATATGATTTTTGTTCTACAGTTTGAAATGTGTGGGCTTTCATGTGATTGTGTGTTAGTGTCTTTTAGTGCCAGCCATTTTCTTTCCTTTTCCAATATTCTTGGTTTTGCAATGGTCCTTGAGTTTCGTCGTTTCCTGTCAAATATCGATTGTGTTATTAGAAGCATACAATAATATAATACAAATTTTCTGCTTCAGGTCATGTTTTGAAATGGCCTGCAAACAGTATTATATTTTGAGTGTTTCTTTTTCAGATGATCGGAGTATAAAATATTTTGTATATCTAAAGTGCTGATCAGGGTGGTTTTTCTTTCTATCATTCATCTGCTAGCATCTCAATAAATGCTGTCAGGCATTCTACTCTGCAATGAATTTGTTTTTCATTTGATTTTTTAAATTTATCCCATCTTTGTTTTGTTTACTCCTAATATACTAAATTATTTTTTCTTCTATTATATCAAATTTTCATTCTTTTCTGCTATCATACCAAATATTTTTTGTTTTCTGCTAGTATATCAATTTTTTTTGTGCTATTATCTCCAATGATTGTTTTTACATTTCGGATTTTACTATTATGATAAATGTTGCTTGAAATTTATTTAAGCTGGCCCAATAAGATCTCTCGGATACTTTGTATTTCTGTGACTTAAAATAAAGATAAGTTGGAACCTAAAACAGGGCGACAATGCCCTGTTCATTGTACCATGTAACTTTACTAGGAAAATGACCTTCAAGTCTGATCTTCTAGGTGGATTAAACTGCAGCATCGAATACCGTCGAGGGTAGAAATCGTGATTTGGGTTCTACAATTGCGTCATCTGTTTCTTTCAGAATTTTAATTTGAATTATATCATGATTCACTTCTGATGCCAAAAGCTGTTTCCTGAAACACTAACATTCGTTGTAGCACTCTCGAGTACTTGCCTCCAAAAGTTCATGATTTTGATTAATGTCATGCAGACACAGGGACAACATGTTATGCTGCCCATGCATGGAACGGAGTAAATGATGGCTATGCAGAGGGCCCAACTGAGATGAATGGACGGATGCTTCTGTAGAAATGTTGTTGTGTGGGCGTCCCTGCTTTTTACGGATCGCCGCTCTTGAGGTCTGTGTTGTGAAGCGTTTCTCTGCTCGTTGAAGTCACCGAGTGACTGGATCATATATAGATTGAATTTGGTTTTTGAACGTCAGTGTATACGCCCCCTTAAGGGGTGTGGTGTATTCTGTGAAGTGAAATTTGGGCCGCTGAATGTTGTTGCTAACGGTTTATTTGATCTATAAAAAGTCCTCTTTTTGGGGAGGGGGGGGTGGGGGGAGTAGAGTATTCTTCATATTTGCTGGCGTCTATTTTTCTTCGCAGTCCTCAATTGTTAGAAGCACCGAGAGGGACCGCAAAATCTCACGAGATGCCAAAGGCTAATCGCCATCATTTATTTACACGCTGCAAGGGGTTGCTTCGTCTCGAAGACAATCCCAAATCTCAGTGGGTGCCTGGCAGTGTTAAATGTTTCGTGACTTTGTGGAAGGAAAAAAAAAAAGAAGAAGAGAGAAAGTAGAAAGTACTGCCAGCGATGCCAATTAGTGCGTCGTCATTTATCGTAAACTAAAGCGCAACGACAGCAGTTCATGAGCCTGTCCAAATCCCGACGCCGAGGAGGAAATTTCCGGAGCTCAGAGACGCGATCAAATGGGAACAAGCAGATGCTTTTTTAACTTTTTATTACCTTCGCACTCGGATTCCATTTTCTTGAAAGCTCTCCTTGTTACGAGTTGGCGAGGCGGTCAGTGTGGGCATGTGCGATCGCGACTCTTTTCTCTCACCTGGGGATCCCCCTTTTGGTTTGGTTTGGTTTGGTTGCCGAAAGAAAGAAGGGAGGAACTAGTCCTCGGCCCCTCGGCCGTTCGGCCGTGGCCAGGCTTTGGGAGTCGCTGCGATCGGGTGGTGGCCAGTGGGTGGTATTGGGGGATCCCAAAAGCAGACGCGCGGGGAGAAAGGACACTTTGATGGAACCTTTCAGGCTGCTTCCGCGTCCCTTCCTTCTCACGCTGCTGCTTGACTGCTTCGTACGTGCTTGTGCTCTTCCCTCCCTCCTCGATAGCACAGAAAAGCGTCAACGGGTCCAGTTTTGGGGTCAATGCAATTCCAGTGTCGTTCAAACCAGGGGTAAAGAAGAAGACGAAGAGGGCCCATCCATCCCTTGTGCTCCCCACTTCCCCTCCCTCGTGCTTGCTGCCCAATTAGCGGTTCCTTAAGTCGGATTCTCGGCGCGGACCCGAAAAGAGTTGATGTGAATCGATTCGTTGTGTTTTTGAATATTACCGGCTATTGTATTATATTTGACGCCTTTCTGTTATTCGGAGTGGGGCTTTTGGTTAAACAATTCTCGTGGTCGTGGTCGTGGTCGTGTGTGTTTGTGTGTGAACTGGGAATCGCGAAAGAGAAAATACGAAGAAAGAATCTCGAGAATGAAATCCGGGAGACGGGGGTCGTTGGAGGTCTTCCCAAGGAAGAAGAAGAAGAAGTAGAACGGCAGAGAAGTAACAGAGGAGGCGGGGGAGGGAAATCTGTTGAGAGGGGGGGTCCACATGACTGAGAAAAGTTGCTCGGACACTGTGGACACAGTCCTTCCCACTCTCTCCTTAACTCAGAAAATTTCTTTCGAAAGAATCATTATCATATCGCCATTTTGCTGCTTTTCACACTCCCATTAGCTGAAAAGCGCACACACACAGAAAGAGACTCTTTCTCTTCACCTCCTCTCTCTCTCTCTCTCTCTCTCTCTCTCTCTCTCTCTCTCTCTCTCTCTCTCTCTCTCTCTCTCTCTCTCTCTCTCTCTCTTTCTCTCTCTCCGTCGCTCATCAGTTGCTCGTTTTTGTTTTTCCTTCTGCTACCTCACTTGTCGCTCTCTCTCTTTCTCTGGAAAAATGGAGTCGCTTCTCTTCCTTTTCCTTCCTTTGATTTTTCTCAACGCCGAAGCTCAAATGCCCGGTAAGCTTCTCTTCTCGTTGTCTCCCAGGAGTTTCAGCATCTCTCTGTCTGTGTGGTTTTCTCTTTCTCTGTGCCTTTTTGTGTCCCTGACTGTGATGTACTGACGCCATGAAATCGGATTACTCCGACTTGCAACCAACCAACGTTGAGGTTGCAGGTTGAGAGGCTGCTTTATTGATCCGAAATTAGTGAACTAGTTCTGGACGACGAAGAACCAAAGCATTTTTACGAGTTGTTACTAAAGGATGAACTTGAATGGCTCTGCTTTTCATCGACTTACTGAGGTTTTCGTGGATAAGCACGGAGTGTACACCTACCTCCGCTTTTAGTGAGAGAGTTTTACTCGGCAAATTATATTTCCGCTTATTTGGTTTTGGCCTATTTATGGCAAAACGGAATGGTAAATTCATACTTCTCCCAACTCATCAAAGTGCTCCTGTATGGGGGAACCATGCTACCAGAAATTAATGAACAGTACTCTGACATGCCCGAAATGAATACAATCAATTGTTTTACTTGTTGAAATTCCAGTTCGCTTAAGTTCGTTGGTTTGTGACAGGATAGCCGAAGAAAACGTACGAATTTACTCACAGAAGTAACCATTCTCTCGATGCTTAAATTCACAGAAACACAAACGTACAAGCTTTATCTGACGCCTAGGAAATTTGGTATTGCATGGATGGTAAATCAAGCAAAACTTGCTCTTATGACTTCATTTAAAAATGAATAACCTTCAATCTCCCATAATCTGTATAAGTAACCAAATCTAATCTTTCTAAGAAAATCTAAATTGCAACCTCTGAACAACAGTTATTTTTTCTAGATTTCATAGAATTAAGTTTGTCTTTTATTCAAGATTATATTGCTCTGTTTCTGTGATATAGAACATTTTCAACCAGCTCTTTGGTTTATAGCATTCCATTCCTCCAAAACAAGGAGAGCTTTCTTCTTCGTGCATATGTAGTTGAATCTTTTTTCCCGCAACCCACTCTTCAATTGTCGTGGGCAATTGAGGTTATGATATTTTAATAAACTACTTTTTTTTTAATTTTGTGAGAGCAGGATTTGTGAGCATTGATTGTGGTGGCAGTGGAAGTTACACTGATGAGATTGGACTTGAATGGGTTTCAGACAACCACATTTATGGTCAAACAGCAGATATATCTGTCTCTGGTGAGACCCGAAGGCAGTATAGTACTCTTAGATACTTTCCCCCTGATGATAACAGGAAGTACTGTTATCACTTAAATGTTAAATCAAGGACGCGGTACCTCATAAGAGCAACCTTCTTGTATGGAAATTTTGACAGTAGTAATGTTTTTCCTAAATTTGATCTCTCCCTTGGGTCCACGCATTGGTGGACGGTGGTAATCTCTGATGCTAATACCTTGGAGACTCGTGAGCTTATCATTTTGCCTACATCTTCAACAATTAGTGTCTGTTTATCTAATGCAACTACTGGACAGCCATTTATTTCCACTCTTGAGCTTCGTCAGTTCAATGATTCAATGTATTTAACTGATTATGAAACTGAATTTTATCTTAGCATCTCAGCAAGGATTAATTTTGGTGCGTGGAGTCCAGAACCTGTCAGGTATTCCCAAGTCCATGACATTTTACCTTTTGGAATGGATTCTCAACTATTTCATTATAGCTCAGCTTTTCAAATATTTTTATGCCACTTACCTGTGAGAATTTCCTCAGGCATTTAGAACCTAGGTCTCCAAAAAATTGCTTTGCGAAGTGTAAAAGACATAGCCCTGAAATATCGCCTTTGTAGAATATAGGGCTTCAACATTTTCAAACATGATGTGTAGATATTCATCCTTTTGAGTGTTCGAATAAGAAACAAAAAAATGTCATCAAACAAACCCAAAATGACTGCTGACAGGCTAAACATAGCAAGAAACTTTTCACTCTTGCTGTGTTGACCTTCAGTTATTGTATTATTCATGGATTAAACATGGAGTTGAAAACGTCGGTTTTGTAATTACTGAAATTTATTTCTTTAGTGGTAATTTTTGTTGAATGCATGTTCATTCTGAATTTACATTAGCAGTACCAACATCTTTATGCTGACAGAGCATGTCTATCTGGATCAGGTACCCTGATGATCCATTTGATCGAATATGGCAATCAGACACTCTGAAGAAAGCAAACTACTTGGTTGATGTTGCACGGGGGACAGTTAACATCTCGACCACAATGCCAATTGATGCAAACAGATATGAGAGACCACCACAGAAAGTAATGCAGACAGCTGTGGTTGGTACAGGTGGCAATTTAAATTATCGGTTGAACTTGGATGGTTTCCCTGGGAATGGTTGGGCAGTCTGCTACTTTGCTGAGATTGAAGATTTAGATCCAATTGAGATCAGAAAATTCAGGCTACGCCTACCCCAGCACCCTGAACTAAATAAAGCTGATGTTAATATTGAAGAAAATGCTCAAGGAAGATATCGGTTGTATGAACCAGGCTTCCCTAATTTAACTCTCCCTTTTGTATTGTCATTCTCGTTCGTGAACACATCTGACTCGTCTCGTGGACCCTTGTTGAATGCTCTGGAGATAAGCAAATACTTACCAATAAATATGGGATCTCTTGATTGTAATAGCCTGAAATCTTGCTCTCTTTTTCAAATGTGTTTTTAGGAGTACATTTCGTGACCCTTCGATGCATTTTCTTAATGTACAGCTGTGACAATGACAAGCTTGATTTCACAATACTCGAATGCTGATTGGGCGCAAGAAGGTGGTGATCCTTGCCTACCAGTTCCATGGACATGGGTGCAATGCAACTTGGATCCACAGCCTAAGATAACCAAAATGTTCGTAAGATATCAATCTATTCAGTATCTATTGCTTTTATCTCACCTGTTTGACCTCCAAATTTTCTAGGTCAGTTTTTTGAAGAAAATTATCAAAGAGTGACTTGGCACTCTTAATCTTCTCCTATTACAGTGTCTTGTCGAGGAAGAATTTGACAGGGAATATACCTATAGAGCTAACCAAGTTGACAGGCTTACTGGAGCTGTGAGTGTTGTGGTTTATTAATTTTGCACATGCGTAGACCCCTTCTGTATCTTCTTTGATTGTATGATTTTCTGTTCAGCTGGCTTGATGGGAACTCATTGGTTGGTCCAATTCCTGATTTTAGTGGGGCTGTAAATTTGGAGAGCATGTAAATATCTTAAACTTTTCAGTTTATGGTTGCCTTGTAATAATAAACTTAAAACTGTTAAAATAATGATCATTGTTTTTTACTGCAGTCATCTTGAGAACAATCACTTGACTGGAGCTGTACCATCGTCCTTGTTGAGCCTTCAAAATTTAAGTCAGTTGTAAGAATAAGTAACTCTATACAAGATGATTTCAAGGTTTATTTTGAGGTTTTCAGTTATCTTACTTAATTCCTGGCTTAGAGCTGGTAAACCTTTGCTAACAAAACTGTTGTTAAATTTATCTTATTTCAGGTATGTGCAGAACAATTTATTGTCAGGACCGGTACCCTGTTCTCTTCTATCGAAGGATGTAGACTTTAAGTGGGTATTGGCTTCTTTACTGTTAATGCATATGGCTTGTATGTTTCAAAAACGAAAATCACTGTTTCTCGTGTATGTTGGCCTTGTAGTGGTGTATGAATGAAGAATAAAGGGAAACCTTTGAGTGTTACAATAAGCCCCAGCATCCTCAACTGTTGTTCTTTCAAGATTGCCAATGAACATAAGAATGATTAAAATAGATGTCTTTTGAATTATATTACCATGTTGCGTGCTATTTTTCCTGGAAACAAAAAGCTGCAAGGTATCCTGCTGTCTATATTTCTGTGAAATACCACTCATCTATCGGTAAAAGTATTTTGTCAGGCCAAGGTATATTGGTTTTTAATTGACAGGACCGAGTCATTTTGTTATGCAGCTACTCTGGGAATTTGAAACTACATTGCAGCAAGGGTCTTTCTAAGAACAAAAAGATCATTATTGGTACAGTAATTGGAGCCTCTGCTTTGCTTCTAGCTGCCCTTGCATGTTGTTTATGCATATGTCATAAGAAGAAGAAATATTTTGAAGAAGGTATACACACACACACACACACATATATATATATATATTTGACTGATTTTTTGCTGATCTCTGCTTCAATTATTTGTAGTAACACCAAATCTCTCCACATTAAATGTTAGTTTTGTTGTTTGGTTTGCAACAGACAATCTTAGTGGTGTTCTACCTGCCCATAAGCTCGCTTCTTCCTTGAGTGATGCTGGTGCTGAAACTGCCCACTGCTTTCGATTGGTGGAGCTTGAAGATGCAACAGAAAGATTTGGGAGGCAAGTTGGTTCTGGGGGATTTGGTGTTGTGTATTATGGAAGGTTAAAAGATGGACATGAAATTGCAGTGAAGGTACTTTCAACAGATTCCTTCCAGGGAAAGAGAGAATTTTCCAATGAGGTATGTTTTCAAATAATTCTCTTTATTCTTTTTTTTTTTTTTTTTTTTTTTTTTTGGGAGAAACTCTTTATTTTAATTGTTAATGCTCCTTCCCTTATTTTCAAGAGTGCAATTGGTGCACTTTTAGTGTAGTCTGAGTTTTATGATAGGCCACTGAGAAAATCATATCATTCAGGTTGCTCTTCTTTCAAGGATTCACCACAGAAATCTTGTCCAGTTTCTGGGTTATTGTCAAGAGGAAGGAGCAAACATCCTTGTTTATGAGTACATGCACAATGGGACTTTGAAAGAACATCTTTATGGTAGGTGAAGTTAAGTCTGCTTATATTTTTATGCACTTGTGATGTTGTGTCATCCCTATTCAACATTGCCAGGAAGCTCAACTCGAGAGAGAACCATCAGCTGGGTCAAGCGGCTTGAGATTGCTGAAGATGCTGCTAAAGGTTATAAACATTCAGCTGTTATTTATTTTGATTGATGATCCCTTGCCTGATGTGACTAGAGTGCATGATGCGTCTTTGGAAATCAAAGGCCCACTCTATTAAGTGTTTATGTTATTAACATTACAGGGATTTATAGCAAATTGTTTTTTCAAAATATTTTCAGGTGTGGAGTATCTTCACAATGGGTGTGTTCCAACTGTCATTCATAGGGATATAAAAAGTAGTAACATACTTCTTGACAAACACATGAGAGCAAAGGTCTCAGATTTTGGTCTCTCAAAGCTTGCAGTGGAGGGATCGAGTCACGTATCTAGTGTAGTTCGAGGAACCGTTGGTTATCTGGACCCAGAGTACGTTTATATTGCATATATAAGCTCAGTTCAAAATAAGGCACCTGCATGAAATGGACGCATTTATTTATATTCACAAATACACTGAATTCATGTTCTGAGCATGTTGTATTCTGTGGTTGTCTCAGGTACTATGTCACACAACAATTAACAGACAAGAGTGATGTATACAGCTTTGGTGTGATACTGCTTGAGCTAATTTCTGGTAGACAAGCTATATCCAATGAATGCTTTGGTGCAAACTTCCGGAATATTGTGCAATGGGTAAAATTCTTTCATTTTCTGACTAGGTTGGCTAGTTTTCCATTCTTTCCATCAAATCCCTTCATGGGTAGCCTGTGTTGCAGTCTTCATCTACTCATGTATATAATTCATGAGTTTTGCTGAATCTCTTAAAAAATTTTACTCAACTAAGGACCATTGATCATTGTCTTAGCTGTCTTTGCTTGTTGAGATTTGTAGATTGTGGCCCATCCAGTGTGGGCATTTTGGTTTTAGAAGACGTCTTACCCATGTCAAAGTTTGTGATGTCTTGCCCATATTAAAATCCCAAACGTCTCAGTTGTGTTGCCTGAGGTGTCTAGGGTGTAGAGTGAGGTGTCTCCCCAATACTATAGACAAGCACTCCTCTGCCCGCTTATTGTGGGTGCCTTGAAATAATCTTCATATAAAGGAAGACATCAAATGCAAGGATTTCATGTTTTTAAGCTGGTGCTCTGCCACATTTACTAATGATTGTCTTATTTTGTGTTTCCTTGATCACTGCAGGCAAAGTCACATATTGAAGGTGGAAACATCTATGGGATAATCGATCCATCTCTAAGAAACAATTTTGATATCCAATCTGTCTGGAAGATTGCAGAAAAGGCAATGATGTGTGTTCAACCTAGTGGGCGGCAGAGACCATCAATATCAGAAGTACTCAAGGACATCCAGGAAGCTATTTCCATTGAGCGGGGTTCACAGTTAGGGCTAGAAGGGAACTCAGACACGTTATCAAGGAGTTCTCTACAATCTCCAACTGATGGCAATTCTCAGGATTTTGCAGCATGCGAGCCTTGCACTTCCTTTGATGACCATGTCGCTGTACCGACTGCACGATGAAGTAAACCAATTCCTATTTGTATCTCACCTATTGAAGAGGAAATTTCCCTTAAGTCACAGCAAGCTGTGAGGATAGGGGATATTTATGGCTTTGAAAAGGGAATAAGCTCCCAGTAGCAATATAAAATACGACGCGGCATTTGATTTGTGTTTTCTTGCGTTCTGTTTATTGATGACCAGAGGGGTGAAGTGAAATTTTTTTTTTGCTCTGATCCTCCAAGAGTGAGATATGGTTTTTCATCCAGCTTCTTTTGACATTTTTGGATTATAACAGCAATGAGATGATTGTTTGGGACGTAGATATATCAAGGCAGACGAGTCGTACATTTCCTCTCCGGTGCTTCCTTTAAAAGACAGAGCGACGGTGCTCTATTTGTTTCGAGTCGCAAGTCAAGAGGAATAATGATTGTCTCAATTTCTTTTCCTGTGGTCACCCGAACGCCCTTTTTGTTCATCTCACTTCTTCCTTTACGAACTATGAAGGTCAAGGATGACATCCCCATAACTTCCAGCTTCATGAAGATGCATAACCTATTTAGACTATAAATCAGGTCTGGAGATTTTGAAAGTCATTCTATTAAGTTCCTAAAAAAAAGGTTAAATAAAAAATAGTCATTAGTCATGACATTATGGTTAAAAAAATACAAAATAATTAGGCACGGGAAAAAAATATAAAAATATGTTAAATTAAAGATAGTCAAAACATTACGGCATTATTTCATCGAAAATCTGTCAGTCCGCGAAGAGATATGATCCAGAGAGTAATTCGATTTATGATAAAATATTTGTGTTACAATTTGTATTTTAATATCAGGAATGCGAGTACAATCTCCTATTCTTCCTCTTATTTGATCTCCGTGTAAATTTGATGAAGTTTCGGCTTATGGCGAGTTGACGACGAAATCCGAGTTATGGAACGAGTGTGCACGAACGATGATGACTTTGGTCGATCGGACGGAAGTATTTGTGTTCCTTGTATATCGACTTGTTGACGTTGCCGTTGAACATAGCTGCTCTGGTTGAACTGTTGAATCTCGACGAACTGCGAGTCGCTTATCTTCTTCGGCTCGAGAGAGCTTCTGTGCATAAGATTTCTTCTCGACAAAAGGTTTTCGAACCCCTTTAACAAAAGGTTTCTGGCTATTTGTAGCCATTTCTATCCATTTGTTAGGGGTCGATCCTTGGAATGGGGATCACAATCCCCTTTCTGCTGCTTGTTGAGATGGGAGCAAGACCGGGGAGTTCCTCTGTTGGATCCCTCGAATGAGGATTGCGAGTGTCTTTTCTCGGCCTTTACGGTTTGCAACCAGGCTTGGTCGTTTAACTGCTGAATTGGCATGGCTGCTGACTGGTGCTGATGCGGCAATTTATTGTTGACTGGGGCGACGACTGTATCGATGACGCAGCAACGCGAATGGGTCTGGCGATGGGCTGCGACAAGTGACTTTGAAAATCGACAGAGCCTACCCACGCCGATCGATTGCTGGATTAATGGGCGTTTGGGCTCGTCACATTTGGGCCGTTCACATTTTGGTGTATACACATACAAGTACAAATATTTTACCATTAGAAAAGCTTGATTAAATTTATTTTTAATAAGTGTGAGACAGTTGTGGTATATTAAATTTAAAGAGTTAATGTTTTTTTTATAATATTTTACGAAGACAACGATTTTGTTTTGTTTTGCTTGTATATCATAAATTTATTAAGAAAATTATATCAAAAGTACACAATAATGCATTATAATATAATTAAACATTCTCTCTTATTAGCTTACTATGACTGCCATCATTTTTAGTTGAGCTTATTCTTAGCCAATTAATTCTTACTGCAAATTTTCTTAGTCTTTTGTAATCCTTCTTGCATATTGATTTACATCAACAATAGAACCACTTTCTAAATTTTTTTTATTTTTTATTTTAACCATCTGTTATTTTATTTTTTTATTATTTCAGCCATTGAAGCTTCATGACTATTCTTGGATAACTGCTAACTTCTTTGCAAGTATGAGTTGTCAAAAGAGTTTTATGAGTAGTATGACCATTTTCTAGAAGTATTAAGATTATAAGAATGATATATATATCAATTTATATTAATTTATTAAAAATTGAATATTTTGACAGTAAAGAGAAATTGCATTCTGCTGAACGTGATTGAAAAGGCAACTGAAGATTCTACATAGAGGTCAACATTAACTGAAAAAGCAAATGCAAATACAAATATAAATAATGATGGGTTGTAAGTATTTTATTATTTTCAATGTACTTTATTTTATAATAAAAATTTGAAGTTAATAAGTTACTATTTATAATTATATTTCTTCATAAAACTCACAACTTATTATTTAATTTTATTTTACAATATTTTAGCAGGTCCAACATTGTACTGTCACAAGGTCACAAATGTATAAGTAATTACTATATTGAACTTTTAAAATAACTATTTAACTTCGTATAATAAAGGCTAGTTATATCATGTATTTCATGATGCACATGAATAATTCTTATTCGTATAAACTTTAAATTATTCATTAATTTATTTCTTTTGCATGGAGACATCAAAGGATGCAACAAATGTAGATTGTAGCAACGAAAATCCTTTGGTTTCCGAAGCGGCGCGACTGATTGATTAATTCAACAAAAAATACAGAGAAATTTACAATTTGGGTGTGAATTGGGAAATTTTGTGGGTGTGTTCTCCTAGCTTTACTCTGATTTGATCTCCGTATTGTTCGATAGTGAAGTTGTCGCTTCCAGCGAGTTGACGACGAATTTCGAGCCTCCAATCAAGTGTGCACGAACAACGACGGATGTAGTCGGCCGTATGGAAGTGTTTGTGTTCTGTGTTTTTCAGCATGTTGACGTCACCGGTGAACGTGTAGATTAGACTCTGTAAATTTCGATGAACTGGAGGATATATGAACTTCAGGCTCGAGAAAGTTTCTTGGTCGAATGACTTGGAGTGAAAATTTCTTAACCCCTTTGGCGTTCAGTCTCTGGCTATTTGTAGCCAGGGGTTGAGTTGTTTGAGATCGATCCTTGGAATGAGGATCTCGATCCTGGGCTCCCCAGGAGGGTGTGAAGACTTGACCTTTTTTTTTTTTGTTAAAAAGTAAGGTTTTTTGGCGACCATCGGCGAATCACAAAACTTCGAGAGAGTGCACACGAGTTGTGACGGATTTAGTTGGCCGGACGAAAATATTTGTGTTTCGTGTGTTTCGGCTTGTTGACGTTACCGAAGTCATGCAGAACTCCTCAACAGGTCAAGTGCAACCAGAAGGATCTTCAGGTAGCTTCCGTGAAAGATAAATTTTTCCCCACTTAAATTTTCTTCCCCCCTTTGACTTGTGCTCTAGCTATTTGTAGCTGGAGCTGGAGTCAATCCTCCTATTTCTCCTCCACCGATCCTTAGAAAGGGGATCGAGGAGAAGACTTTCCTTTTCTGGCTCCTGTGGTTGAGCCATACGAGGACTTTGTCGATCCTGGTGGCAGACAGGTGGTTTGATTTGGTGCTGATGACGATAGACATGGCGACATGTTATCAATGACGACAACGACGACATGGCGACGAACTGAACCCGAAAATGAGCTATTGAGTACTAACTCCAAGAATTGGTGGACGAGCCATTGGTAAACCTGCAACAAGTGGACAACGAGTTGATGGATTGGTGAGTTTCCCATAGATGAGCCATACAAATTTTGGCGTCTACATAGATATACATCAAATAGAACAAGATCAATAATACCATTGAATTTATTTTTCATTCAAATAAATAATGAATTGGGAATGACAATTTTTTTAGATTTTCATATTTAGAATAATTGAAGTTCAATAGTAATTGATTTTTTCATTATTTCCAAATTCTTAAAAGTTTAATGTAACATTTTCATGATTTATGCTAGTTAAATAAACTATCCAATGATTGTGACAAAGTAACAATCGTGGTATTTAACTTTTTTCTATTGAGTGTTTTTATTTATGTTTAGTTCCGAGGGAATAGAAATGACCAAGTGGAAAACTGCTCACTTAAATCTGGCACTAGCGAAAACCCCGTGCAGACGCACGAGCAATAATAATAATAATAATAATTTTGGCTAGTAAATTAAATCCACTATCCAATATGTAATTCCATTAATTAACTTAAATTTTTAACCTTATTAATGTATCCCAATTTGTAAATGCCACCTCACTCAAACTTAGAAATCTACCATTTTATATTATCAATATATATCACTAAGTACTATATGTTATTGTAAACTCACATTATCCTAATCCCCACATAAATTCAAGACTTAAATTTCATCCGTAATGACAATTCTACCTTTTAATGCCACTCAACCCAAATTTCATTTTCCAAACCTTAATAATTAACATATATCTATTATTGTTAATATCTGCATTTCCTTATTGATTATAGTATAATTAATATTTCATATGATATCTTTAATACATAATTATAATTTATATACTATTTAAAAAAACATTTCAAAAGGGTTTAATAAGCAATTTTTAGGATATATTTATATAATTTATTTACTATTCATAAAGTTTTTAAAATATATTTATGATTTATATTTGTATGCACTAAAATGTGAACGGCCCAAAATCGACGAGCCCAGAAATCCATCGATCCAGCACTCGATCGTCGTGGGTAGGCTCTGACAATTCTCAAGGTCATTCGTTAAAGCCCATCGCGAGGTCCAGCCGCGTCGCTACGTCACCGACACAGTTGACGTCCCAGTCAGAAGCAAACCACCGCGTCAGCACCAGTCACCAAGCCAAGCTACACATCAGCATCCTCAACAGTCAAACGACCAATTCTGGTCGTTAACCGAAGGAACCAAAGAGAGACACATGATCCTCATTCAATGGATCCAGGAGAGAAATTCTCCAGTCTTCTTCTCCTCTCATAAGAAGCAGCAGAAAGGGGATCGTGATCCCCCTTTCAAGCATCAACCTCAACAACAACACGGAGTTGGATACAAATAGCCAGAAAACCTCTGTCGCAAGGGTTCAAAAACGGAGATCAAAATTCTTTTCGTGAAGAGAAATCTTTTGTCGAGCCACACTCTCGTTCACAGACTCTTTTGAACCAGAGAAGTTCAGCAACTCACAGTTCGTCGTCTTTCAACAATTCAATCAGGAATAGTTCTACACGTTCACCGGCAACGTCACAAGTCGATACACTCGGAACACAAATACTTCCGTCCGACCGAGCAAAGCCACAACAGTTTGTGCATGATCGTTCCCAAAACTCGGATTTTGACGGCAACTCGCCAGAAACTTATACTTCACCAAATTCACACGGAGATCGAATCAGAGGAAGCCTAGGAGATTGTACTCGCATTCCTTGATATTCAAACACATTGTAACACAAAATTATTCTAATATAATCGAATTAATCTCTCGGTCGTACCCTTCGCGGACCGGCAGATTTTCGGTGAAACAGATTTGGCACGCCCGGTGGGACATTTCCTACCTCTCATCTCCTTCTCCGTTCAACAAAAAAAAGAACCTCTTAGCCATGGCCAGCAACGGCAACAACAGCAACAACAACAACAACAGGGGCAAGCAAATTGCCACCTCAAGTTCTACTACCCGCGCCTTGCCGCGACTGCAAGCTCAACCATAGGAGCTCACAGACCAGTTGCCGTATCTCCGGACGACCTCCGTGCTCCTACATCTCCTCCACCAGCCAGTCGCCTAGTGACAAGGGCGTTGGCTAGAAGTTTGTCCACTGGAGAGGCTCCTTTCATGCTAGATGCGCGCCATCCGAGTGCCGTCTACCAACCACAGGCTACCGCGACCTCCACCAAAACGGTCGCCGCACCGTTCAGAATGATCCCGACAGCAAATAGGTCGACCTACCTGCCCGTCGACACCACACCACCGTCGCACAGTCCGATGGCCAGTCCTACTCAATCGCCACCCTCACGCAGGGACTCTATCGTATCAACCATGGTCCGACGATATGAGAAATACGAAGACGCAACCTCTTCCTCCGTAGCAGGAAGGAACCCAACATCGGCTTCAACCTGGCCTAGAACAACGACAGGGGGCAAGTCGCAGATTGTGACGGTTTCTCATGACCCCCTGGCAGCACTTGCCGCCGCAGCCAATAGGTCACTCGTGTCCTCCCCACACCGACAGACGCCGATGGCTAGTTCGCTAGCATGGTCGCCAACTAAGTCATCTCCACTTCGTTCCGAGACGACAACGTCTCCCGCAGCTCCAACCGATAGAGTAGCCGCAATGACGACATCGGCCCAAACGATAGAAGAGCAGCTTGCCGAAATGCAAGTTGTACTTAAGGAACAAAGCGAGCAACTGCGCATCAAAGACGCGCAACTCGCAGCTTCCGACCTCCAAATTGCAAGGATCATGGAGCGGCTCGAAATGGATGTGGCCACGAACAATACTGGCGGCATTTCTCAAGAGGTCGACCGAAACCGGCTGACTACCAGCGGTTCAGCCGAACCACCGCTAGAAGATATTGTCTCTAACGACGAGCTACCACCCGTCGCACCGATAGCGATTCGCAGAGGTCGAGCCGAAGCAGAACCGACTGCCCTCACCTTAGACGCGGTGACTGAACTCGTCAACCGCGCCATGCGAAATGGCTCCGACGAAAGCAAATCGGTGACCTATCGAAAGCCGTACATGCAGAGGATACAAAACATCCCAATGCCGCTCGGCTACCATCCTCCGAAATTTCAGCAATTCAATGGTGACGGCCACCCGAAGCAACACGCCGCTCATTTCATTGAGACCTGCAACAACGGCAGCATAGACGGCACAACAACTTGCTGGTCAAGCAGTTCGGCCGGTCGTTGAAGGAAAATGCCTTCGACTGGTACATCGAGCTGCCCCAGGAGTCAATCAAAAGCTGGGAGCAACTAGAGCGAGAATTCCTCAACCGGTTCTACAGTACTCGGCCCACCATCATTCTGGTCGAGATCGCCAATCTAAAACAGAAGAAGGGCGAAGCTGGAGGCCGACGAACTATCAAGAACTTGTGACCGAGGCCCACAACATGGAGAACCTCATGGAGGAGCAAGGGGAGGAAGTTTCATCATCTGCAGCCGCAACCGTAACCAAAGACGCGAAGAAGAAAACTAAAGCATCCTTCGCGACGAACGCTCTCGAACCAATAAAAGTCGGGAGCAAGGTCAAGACAAGCTACGTTCCACGGCAACCAGCTGGAGGCACGTACCAGAGGCCTTCACTGGAGGAACGACAGGCCAAAACATATCCGTTCGCCGACGCGAACGTTCCTGTCATGCTCGAGCAACTCCTCGACAACCATCTACTCAAATTGCCAGAAGTCAAAAGACCCAGCGACTGGTCTAGGAGCAAAGATCCAAACTTCTGCAAGTACCATCGCTTGGTCGGGCATCCGACCGAGAAGTACTTCGTTTTGAAGGATAGGATCATGGAGCTCGCGGGTCAAGGCTGCATTGAAATTGAAGGAGCCAAAAACACGGCCTCCTCATATATCATCTCCATTCAAGCCGAGCCAAACCGGCGAGCTCAGCCAAATAAACAACAGGTCGTAAGGAAGGAGTACCGTCCAAAATCTGGTCCCTCCAACCGACCACACAATCACAGACGACCATCGGCTAAGGTCGCAACAAAACCGGCACCCCACAAAGCATCTATAGCCGACGCAGAGGGGTGGATATTGGTCACCAGGCGAAAGAAACATGTTCGAGAAATTGAACCGGTGCCGGTAAACACCAAAACAAAGGCGAAGCGGCCAAACAAAAGAGCCGCGAAGCGCCAAAAGAAAGCTCCCAGGACGAACGTTCAAGGAGCAAACAAAAAGAAGAGAAGACCCGTCACACTGCGGAGTTCTTCTTGAAGAAAGTCTTCGTGCCACCGTCGATGGTAGCGACATGCTTGGCGACTCCTCCCAAATAGGCCAGTCGGGAAGAAAAAGGCAAGCTGCCAATAGTCGAGTGTGACGACCTGACTCCTCCATGCAGAAAAGAGGAAGAGGCATCTTCATCGTAGCAAGTGTCTCAACCAGAAGAGGCACTCATCGTCTCCTGCCCACCGTGCATTATGTTCCGAGAAAAGGATGCACAACTGGGGGCAAGAATCCATAATCGGCCGTTGTTCGCCTCTGGGTACATCAAAGACTACAAAATCAACCGCATTCTCATTGATTGCGGCTCCGGGTCAACATCTTGCCAATCAGAACGATGAAAAATGTCGGCCTCTCCGCCGACGACCTCTCTCTGAGCTCTCTCCTCATCCAAGGCTTCAACCAAGAAGGACAGAGGACACTCGGCATGATCTCTCTTGAGCTGCACATCGGCGACATGGTGGCCGAAACTCTATTTTAGGTCATCGACTCAAGAACATCTTACAATCTGCTCTTGGGTCGACCATGGCTTCACGCAAACGGGGTTGTGTCGTCGACACTTCACTAGTCCTTCAAATACTAGAAGGACGACGAGCAAAAGACGGTGTACGTTGACGAAAGTCCGTTCACCGAGGCCGAAGCATCATTCGCAGACGCCAAATTCTACCTAACGACCAGACCGACAGTCAAATTGTCCTCTGGGCCTAACCAGGCGTCAAATGCCAAAAGTGCTCCTCCTCCGAAGCAGACTTCTCATAACAGCCAACTGGCGCACAGACCGGCCACAACGACGCTGGTGCCGACGCAAGTCGTGACTCTCAAACAGCCGCCACATAACAACCAGCCGGCACACGGCTAGAAACCGGCCACTGTAACTCCAACACCGACGCAGCGTAATGTACCTATCTTACGGTACATCCCGTAGTCGCAAAGAAAGAAGGGAGAAGCTCCTTTGGTCGCCTATCACAAAATCCAGCCGACCCCCTTTGTAGAAAAAGTCTTTCTCCCTCTGCCAAAGCTCGAGAACCGGAGTGTCATAAAAAAGTGCTTGAGCCCCGAATGGCTGCCAATGACCCGGACAACGGAAGGCTTGGACCCGAATGTTTACCGGGTGGTGGCCAAAGTAGGGGGCAACCTCTCTAAAGAGCAGTTGCACATGAAGTCGCCAGCTGCTCTTCCGTTTCTAACTCCGGTGCAGAAAAAACTAAGGAAAGAAGGGTGCCGGATTCCACAAAATTGACACAACCTCGGCTATCAGATGAAGAAGCCAATTTGAATCACTGGTCGATTCGTTGATGTCCACCAAATCTCAGTCAGCCAAGGCTCGCCGCAAAAAAGCAGAGCTCCGGTAACCATTTACACGAAAACAGCACCATAGCTCGCAAAAGAAAAGCAGATCCCCGGTGATCATTTATACATTGAGAATGACCATCGCTAAAGCTGGGAAATTCCTCAAACACTTTTACGCACGAGGGGGCAGCGAAAAAAAAAAAGAAAAGTCGAATAAAAGGAGCCAACGTTTCTCATTTCAATAAAATGGGAATAATGCTAGCCTCGTAACAAAAAAAAAAGAGGCTACAAGTAAAAAAAAAAAAAAGAAGGGAGTTCAAAGTTGGCCACCACCGTCGCAACAGCCGAACTACGCTTCGTCGAAGATGGGACGCAAGCAAACTGAAACGAACTGAGCCTGAAACGAACTGAGCCTGAAGGGTCACTGCTTCCTCTTCAAAGACGTCAATGCCCTTCTAAACGTCACCGAGATCTCGACCGTCATCTCGGAGCTCGACCTCCAAACCCTCCTCCATCGCCGTCGCTCCTTAGTCCTCCTCGGTCCCCGACTGACTGTCGGACACCGGTCGGAGACTCTCAGCACCGCCTCCTTCCACCCCGATGTCGTCGTTGCCAAGGACGACTCCGGCAATGTCAAGACCATCAACAACGCCGTCAACACGGTTCACCTCTTCCATCAGACCAGCTTCTGGAATATTTAAAATTATGACGTCGTCACATACGCAAGCAATGGAAAAGAAAACATATGCGAAAAAAAACGGAGGAAAATTACCCGCCGACGACAGGCTCTGTGATGTCGCACACTAGAAGAAAGTCGCTGCAGGACCGTAATCGCGAATGAAACCGTGAGGGTTCGGATTTGCGGACGGAGAGAGATGGAGGTCGCAGAGGAGGACGTTGCCCTTAATGATGCTCTCCAGGGGCATTTGGATGCGGGACACAGTCAATCTCCGATTCGATGAATCCGACGAGTCCGAGGAGATGAAATTCTGCGCCAGGGGTGTTCTAGGTTCCTGTCCGCTACTCTGTCAATGGCGTCTCTTTCACCACTCCAACACTGCCAGCGAAGAAAAAAATTTGAAACCGCGCGACTGCAGTCTTCGCGTCGTCATCGGAGAAGACGGCCGGAAGCCGCGATAACAAAAAATCGCGACTTCCTGCCTTCTGTTGCGCCCACCATTGCGCCCACCAAAAAAAAAAAACAAAAAACCCAGAGAGGAGAACGAAGAGAAGAAACGGAGAGACGAAGAACAAAAAAAAAACAGAGAGAGAAGGGAGAGAGATGGGAGGCTGTGCGAGCAAACCCAAGGGTCTGAAGTCCGAGACTACCGAGATCCCCCCTCCCACTGGAGAACTGCGCCGTCTGTGATTCCACGGCTAAGGAGGAGTCCGCCGCCCACCACAGCCCCCGGGAGGCCCAAGTCGAAGCAGCGGAGACCGACGAAGACGGACATGGATCCAACAAACGTCAATCTCTCGGCAATTTGTTCAAGGAGAGTGAAGAGAGAGAATTAGCTGCCCCGGGTTCAAGAAGACGAAGGACGGCCTCTTCGGATTCTCATCCTGGTGTCTCCCCATGGAGCGATGGAATCGGGTCTACGATCTCTTGAACCAGAACAATGTGAAGGTCACATTCGGCCTCAACGCGCTAGCGGGGAGGAAGAAGATGGACGATGAAGGGAACGCGCTCTGGGGTGGAGTCTGGGATTTCACCAATGCCAGGGATTTCATCAATTACACGATTTCTCGAGGGGCAACTCCTCGATTCTTGGGGACTGGGCAATGAGCTCAGTGGGGACGGAGTCTCGGCTAGCAATACGGCCTAGATATCATCGTCCTCATCGATCAACTCTACTCCAACTCCACATACGTTCCCAAGGTCTTGGCTCCCGACGGTTTCTGGGATCAGAAGTGGTCGCCGAGTTTCTCCAAGTTGCAGGCACCCAATGTCGTCGATGGCATCACCCACCATTTTTACAACCTCGGAACGGGTGTGGAGAATAACATCAGTCCACTCGAAGTAGAAAGGCAGCGGGAAGGGACCATTTCATACCGCCGGTTGACTATAGGGGTGTAAACGGGCAATAAACGAAACGGGTAAGGGGTATTCCGTTACCCGTTTCGCTTACCATACCCGGTATTTCGTTACCCGTTTCGCCCGAATAACAATTTGCTATTCCGTCACCCGAGTGTTTTACCCGATTAGCCGCGGGTAACCGGGTAATCGGGTAAATAAAAGGATAAAGATATAAAGTTAATGTATTAAGGTATAAAGTTTTAAATATTTACCAAATTACCAAGAAAAAGTTACTTCAGTTAATGTATCAAACAAATAAGGGCATAAAGTTTTATAGATTTACCAAATTACCAAAGAAAATAACTTCGGTTAATGTTTCAAACAAATAAGGGCATAAAGTTTAAAATATTTACCAAATTACCAAGTGTAAGTAAACCAATAAGGGCATAAAGTTTTAAATATTTACCAAATTACCAAGGAAAAATAACTTAGTGTATCAAATAAAGAAGGGCATAAAGTTTTAAATAATTACCAAATTACCATCCGGGTAATCGGGTAACCGGGTAAGAAATATCCATTATCCATATCCGTTTCATTTAAGAGTCGGGTAATCGGGTAATTTTTTAATCGGGTAATCGGGTAATCGAAATACAATAAGTTTATACCTTATCCATCCGATTACCTTTCGGGTAAGCGGGTAATCGGGTAAGCGGGTAAAACTGCCACCCCTAGTTGACTACCAAGAGCCAAATCGGTTGATGTCGATGGAAAGCGTCGGCACTGAAAAAATGAACAGGTCGTGCACCTGACTCAATAAAATGTTGCCAACGGTCTGATGTTGAGATGATAAAGCTTCATCGACTTCCGGAAAATAATAAATCTGGTCATCCTCATGGACAACGGGGCGACTCCACAAATCATGAACAGCCTTGGCCAAATACGCGGTTACGTCACAACCACCGAAAGCAGACGGTCCCCAAGAATCAACAATAGTGGCTTTTGTTCTCCAATTGAGTAGCGAACGTACAGGAAGTCCCCTGCGGTCAAAGACAAGGCCTTAAACAAAAAAAATATACATCTCCCGCGACCAGAGATAAAGAAGTCGAAGTTGCAAACAAAAAAGGGAGAAAGTAAAAAGAGAAGCGACAAAAAAGACCAGTCGCCGATAAAAAAAAAAGGACAAAAAAAAAAAAGAAAAAGAAAAAGAGTGGGCAAATCGAAGGGGCATACCGATCCTCTTCGACTGTTCGACAAGCAAACCTTCGCCCGACAACTGAGCCGGATGCGACCAAAGGAAATTTACAGCACTCGGCGACCGAGCCGAGTGCGATCCAAACAGAAGCTCAACACCCGACGACCGAGCCGGAGGTAATAAAAAAGAAACGCTGCACTCAAGACAAATGTAACCCAAAAGCAGCACCCGGCGACCAAGCCAGGTACAACCAAAACAACAACGCTGTGCTTCGGCGACCAAGCCGAGCACTGTCCCAAAAGCCATGCGCACGACGACAGAGCCTAGCGCGACAAAAAAAAATAGCCTCGCGGCCAACAACTAAACTGGAGGCGAACAAAACCAAACTCCAAAGGTTCGCGACCGAAGCCTGACACACAACCAAACGGAGAATTCAGCATCCGGGCGACAGAGCCGCACGCCGCGACACTCGATCCCAATGTCGGACGACTGAGTTGGACGGGAAACGAATGCTGCGAAACAACAAACAAGTGCCCAACGACTGACCCGAGCACAACCCAAAGCCTCGCGAGCAGCCAAAAGCCACGCGCACGACTACAGAGCCTAGCGCGACCAAAAAAATTAGCCTCGCGGCCAACAACTAAACTGGAGGCGAACAAAACCAAACTCCAGTGCCCGGCGACCGAGTCGGACACAACCAAACGGAGAATTCAGCATCTGGCGACAGAGCCAGACGCCGCACACTCGATCCCAATGTCGGATGATTGAGTTGGACGGGAAACGAATGCTGCGAAACAACAAACAAGTGCCCAACGACTGACCCGAGCACAACTCATAGCCTCACGAGCAGCCAAAAGCCACGCGCACGACGACAAAGCCTAGCGCGACCAAAAAAAATAGCCTCGCGGCCAACAACTAAACTGGAGGCGAACAAAACCAAACTCCAGTGCCCGGCGACCGAGTCGGACACAACCAAACGGAGAATTCAGCATTTGGCGACAGAGCCAGACGCCACACACTTGATCCCAATGCCGGACGACTGAGTTAGATGGGAAACGAATGTTGCGAAACAATAAACAAGTGCCCGACGACTGACCCGAGCACAACCCAAAGCCTCGCAAGCAGCCAAACGGTCGGCCGCGACTAAAACAAGTGCCCAGCGACTGAGCCGAGCACAACTCAAAGCCTCGCGACCAGCCAAACAGCCGGCCGAATCAAAACAACAAAGTCATTGTACCCGGCGACCGAGCCGAGCACAGCTCAAGCATCGCGACTAGCCAAAAAGCTAGCCGCAATCAAAACAACAAAGTCACTGTGCCCAGCGACCGAGCCGAGCACAGTTCAAAAGCCGCACCCAAACAACAAAACGAGACGCGACAAAAAGACAAAGGCACTGCCCGACGATTGAGCCGGACGCAGCCAATCGAAACCAGGTATGCAAATCTTCTCCAAACAAAAAAAATAAGGGCAGCGTGACAAAACGAAGTCATCGCAAAGGAAAAGCAAGCGACAAAAAGGAGCAGTTGCCAAACAAAAAAAAAATAGCATCGCAGCAAAAAGAAGTAGTCGCAAAAAAAAAAAAAAAAAAAGAGAAGTCGCGACAAAAAGAAGCTGTCGCAAGAAACAAAATAGAAGGAGGTCGACACATATGATGCAATCCTAGCTAATCACTAGCAAGAGGACTAATCAATGTAATATAGACTTTATGCAAGTCCGAATATCGTCCCACAAGGACCAAGCCAGCAGTTAACTGTTTTCTGAATAAAATTCTAAAGTTTTAGAATCCTGATTTGAAAAACAGAGAATTAAACTTGAAAACGTATTAAGCTTCACGTATACGCAGGAGTGTACTTACACCCGATGACTGGCGTAATTACACTTGTCGTTAAAAACTTAAAAACACACAGAACACCAGAGAATGTTATCGCAGTTCGGAACCAATTGTTCCTACTCTACGGGGCACTCGGCCCAGGGTACCAGAAATCCACTAGAGAGTATTACAACAGTAATGGTGTGTAAACCACTTACAGCCATGAGTTCTCCTCCATCAGGATTCGAACACAGCTCTGCTAGTCTTGTAGCTTCCCGTTCAAACGTTCCAATAGAAGCTCCTGGATACCCTCACACTAAGGCTCTCCCCCTTAGTGTGATCCCTCCTGAGAGATGTCTTTCACGCAGACTACTCAAGACGAGAGACTGCTCTGTTTACCAACAGCTTCAACAAAGCCACGACGTTCTTCTTTTCAACACAAGTGTGGATCTTCAATCTGGTTACTTCACGATCATAAGCCTGAAGAAACTCCCCCTCAATCAGTCCTTCGTTGATTCTGTTTAACCACTGCGTGACCCTAATCCACAACAGAGATAACATTATATAGTCTTTAGGGTTAAACACCCTTTTTACCACCGTACCCTTCTTCTAATTATCTCTTCCTTTAATCAAGGAATCCAGCTTCGACCTGGTTTCCTAGCAGCACAAACTTCCTTGTAAATATCATCCACTTATAGCAATCACCTGAAATCAAGGGATTCTGACAATCTTTGTATTCTGTTGACAACCAACTTCCTTTCCGGTAAGTCAATCAGAAACCCATCTCGTGGAAAGTGTTTTGGTCATAAATAGCCAATTCACAAGCTCGTATTTACATTCTCCCCCTTTGGCTTTTTTTTGACAAAAACATCTTTTCAACTCTTCATGATGTAGCATTTATGAATTTTGTTCAGCATACTTTCAGTACTGTAAACATCCACACCCAGTACTGTAACCATTCACACCCATGATGGTCATTCAGCATAAGCATCACATATGATATGAGCACCACAAACACAAATACACCTCTTATGACCAAACATCTAGTTACTGCCATTACAAAAACCATACAAATTTATAACTGTTTTCTTCACACAACACAGTCACAATCATGCTCCAACACACATATCCAAAATAACCAGTTCACAATGCCAGCAAGTTATCCACTCACAAACACATAGCAGAATCAAACAAGTTTTACCTTTCTCCCCCTTTTTGTCAAAAAGATGCAAAACATCATCAAAAGTACTCAGTCCAGAAAAGAAAACAAACTAAGAATCACTGAAAGCTGGATGTTGCGACGTACTGGTGAGATGTTGCAATAGAACTAGTTCACGTTGTAGTGCCTTCTGTCGGGTAGTTAACTGCTCCAGTTCAGACTTAATAAATCGCGTCCTGCGAACAAGATAGTCGAATGTCTGCTGGTCAGAGGATATACCTGGAGGCCAAGGACCTGGATGAACTGTATAGCCTTGCGCAATCCGACCAGACGAGGTAGAAGCAGCAGAAACATTTGCAGCAGAACCTGCCGAAAGAGGCACAATTCGAGGGCTCTGCAGAGACTCGAAAACATTCTGCGTGCTACCACAAACGGTCGTCGGAGGAGGCAACGACATACCATGAGTAGATGTAGTAACTGTAACAACGGTGCTTGGTGTCTGAATGGTTGTGAGGGAGGCAGATGTAGCCGGAGATGCAATCGGCTCACAATCCACAGAGGGAGACTCATCAGGAGAACCAGGTGCATCATTTTGCTCCTCAATGCCTGTAGCAGGACTCTTGTCCTTTACCTTGTTCCGCAGTCTCTTGCGCGGGTCCAAAAAAATCAATGGTTTAGTGGAGTCAAATGTATGCTGAGTATTCAATATACCATAGATTAGAGATGGGAAGATGATGCAGCCAAGTCTTTCTGTTTGATCTGGCACTTTAACAATCTGATAAAAAAATTCTCATCCCCAAATTGACAGACTGTCCCATTCCAACTCGATACAAAAACTCCAACATACTGCGATGGATAGTGCCTCTATGTCTGGTAGGCACCCACTTCCATATCGCAATTTTATGCAAAGCAGCATACTTTGGAGCAAGTTTAGACGCCGAAAATATATGTGAATCACCCCAGTCATCGATCATGTTACCTGTTAATTCTCTTAGCATGGTCCAGTCATCGGTACTAGGAGGCTCATCAACTGGAGGTGGAAGGCCTAAATACTCAACAATATGTCCAACACCGAAGTCATACCAGTGCCCACGAACGTACACTTGGCTCTGTTCGCTGTGCTTTAACTTGCCCAAGTTAGCATAAAACTCTTGCACCACATCCAAAGAGTACGGACCAATGGTTGTTACTGTACGCATTAACCCCAAGTTCTCTAACAGAGGAATAACTAACTGAAATTCAGGTACAGTAATGTCTGTCTCAGGCCGAAACTCCTTAATTACAGTCTCATACCTTACTGCAGCCACATTATCAACAAACTTCAAGTTCTCAGCACCACGAACACCACTTTTCTTCTGGGACTGTCGACACACCTTTTGTTTTGACTGTCTTTTGGCAGATGGCTGCTGTTGTGAAGAGATCTTATGCTTTCCTTTACAACGAACTTTCTGACCCTGTGAATCATTTGGAGCTGCTGGAACAATATAGTCAGGTGGAGTTGTATCTTTACTTCCTCGAGAGGTTTCAATGATCCTTTCAGCGTCGGTGGGTTCATCGTCGTCCAGACAGATTGGTGAAGCCGAGACAGTCATAGTTTTCTGCTTCTTCCACCTAGTCGAATCACGCAAACGAGACTTTCTGTCCGTCATTTATACTTCAGAAAACCTCAATTTTTGCCGACGCGAAATAATCAGGGGTGCATCGTCTTCATCATCTGTGTTGTTTTCCACGGCAGGAGCAGTTTCTTCCAAGTGTGGCAACACACCAGATTCTACAACAAGTGAATGTACCGTCGCTCGTACTGTATTCTTGCTGCTAACGAGATTTTCCAAGAACTGACGAAGAGACAAGTCATCGTCACCCTCGTCACTCACATTCAATCGATCAGCTGAAAGGGAATGAGGCTCACTTTCATCATTCAAAACATCTTTATCACCACTGTCACCGGAGTCTTTCAATGGCTCAGAGACGTCATCAACAACCACATCCGAAGTTCCCACAACCCCAGACAGATTCTCACGCGATGCAACACAATCCCCTTTTTCAGAAAACTGTAAGGGGTTCTTTCCACCAACATCACATTGTTTCCCACACAATAATGATCCAGAAGGTAAACTCGAAGGTGCAGAACTCGTACCTGGAATGTCATTCGGCGACGATTGTTCTGGGGTTGGCAAGGAAGAGGCAGTTTTCATGGTGATCCAAAAAAAACTCCCACGCTCAGCTTGTGCACGCTCAAGAAAACTCGACACCGTGGTGAGGAGTAAATATGCAATCTTGGAGTAAAAAAAATGCAACCTTAGAACATATAACTTTACCTTTTCGCTTTTCCCTCCTCTTCCCTCTTCTTTTCATTTTCTTTTTCTTTCCATTTTTTTTCCATTTTTTTTTCTCCTTTTTATTTTATTTTATTATATTTGTGTAAAGCAGTAGACAACTCAAAACGTTCAAAATAAAAAAAACAATGTACACATACACACCTTAAAGTGTACTTACACTTGTAAGTACACTGCCCACCTTAATCATCACGTTCAGCACAGCACTAGAGTTTCACAGGGAAACTCATCTTCGGCGTTTTCTTTAGAGTGTCGGTGACCAAGGTGTTTACACCGTTGTTGAGCTGTAGTTACACCAGCATACTTGCACTGTTGTGACACATTTAGTTTATAACAACTGTCACCAGTTCTGGTACCTTTTAGTACCGACTGTCTCCTGTCATTTTCCACTACACATCCTTCTTTAGTAAACCTGATATGCAAATTCTGATCACAGAGCTGACTAATGCTGAGCAAGTTTGCTTTTAACCCGTTCACTAATAGAACATTCTCTAGCTTTGGTAAACCATCAACTCTTAAACTTCCTCTGCCAATCACTGCTCCTTGAGCACCATCTCCGAAAATCACCTAGCCACCATCTTCTCTGTGTTTGTCAGTCAGATTCCTTGCATTTCCCGTCATATGCCTAGAACATCCACTATCAAAGTACCATGTTCCATCTGAGCTTGTTTTTCCAGTAGTATGTGCTGCATATAAACTTGTTCTTTTCTTCATCCACACACAGTTTGAAGGAGGTTTTGATAAGGTCTGATTTCCACTCCATCTCTAGTCTCTATGCAGCTTATAACAGGACGGTCTAATGTGATTATATGCACCGCAATAATGACATACCTGAACTTGAGACAACCTCTGTCTAGGCCGAATCTTGTTGTTCAAGTTTTTCGTGTAGCCAGTCCCCTGTTTGTTGCAACTACTCCTTCCTTTGATCAAGATATCATCCAATTTGCTCTTTCCCTTGTCAAACTTCTTGAATACATCCTGTGAGTTTTCAGCTCTTCCTCTAGTTTCAAAATCATCTTTTCTTTCTCAGTAATCTCCTGTTTCAGTTTAAGATTCTCGGTCTCAAGAGAAGAGATCAGATCTCTCAAGATTCTTTCTTCATCTACAGGTATTTTACTTTCATTTTCCATCTCGTCAATCTGTTTCTTGAGTACAGTATTTTCCTTCTCAAGTACACCTTGACGTTCCTTAATAATCCTAGTACACTCATGCACACTGTCCCATTGCTGAATAATATCTTCCATTGTAATTTCCTCATCCTCATCCTCTGTGTCTTCCTCTCTACTGGTTGCAACTGTGTGATGCTCAGATTTTGGAGATAAACTCATTTTCTGTCCCACCTTTGCTGTAAACGCAACAAAATTGCAGTCATCTTCATCCGTCTCACTATTGTCCTCATCACTCCATGCAGCGATGAAGGATTTTTGGTTTCTCAGATAAGTTGGACATTCTGGCTGAATATGACCTTTTCCACCACATTCATAACACACTATAATTTTCCTCTTTGATGCAACTTCAGTGGATCCATTCCCTGCAGTGCTTTGTACATAATTCTGTTTACTGCCCCTTTTGATGAACTTGTTCAATCCTTTTGCCAGTAATGAGACTTTCTCATTTAACTCAGCCAGAGTTACTGCTGATGGACCACAATTCTCTGTTACTTGTACTGTACCTTCATTCGTAACTAACTGTAAGGCTATACTTTCTTTCTTTCCTTTCTTTGCTGAATCTCCTGCTTCCTCATTCATCTCAAACGTTTTCAGAGATCCAATCAACTCGTCCAGGGTCATATTATCAATAACTTTATACTCCTCTATAGCTACTCTTTTCATTTTGAATTTTGATGACAGAGATCGTAGTACTTTCCTCACTAACTGATTCTGAGGGATTTTCTCTCCAAGACCTGCAGATTGATTTGCTATATCTCTGATTTTACTTTCATATTCCAGTATGGATTCGTCTTCTCTCATCCGCATAAGCTCAAACTGAGTGGTAAGCATCTGCAACTTTGACACTCTCACACTTTCAGTCCCTTCGTAATGAACTTCCAGAATCCTCCATGCCTCTTGAGCAGTGGTGCAAGCAGAGATCCTCCTGAATTGTTCCTCATCCACTCCTCCAAAAATAGCGTTCAACGCATTAAAGTTACAATTTGAGAGTCGCTCTTCTTCCTCTGTCCACTCAGTGTCTGGTTTTTCAACAATCTTTACGTCATCACCTTCTCCAACCAACTTTGTTGGCAGACCCCAACCCTTCTCAATAGTTTTCCAGGCCTTCTCATCCTGTGCCTTAATGTAAATTTGCATCTTAGCCTTCCAGTATGAATAGTTAGACCCATCAAGTAATGGTGGTCTGGTGTTTGACGCTCCTTCTTTCATATATGACCCCATTCTTTATACCAGTGAAGCTTCTCTAGATCTTTTTCTCCAAACTAATCTGGAGCCTGCTCTGATACCACTTGAAAACGTATTAAGCTTCACGTGTACGCAGGAGTGTACTTACACCCGATGACTGGCGTAATTACACTTGTCGTTAAAAACTTAAAAACACACAGAACACCAGAGAATGTTATCGCAGTTCGGAACCAATTGTTCCTACTCTGCGGGGCACTCGGCCCAGGGTACCAGAAATCCACTAGAGAGTATTACAACAGTAATGGTGTGTAAACCACTTACAGCCATGAGTTCTCCGCCATCAGGATTCGAACACAGCTCTGCTAGTCTTATAGCTTCCCGTTCAAACGTTCCAACAGAAGCTCCTAGATACCCTCACACTAAGGCTCTCCCCCTTAGTGTGATCCCTCCTGAGAGAGATGTCTTTCACGCAGACTACTCAAGACGAGGGACTGCTCTATTTGCCAACAACTTCAACAAAGCCACGACGTTCTTCTTTTCAACACAAGTGTGGATCTTCAATCTGGTTACTTCACGATCATAAGCCTGAAGAAACTCCCCCTCAATCAGTCCTTCGTTGATTCTGTTTAACCACTGCGTGACCCTAATCCACAATAGAGATAACATTATATAGTCTTTAGGGTTAAACACCCTTTTTACCACCGTATCCTTCTTCTAATTATCTCATCCTTTAATCAAGGAATCCAGCTTCGACCTGGTTTCCTATTGCAGCACAAACTTCCTCGTAAATATCATCCACTTATAGCAATCACCTGAAATCAAGGGATTCTGACAATCTTTGTATTCTGTTGACAACCAACTTCCTTTCCGGTAAGTCAATCAGAAACCCATCTCGTGGAAAGTGTTTTGGTCATAAATAGCCAATCCACAAGCTCGTATTTACAAAACTAAATCAGTATTTGAAAACTGTTGAGAAAAGCTTTTGAGGAATTTTAATGATGAGAGAAGACGTTGGGAATCCAATTCCCTCCCTAGACACTTCTGAGATTGAATAGAAATAATATTTTGGAAATCAATTTCTGACAAACTTATAAAACCATGGCTACAATCCCCTTTCAAAAAGGGATTCACGCTGGAATTTTGCATGAAGCTTCAGCCAAAATCAGAGTTGAAATCGTTAATGGGATAAGAGTGGGTCCCACCATGCTGAGTTTGCCTCCAACTACAAGTCGATGTGAATTCAGGTGAGTCCTAATACGGCGCCCCGACGCCCCTCCAACTCCTCTCCTTTTGCAATCACATACAAGAAGCTGCGCAAGTCAAGGGAAGGCAACCGGGTGTTATTCATTCACATCGACACTCCAGTTCGAGGCACAAGAATCTCACACACAAGCCAGTCTTAAGAGGAGCAAGCTTGATTGACCGAGGTGAAATTTATGCGCTCCTTTTCAGTCCACATTTTCTCTCTTCGGCGGGACAATTAGAACCGACGAAACCATCGTATTGAAGATTTCGCAACTTGTTAACTCTTCGACTCAGCACGAAGGGATGTCGTCAAAATTCAGTTAGCCAAAATTCGTCCAAACGGAGCTACACTTCTCTCCGGCGCGACGACCAGGTCATCGGAGCCAATGGCGGAGACAGGGGGGGGCAAGGGGGGGCCATGGCCCCCACAAAAATTTCCTAAACCCTTATATAGGGTTAGGCAATAAGGCCCCCCACCCACTTTAAAATATAATATTATATATATAGAGAAGGAGAGAGAGAAGGAAAGAGAGAAAGAAAGAAGAGAAAGGAGAAAAAAGAGAGAAAAGAAAGAGAGGGAAAGAGAGAGAAAGAAAGAGAGGGAAAGAGAGAAAGAAAGAGAGGGAAAGAGAGAAAGAAAGAGAGGGAAAGAGAGAAAGAAAGAGAGGGAAAGAGAGAAAGAAAGAGAGGGAAAGAGAGAAAGAAAGAGAGGGAAAGAGAGAAAGAAAGAGAGGGAAAGAGAGAAAGAAAGAGAGGGAAAGAGAGAGAAAGAGAGAATGAGAGAGGGAGAAGGAGAGGAGAAGGAGAGAGAGTGAGAGAAAGAGAGGAGAGTGGAGAGAGAGAGAGAGAGAGAGAAAGAGTGAGAGAAAGAGAGAGGGAGAGAGAGAGTGAGAGATCCAGAGGGAGAGAGTGGAAGAGATGGAGAGAGGAAAAGAAAAGGAGGGAGAGAGAATATATATAATATATAATATATGATATATTTTATTATATATTTTTTACATTTTATTTTTGGCCCCCGCAAGAAATTTTTCCTGCCTCCGCCACTGGTCGAAGCTACACTGCTTCTTCAGTGCGACCGACTCTATTCCTCCACACCGAAATTCAACAAATTTTTGGGTCGTCTGGTCGCAAAATTCAATCCAGCCAAAGCAGAAGAGTCACGACTTATCTCAATTCGCGACACCTCCCCCGGCGTGACACCCAAAGGCCCCGAGACTTGCAGAAATTCTCAAAATTCTGATGTGATTGTCTTCTCTAAAGTACCAAAGCAATAGCCGACTACAACATTCAAACAGATCGCAGCTCAGTCAACTTCAACTCGACGTCGCTGCTCAAACCTGAACAACACTTCTGCTCAGGTACTCATCATCTCTCTACATACCGTACATGCTCCATATGTACGCATATATAAAAAAAACATAAAAAAAAGGAAAAAAAAAGCAAACAGCTCTAAAACAGCAAGAGAGCCAAAAAAAAGAAAAAAAAATATAATACATACAAGTGTACAGAAAATATACACTGTCCTAAAAGAGTAAGAGGACAGAAAAAGATAAGTACACGAAAAGATAAACGACCCTAAAAGAGTAAGAGGGTCTAAAAAAAAAAGAGAAAAGTGTGTGTGTGTGTGTTCTTCTTCACATTCGAAACTTGATCGTTCTCTCTGAACGGTCAAGTCTCGAAGGGGGCAATCTCTATGCACTAAAATGTGAACGGCCCAAATTCGACGAGCCCAGAAATCCACCGATCCAGCAATCGATCGTCGTGGGTAGGCTCTCACAATTCTCAAGGTCATTCGTTGCAGCCCATCGCGAGGTCCAGCCGCGTCGCTACATCACCGACACAGTTGACGTCCCACTTAGCAGCAAACCACCGCATCAGCACCAGTCACCAAGCCAAGCTACACATCAGCATCCTCAACAGTCAAACGACCAATTCTGGTCGTTAACCGAAGGAACCAAAGAGAGACACAGGATCCTCATTCGATGGATCCAGGAGACAAATTCTCCTGTCTTTTTTTCCTCTCAAAAGAAGCAGCAGAGAGGGGATCGTGATCCCCCTTTTAAGCATCAACCTCAACAACAACACGGAGTTGGCTACAAATAGCCAGAAAACCTCCGTCGCAAGGGTTCGAAAATGGAGATCAAAATTCTTTTCGTGAAGAGAAATCTTGTGTCGAGCCACACTCTCGCACATAGACTCTTTCGAACCAGAGAAGTTCAGCAACTCACAGTTCGTCGTCTTTCAACAGTTCTACACGTTCGTCGGCAACGTCACAAGTCGATACACGCGGAACACAAATACTTCCGTCCGACCGACCAAAGCCACAACAGTTCATGCATGATCGTTCCCGAAACTCGGATTTTGATGACAACTCGCCAGAAACTTATACTTCACCAAATTCACACGGATATCGAATAGAGGAAGCCTAGGAGATTGTATTAGCATTCCTTGATAATCAAACACATTGTAACAGAAAATTATTCTGATATAATCGAATTACTCTCTCGATCGCACCCTTCACGAACCGGCGGATTTTCAATAAAACAATATTATAATTTATATACTACTTTAGTTCTCGTATTTTATCTCTGAATATAATATTTTGGCCCCGGATTCGCTGAGCACAAACCTTGTGCGCATGCCGAATACTTTAACCCATCTGAACCCAAATCGGGAGGGGGGAAGGGCAACCTTTTTTTACCCTGTTTCCAACAGAAAACTTATGTGTCTCCATCTCAAGGACAGTGGAACTTGGAACCAATTCCCGAGCGGGCCAGAAGCGGCGCTAAAATTCAAAGTGTTGCAAAATAATGACACTTTTTACGGGAGAAAAAATATATTTTTTTTCTAATTGTGGCACGCCTGTCTCATGTGGAAGCTAACCCTATTGGCAATGTGTACCGGTACGCACAGCCTCTGTCCACAGCATATCCGACCGGTGGAACTTAAAAGTACTTGAAAACTCTTGTACCTTTTCTTACTAGTCTTCTCAGGGCAGTGCTTCGGATGTAATAATATCAAATTACAAAAAAAAACGCTTCGGATGTAATGATATCAAATTTACAAAACAAAGTGCATCGGATGTAATAATACCAAATTATAAAACAGGGCGATCAGAGGCACGGTTGGGAAGAAGTTAACAAAATAGACTACGCACTCAACTCACGACAGACATCTTTTCTTTGGTCCTGAACAAGTGCTTGAGGATACGGTTCTTAAATTGTGGCCAAGAATTACAAAATGTTTTATTACAACGTAACCGCTTTAAACTACAGGGAAAACACACTGAATTTTGTGGCCAAGAATAACAACTCTTTAACACCGTCGTAACAAGGCTGATTTCCATAAGAAGCCACGGATAAACAACAATTCGAATTTATTCTTGCCAAAAGGAAAAAATGGAGCCAAGTTCAAGATGCATGCACTTCTCCCTCTAATATCTAAAGTCCGCTGTCACTAAACATGTCCAATTTCCAATATCGTGAATTAAATCCTGCATAGAAAAGTGCCAAGGTTTAAAGACAATCTGGGGTTAACTAAAATAACCATATTTACTAAAACTACTCATGATCTTTTCACTACAAGTATGAATACTACAACTACTCATGTAATCTTTTTAAATTGGAAAAAAGAACAAGGCAACCTGGCAATCAGTAACTTTTTGACAAAATGAGTTTCCAATACCGGTTAATAATCAGTAAGTACTAAAACATCTCGAGGCTGACATTGATGTGCAAGCTTTTTTTTTTTCCAAATGAAAGAGCATATATTTCATATATTCACGCAATGCTATGAGTAACAAGTAATGCTACCTTTGTTTATTTGAAAACAACAAACAAATAATTATACTTTCATGCATTTGTATTGATAAAGTAATAAAAAAATCATAGATAAGCTTTCAGGAATTGGATGATATGAGGCCAGACCTTATTCAGATAACCTGCTGCTAAGGAAGTGACAAAGAATAGCAACTAGACTCCAGGTTGTTCTCCTTCTCGCTCCAGAAAGACTCCCCTTCACAGTCGCTATTTGCTAACATATTGTCACGCTTAAGCTCCACCTCGATCTGTGTTTCTTTGTCATTCTTTGATGTAGGGTCAACAGTTTTATCTATTTGATTCTGTGTGATTACTTCAGTTTCCATGGCATATGATCCATTCACATTGCAGACAGATGGTTTAACAGACAAAGGTGTCCGCATTGAAGGAGACTTCATACCCAGATCAGCAGGGCAGGTAAGCTCTGAGGAACTAAATACAAGATCCACCTTGCTTCCATGAAGTGGGAGTTCCCTAGAAAGGAAAGCTGACTTGGAATGAACAGAAGTAGTTGAGTTCTTTGCATCCAAAGCTGAGAGGGAGGGCAGCTCCAGCCCCATCTCACTTTTTACTTTGTTCACTTCGGTACTACCAATGGATGATAATTGATCCAGATTCTGTTCATTAAATCTAGGCTTTGTTTCAACTAAAACCTGAAGATCATCTTCGTACGTGGAGTCACTGATTATTTCTTTCAAAAGAACATGCTCCACAGGCTGATGTTGCTTGTCATTCTTTTGGACATTTTGTGCTGTCTGCTGTTCCACTATGAAATCAGAACCCTGATCGCAATATCTTATATTAGTCTTAAGTATTTCGTCACCATTCACATTAACCTCTCCACTGGTTGCTGCAGGTGAATTTGACTGTTTCTGTATTGGTGAAGAGGTTGCAGGTTTCATGCCTGAAGCAGAAAACTCTGACTGATTTCTATTATAAGACTTTCGCATGAAGGCCTCACCAAGGTTGCCAACTCCAGGGCTTTTAAGATGCTTGCTTGGCTGTACAGTTTGAGATTGCAAAGACCCACTAGTAGCTTGGGATACCAGTTTGTTCTGAAAAAAAAAAGAGAGAGAGGGAGAGAGAGAGAATTTACAATCAGAAAGAAAAGGACTGGGTAGCCAACTTTTCCATTACAATTTGCTGAAGAAAAAGCACTACAATCACATTTTGTCTTCCATATGAAACTACACTCCCGTTAAAAGGTCATGTGCTTGCTTCCCCAAATTTGAATGGACACACAACCAAATATTTTAAAATTCTGTGCACAGGGAGAAGCTACTAACCGCATCAAAGAAACCTATCTTTGGTGAAGGCAATCGAAGACCAGATGGCTTGAGCAATCGCGAGGCCGAAGTACTAGGAGGTGCTGCTCTATGAGAATCCATGGCTGATGACTGAGGGTGCAGAGCATTTCCCAGTGGAGCCCTACTGACTACTTCATTTCCCAAGGTCATTCCTTTACCTTCTGCTTCACCAAAATTTTTTAACCGAGGGGGAATACTCTCTAAAGCATTCCCTGCAGAAAAAGAGGATCCAGTATGAAAGCTTATTTTATTCACTCTTCGTTTTGTTGTAGGTGTCGATGAAGATGACTCTGAAGAAGACATGCCATCAATAGAACTTGAAGGCGATAAGGTTGACAACTTCAAAGGAGGTACTAAATGCAATGAGGCATTTAGTTTTCCATGCTCTACTTTTCTAATGGAAGAGCGAATTGAGGTTTGTGTGGTAGAACCAGAGGAAGGATGAATACTACTTCTAGATTCAGCTTTGTTCCCAGATATCCTTGAGGTAGATTTACCTGTGGACATGGAAGAAGTGCCCTCAGACCTACTCTGGGCCAGCCTGGGTAAACCTGAAGAAGAAGAAGAAGATGTTGATGATTTTGGTGTAGGAACAGAGGTAGGAGGTAAAGGTTTTGCAGAAACTGCCAACAGCTTTCCATTACCAGCATCCCCTGCATTTTGTAAAATCAGAGCAGACATACAGAACAATTTGATTAAGGTCCTCCAAGTTAATATAGTTGCCTTTTGTCTAAATTTAAGATGCCAACTGAGAAGGCTGACTACTCATTAGCATCAAGATACGCAGAGAAACCCTTACCACAATTAACTTTAGCTTTTGGAAGCCCATGAGCAGCAATGGATGTTCGTTTGCTGGGTGCTGAAGGGAGAGGACTGGTCCTTGACAAAAACTTAGGTGGCTTTACAGAAGGCTTCTGATCTCTGCTTTTATGGGGTCCCTTTAATTAATCAATAACTAAATTAGTCAATATTACCAGAACACTTGCACAGTATGTTTATAAGCAAAGTACACCTGTACAGCCTGTGGATGAGAAAGTGATTCCTTGGAGATCTTATTCAAGCTTTGATTGGAGATGCTCTGTCTTTTGGAAGCAGCAGGCAAACGCTTTATCTGAAATTACAGATTAAGATGGAATAAGTTAAGCATAAGGTGACCAAAAGTGAGAAGACAAACTCTGAAAATAAAAAAGACATTTACCTTGTTTCGTGAAGCCAGGTCCTGCTTTCTTGGTACTGCAAAGCAGTAGAAAAGTTTGAAAACAATATATTATCAATACAATAGCCAGAAAATAAAATTCATAAAGACCATCGAACCATTGAAAGAACACATTCAGGACATCTGGAACCATATTGGAATAGATATGTAAATAAGAGTAAGTATAACGGTATAAAGGCACCTAGACCAGCTGGGAGATGGTCTAGAATTGGAGAAGTGTTCAAAGAATGACATCAAGCATATGATTTATCAACTTAACTAAAAGCCTTGAGCCTTAATCAATAAAACATAAAACCATTAATTCTACTTACTGCTGCAAGATGATGGGCCTAGTTTACTTGATCCAGCTTTGCTACTAGAAGATGACACATCAGAAGTTTTATCACTCTCGTCACCAGAACATCGAACAGAAGCTCTTAAGTGATCAAACAAATCAACTTCAATGCTCTCAAGAGCCCAACTCTCACTACCAATGGTTGTGTTAGATTCAGTTGATCTCCTCAAATCTTCTTCAATTCCAGGTAATGAAGGTGCCACTGCCTTCCGAGATGTTTTAGTCACCATAGCCAGCTCCTCAGCATCAAGGACACCTACTCAAAAGCAACAAAAAAGATCATCTCTATTCAAAATTATTGGTATGCTGAGCCCTGAGCAATAGCTCAGGTGGTCTCACTTGGGTAGATATTACGGGAAGTCTCACATTCGAGTCTCCTTGGGGACATTAGGTGGGTAAGGATTTATAAAATAAAAAAGACAAAAAAATCACTATTCAAAAAAAAAAAATCATTGGAATGCTGTAAAGCGCATTTCATCAAGTTTGTTCTAAATCCTATTACAAGGGATCATACCTTCACTGGTGAAAAAAGCATTGTCCCAAGCTAAACTTTTACGCAAGTTACACTTAGGAGCTCTTCCAAATTGCTTTGCTTCTGAGGGTTCTGACTCCACAGGTAACAGTTCCATCTGTTCAGTGACTTTAGTTCTAGCTGCCTCTCCAGTCCTATCCATATGATGTTCCACACCAATGCCCTTGGGATCTACTTTTTGTGGAAAACTTGTCACTGTAAAAATCATTTATGAGTCAAAGAGGGTTTCTTAAAATGAAGTGGCAAAAATTATTCTCTAGATTACAATCTTGCCATTTTTACTTAGAAATATGACCAATTGACAAATAAGTCACATGATTCTATGAAAAGGAAAATGAGTTCCAACAAGTCTGAAGTGCTAAAACAAACTGGAAAATACATTTTTATACAGAAATCTGTTGGATTTAGAGAATTTCATCACTTTGAGAAGTACCCAGTGCTATGAAAGACCATAGAGTTACATTGCAACTGATAGCAGATGGAAAATGATACTCTTTCTTTAAGACTCTCTTCTCTTGATTGTCTCTTATCAGTGTTATGATGGCTTCAAACTCTCGAGTCCATAACTACTCTTATTCAGCATTTGTAGTATGGGGCAAAATTGTCATAGTCGAATGCTTTATTGGCTTTTTCATCAAATTGTGGACCTGTTTCAATTTTTTTCTCACCTATATTCAGGAAGCATGTTACTTTAGCTGCAATTGCGCTTTTGTTTCCACACTCTGTGCCCTGGAAGGAGCACAACAGTACAATATTTGGAAACAGCAAGTATGACTGGCCTGTATTCCAAACCTCTCTTCTTGATATCCATAGATGCTCCATTAACCAATTTTTCAAAAACTAAAATAAAAAATACAAAATTAAAATAATTTTTTTACAAAAAATGTAGGTAACAGTCCTACTCTAGACTAGCGCACCCTGCCTACTCCCAGGAGGCAAACACATTACTGTGCACACACAACCTAATTGGCAGTACTAGCTTCTATCTGCCATCTCAGTGAAACTTGAAGCACACAGAAATCGCAGATGGCAAACCATATAATTGGAGGCTTGGATCATCAACTGCAGAAAAGAAATTCCTTCGCTACTGGCGGCAAGTATATGGAGAACCCGATTTCAAGGAAGATAAAGAGTATTCAAATATTTCTGCTTGTCCAGCTTCTCATTTAGTACACAGTTTATGCTCCCTACATTAACCATTTAAGACACAAGAAGCCACACATACGCAAGAACGCAACGAACCACAAAATCAAGAATGGAGTGCCAAAGGGCAAAATATATACAGTCGACACACTGCATCGAATCAAAGCCCTAGATCGCCATTTCTCGAGCATAAACCTTTGAATATAACAAGATGCACAGCCACACATAAATCGATTAACACAAGAGCAAAGCTCGTAATACCTGAAGATCGGAACAGGAACGAGGCATCCGAGACGGAATCGATGAGACAATCATCGACAGAAGAAACATCAATAAGAGAAAGCCTCCGATCAATGTCGAGATTCAGCTTATCGTCATCCATCGTACAGCATAAAAATTCTCAGACAGAATTCGAAATGAAAAAGAAGCAGCGAAAGTGGCAAGCAGACCACGGCAACGGTTCGTAATGGAAAATATAATAATAGAACTGAAAATGGGAGCGTTTCAAAACGAAGTACGAATTCTGAACGAGCGGGAAATATTTGGACTTTCTAGAACGAGGGAAGCGGAGCTGGTAATTTGTCAGGCTCAACTGTGAGACGCCTCATAAGAGCGCGAAACCCATGCATGAAACTCGACCATGCATGGCGTAACACCCATCACGTATCCGAGTGCGAGCCGGGTCATGGTCGAGTTTTCGGAAACTTGAACCCATCCTAAAGCCCATCTTTTGCATGGTACCCCCTTGACAGCTCTTACGGGCTTCGGATCCACTGCGAGCAAGATTGCACTTTGGTACGCACAACCAATAGTTAGGGGTGGACGTGAGCCGAGCTCGGCTCGGCGTTTGCTCGGCTCGAGCTCATTTATAACGAGCTTGAGCCGAACTCGAACATATGAAGGAGCTCGTTTAGTTTCATGAGTCGAATTCGAGTTATATAAAGCTCAGCTCGTTGGCTCATGAGCCAGCTCAATAATATTTTTTACTCAAAGCAATGATACATTTAATAACCTTTTATTTATTTTTTCATTTTTACTTACACATAGATTATGTAGTCATACTTTTAAGCTATTTTAAATGTCATTTCAACCATAAAACAAGGGTAGGTTTGAATATAAAAAATTTAAATCTCCCAAAAAAAAAGTTATTTGCAGTTTTCGAAATCTGAGCCCGTCTTTTCTTTCAAATCGTTGAACCTTCGGAGGCGACTATTAAATAACGTTGCTACCATTTTACAAACTACAAACACAAAAAAAAAAATTCAATATCTTTTTTATTATTTTTTTCTTCACAACACATCGAGCCGGCTCGAGTTCGAGCTCAAATTCGAGAAAATGGATCGAGCTCGAGTTCGAGCTATACTCTAGGCTTGTCGTCGATTGGTTCGTCTCAGGAAAAAAATTTTTTGTCGGGGCCAAAAATAAAATGTAAAAACATATAATAAAATATATCATATATTATATATGATATATATTCTCTCTCCCTCCATTTCTCTCCCTCTCTCTCTCCTCCTCTCTCTCCCTCCTCTCTCCTCTCTCTCCCTCTCTCTCTCTCCTCTCTCTCTCTCTTTCTCTCTCTCTCTCTCTCTCCTCTCTCTCTCTCTCTCTCTCCTCTCTCTCTCTCTCTCTCTCTATATATATATAATATCTATATAATAATAATATATATATAATAATAATATATATAATAATAATATGTAATTTTTTAAATATGTTTAATGTAATAATAAATATTGGAATAATAATAATAAAAATAATAATAAAGATTCCCTTAATAATAATCGTTGGTTATAAGAATATAGAAATATGTAAAAAATATGTAAATAATAATAATCTTAAATAAAATAAATAAATAAAATAATATCCTTTAATATGGCAAAAATAAATAAATAAATAATATGGCTTATCTAATAATAATGACAATATGGCAAAATAATGGCAAAACAACGACAAACGGCCAATAAAACGGCAATAATGACAATATGGCTCTTTAAACTTCAATATTTCCTCTCTATGAAAAACTTTCTCAAAATAATTTCCTATGGCAAAATAATAATATATAACCGCTTTAACCATATTTCTCTCTTTCCTTCTCTAACCATTTATGTTAAAATATAATGACAATATTCCATTTTCTATTTTCTTTCCTTCAATATTTCCCCATTTTCTTTCTCTTTCTTCTCTCTTTAACCTCTCTTTCTCCATTTTCTCTCTTTCCTTCTCTCCATTTCCTTCTCTCTTTCTTTAAATCTCTTATATTCTATAATCTTTCCTTTTATTTCTCTGTATATATATTATTATTTTTTTTTAAGGTTGGGGGGGCCTTATTGCTAACCCTATATATAGGGTTTAGGAAATTTTGGAGACCATGGCCCCCCTTTATCCCTCTCTCCACATTGCTTTCGTCGTCGAGCTCGAACCCGAGCTCGAGTTTGTGTTGTTTATTCTGAATCGATCCTGAACATCACTAAGTTCGGCTCAGCTCGGCTCAAATCCACCCCTACCAATAGCCAATAGGGGCAACCTTGCACATGAGGTTGTGCACAGACGTGCGGCAACTTAAAAAATTAAACTTCCCGTGCTTTTTACCAAAGTTTTGAATATAGCATACGCACAACCCTTGTTTGCAGCTGATCCGGGTCTCTCTCCACGATCGCACCACCCATGCTTTCTCAATTACTCCCTAATTAACCAACCTGACTAGGTTATCCATTATTTTAAAAAATTTCAAAGAAAATAACGGGGTTTCCATCCTTGTAGAATGGGTGTGTATCAGAAACTCAAACGTTATTGAAAACCCTATAGAGGGGAAAAAACTCTGGTCCGCGAAAGAGCGCGATCTATTGATTAATCAACAAGAATTACAGAGAAATTACAAGTTCGGTGTGAATTGAAAAATTTTGTAAGTGTGATCCCTAGCTTTCCTCTGATTCAATCTCTGTGTGTTGTGAAGTTACTGCGTTCCGAAATGTCAATCAACTCCAAGACTAAAGGATTCTTCTTCTTCTTCTTCTCTCGACTCCCTCTCTACTCTTCTTCTCTTGAACTCCCTTTCTTCTCTTCTTCTCTCTGCATCGGCTCTCTCTCTCTTCTGGAGCGTCGGTCACGGGTTCTGGCAGCGGTTTCAAATTCTCCCTCACAGTTCAGTGGATTGTTTGCGGCTGGTTCTAGGTACGTTGCTCTCCATCCTTCTTCTTCTTCTTCTTTGTTCGGACTATCGGCTGCAGTTTGTGCTTTATCGAATTCTGCTCTTTAGCTGCAGCTTCGGTTGGTTCAAGCGATTCAAGCCTCACCATCTCTGGCTAGTCCAAGCCCATGCTCTCCTCTGGTCGTACATTAAAAGTGGGTATCTATACTTCTATCCTCTCTCTCTTTCTCTCATCCTCCGCTTCTCTCAATTTTTTCGGGCTCAAATTTGTTGCGCCTTGCTCTCACAGAGGTGGGGCCCACACATGCCCCCTGTGGGACCCACCCTGACCCTCTGTGAGAGCAGGACGCAGCCCAGGGCTGCGCCTTGGGCGCAGCAAATTTGAGCCCAATATTTTCTCTCACTTTTTCTCTTTCTTATCTCGTATTCTCTTCTTTCTCTCTCCATGCTTCCTATCTCCTTTGTCTCTCTATGCTTCCTATCTCATTTCTCTCTCTCTATGCTTCCTATCTCCTTTCTCTCTCTATGCTTCCTATCTCATTTCTCTCTCTATGCTTCCTGATCTCCCCAGGATCTCTCTGATCCCCATAATACCGGCTCTCCCCAATCTCCCGGGAATCTCCCGATATCCCCCGGCGATACCTCATCACGATATTATCCCCGGCGAATATTTTCATATTTCATATTTTCCTCATATTTTCCTTCATATTTTCTCCATTTTTTTCATATTATCATTCCTTTCCTTTTATTTTCCTCATATTTTTCCTCATATTTTCCTCTCTATTTTCCTCTTCATATTTTCCTCATATTTTCCTCATATTCTTTGGTATTCATATTTTCCTTCTCATATTTTCCTCTTGCATATTTTCCCATATTTTTCCTTCATATTTTCCCTTCCTAATTTCATATTTTCCTTTTCCTCCCATATTTTCCCTCCTCTTTATTTTCCCTTCTCCCCATATTTCTCTTTCTTTCCTCTCCCAGCCCTCCCCATCTCCCCAGCCTCTCCCAGCCCTTCCCCCCCACTTTTCCTCTCCCAGCCCTCTCCCATTTCTCCCATTTTTCCCCCTCTTCCCATTCTTTCTCCCCCTCTCTCTCTCAATTTGAGGGAGTATGCCAGTTGTCATGCAACACACTGATGCTTCTGTTGTACAATCCGGCTCCGTCATTGGGCTACAAAATTGGTGAGTTTGACTTAGTCGCGGGGTTGTCACGTGGCCTAAAACTGGTGTTCTGATGGCAAATCCGGCTTGGTTTCCGGACCATGGTGACTTGGGTGTTATCTGCTAGTGAGTCCAGCTCGGTCGCTGGGTTGCAATGAACTTGATGCTTTTGGTAACGACTCTGGCTCAGTCGCCGAATTATAAACAAATTTTAGCATTTAGAGTATGGCTCAATCACTAGATTGTGTTGGCATTTTAATGGTGAGTCCGATCGTCGGACTGCAGTGAACTTGGAGTCTTGATGATGGATTCGGCTCGGTCGTCAAGCTGTAAAAGGCTTGGTGTTTTAACGACAATTTTGGCTTGGTCGTCGGGCTGCCCATGAATATGGCCTTTGAATGGTGGGTCCGGCTTGGTCGCTAGGCTGCAATGACCATGGCGTTGATGGTGATGAGACCCGCTCGATCGTCGGGCTGCAAAGAATTTGATGGTTACTGTGGTGAGTCTGACTCTGTCGCAAGACTGTATTGGACTTGGTCTTTGATGTTACATCTGGCTTGGTTTTCAGACTGCAGAGGCATTGACATTTGATGTCGGACCCGGGTTAGTCACCGGACTGCAGACAAATGGTAATTAGATGTTGAGTCCGGTTTGATCAGCGGCTCGGTACCCTTTCTGTCACTCGCCGGTGCAACAGTGATGTGACGGAGTTGGACTTGATGTGCGACCCTTCCCTTTTGCTGCGGTTGCGCCAAAGCCCTTTCCGGAGCTCGCCAGTGTGGCGGTGATGCAGCGGAGGTGCGACAGAGTCGGACTTGGTGGTTTTAGGGGCACTTCATGCTTCTTCTGACGCTAAGTTCGGTGTTGGCTGAACTGTACAAAGTCTATTCTCGAAGAGGTGACGTCCTTTCTGTAGCTTGCCGGTGTGGCAGTGGTGCGACAAAGTAGGACGCGGGGCTTGTTTCCATTGCATTCGGTTGGTGGGCCGAGTTACGAAGAGTCATTATTTGTGGCCAAGTCTGGCTTGGTGCAACAGTGATGTGACAGAGTTGGACTTGATGTGCGACCCTTCCCTTTTGTTGCGGTTGCGTCAAAGCCCTTTCCGGAGCTCGCCAGTGTGGCGGTGATGCGGCGGAGGTGCGACGGAGTCGGACTTGGTGGTTTTAGGGGCACTTCATGCTTCTTCTGACGCTAAGTTCGGTGTTGGCTGAACTGTACAGAGTCTATTCTCGAAGAGGTGACGTCCTTTCTGTAGCTTGCCGGTGTGGCAGTGGTGCGACAAAGTAGGACGCGGGGCTTGTTTCCATTGCATTCGGTTGGTGGGCCGAGTTACGAAGAGTCATTATTTGTGGCCAAGTCTGGCTTGGTCATCAAGTTGTTAAGAGACGAAGTTCTATCCAAAATTCACTGGCGCAGGCGGTGGTGCAGTAAACTCGGATGCCTGGTTGCATGGGTCGAGTTCGGCTTAATCGTCGGATTGCTGGATTTTACCCACTCTCTTTTTTTTTACTTTGATTTTTTAATTTTTTATTTTTTTTGATTGAACGAAGAATTGTGTACCTGTTTTGGGTTTCGGGTGACAGTTGAACTACCTTTGCAGATGGTAAGTCCTACTTTCACTTTCCTTGGGTTGGAGGTATCTGAAGTTATTGTTCCTCTGCATGACGGCTCTGATGGTAGCAATCCTTTTTGTAGTGGCTCGAAAAGCTTCCTCCGGATCCGAGATCCAAACAGGGGTGGACATTGGGTCTGGTTTTCCGGGTAACCCGATCCGACCCGAGCCAAAAAATGCGGGTTTGGATTTTCAAATCCAACCCGCAGGTCGGGTTCGGGTTTGGGAATCCAAACCCGACCTCGGGTCGGGTCGGGTCAGGTTCGGGTTTACTCAAACCCGACCCGCGGGTTTTTATTTTTAATTTTTTTTATATTTTTCTTAATTTATTTAAACATATATATATATATAAAATCGGTTTTTCTGGTCGGGTTCGGTTTTGCCAAAACCCGTCGGGTTTTAGTCGGGTCGGGTCGGGTACGGGTTTGTAAAATAGTAGTTCGGGTCGGGTTCGGGTTCTGGTTTTAAAACCCGTGCGGGTTTTTTACATGTTCGGGTTTTGGATATGTAAGTCGGGTCAGGTTCGGGTTTTCAAAAACCCGACCCAAACCCAACCCGTGCCCACCCCTAGATCCAAACGTGCTGCAACTTGCGATCTTGTGCGCCAGTGGGGAATCAGCATTAGGCGGTCAGGCCACTATTCCCCCTTCCTTGCAGAACCCATCTAACTTGTGGAGTAGACCAGTAGAGGTCGATGATCAGCTCTGCCATCTTCCTGCAATTGACGGTCGACTGACTTCGCCGTTCAATGTCGCCAAAGGCGAGATTCTGCTAAGCCCACTACATACCTTAGCTCCCTTTTCTGTTCCGAAGCTGTCGTTGAATGACCCAATTCACGACCAACGGGACCTTCAAACTCATTTGACTTCACATTTTCGACCTCTGTGCCCTTCTACTTTGACTGGGTGAGCCTTTTACTCAGTCGTTGTTGAGAGAAAATGACGCAGATCAGCATCTTTGATGTCGTTAAAGCGTCAGTCTTCGAATATCGTTGCCCCGACACGGTTAGGCGTTGTTTCTTAGAACTCTGGTGTTCTCAGACGAACACTATGTTAACTAGTCACAGAGAATTTTCAATCTCTCTTTGGGATCTTCACAACATCTGCAACATTCCAGTTTCGGGTGCTTTCTACGACGAGATGTGTCCGACGGCTCGCAACTTCGTCGATGCGAATGATATGCCTCTGCCTGCAGTGTTACACCACCTATTCCTTGCCTATTACCGCCTCCAGTGCAAGCGTGGAGCTGGCATGCCGCAACTGTTTTTCACGAGTGGCTCAATTTCTAGTACCAAGCCGGGTATGGAGCTCAGCCGACGACTGAACCTTGGCTGAACTGCAACAAGTGCTTAGGCACTAATTTCCGTGAACGTTCTACGACCGAGTGTCTTGTCTTTGAAGAACTTGGCGTCTTGGAAGCTTTGGCAGATGACGTTCGCTTGGCAGCATTCCTTGTATTATGAATTTTCCAATGGGTGATTCTTGCTCTTGGTGGTTGTGTGCAACCATACATCTTCAAGGTCGTGAGCTTCATGGTGACTGGCGTTCGTGTCGGTCTGGCTGGTCCAGCTTTGGTCAAGCTCTATAGAGGGTTGAGTTCACTTTCTCCAGGCCGTCAGCTCTGTTCATATATTTATTCCTGGTTGGGGGACTACTTTGGTTCGTACGACATGGATGCGAGCGATGGCGATGCTCCTCTGATGGCGTTGTATCGAAATCCTAGCTTGACATGATCCTTCACTGTGCTGGAGGCCCGTGTGTTGTTTTGGCGGGAAAGGTCGACGATCTGGTACTACACCGAATCTCTTCCTCAGTATTCTTTCATGGTATTTGACGTACGGGAGCTACTACTTTTTGGTTGTGGAGCCTTATAGCCTTCACCGTTTCACCCGACAGTTCGGATTTTGTCAGGATCTTCCTGGCGTACTAGTTTTAGATCATCGTGAAGCTACTTCTCTTGTCGAGCTTCTGGAGTTCTAGAAGAACAGTGTTACTCTTCCATGCGACAGCGTTACGATGCTGTCTTGGCACGATGTCGTCTTTGACCTTCTATGAGTCATGGATCCAGAAAGTGATCCCACTTTTCAAGGTACGCATTTTTTTCTACTTGCTTGTCAGCTGGTTTTTTTTTAGGAATAAGCAACTCATTTTTTTTTTGTTGTTCCCTCCTATTTAGTGCACGTGGCTGCATTTTACTCACGATTCAGAGCTTGTGGTTGTTCGTATTCGTCAGACGCCACCTATCGCCTCGGTCGATCCACTTACGTAGCCAGGCCTGCTGCGCGGCATAACCAATAACAATTACGGGACTCAGATCTGCTGCGAACAGCAGCGCTGCGAACCGGTATGAACAGCCAATCAATGCTGTTGTGCGTACCATTTCAAAGCGCTGCTAGATAAGCAGCACTACATTTCAAAGCGCCGCTACGATGGTACGCATAACAGCATTGATTGGCTGTTCGTACCGGTTCGCAGCGCTGCTGTTCGCAGCAAATCCGAGTCCACAATTACGATAGTGATCGAGAGCACCCTCGGCATAGACGTAAGCCATCGCCGGCTAAAGGGTAAGGCGAAGACCTAAACTGTTTATCAGTCTTCTTTGGTTGGGAAAGCCTATGCTCAGCCGACGATTCTTTCTTTGCTGGCACCTAAGGCTTCGAGTGCCAATAAGAGGAAGGCGGCCTCTGCGAAGGGTACTCGAGACACGACTCACACTGTGGGCTTGGTGCCGGTGAAGAGAAAATTGGCAAGTTAGACGGTGGCTATTCAGAAGAAGCGAGCAATTGATCAAGCCGATCTCCCTCCTTTAGTCAGTGAGGTGTCACAAGGGCGGCCCACCCACTCAAACTAGCTGTACCGCGATCATCCCTTTTGCCGCGACTTCTCAGATCCTATCTGGCATTGTCAATTCAACGTCAAAAGTTCCTCCTTCACTTCCTACTTCGACGGGTCCTTCCTAAGGGGTGTCGAGTACTCAGCCGACTGCACCACCGGCTCCGCCGTTGGAAGGGCCTTTCGATCTCTTCAATCTGGAGCTTCCATCCCACTTGGGCATCACTACGAAAGATAGGGTGTCATTGAAGGATTTAGCCAGTATGGAGTTCAATAGTGGCTTGCCTGTGTCGATTGTAGCCAGGCAGACCGTTGTGGATGTTTCTACCAGAGGTGCGCCAGTGATCGAGGTACACAATGAATCCCCTCACCATGTCAAGGAGAACATGGCATCTGTCTCAGGCAACAAGGTCAGAGGTAATGAGGAAGAGGCTCCAACGCCTGTTTCTGGTGACATACGCTCGTTATCAAACCTGCTTCTCCAAGTTTCCGAGGTGCAGGAGCTTCATCAAGCTACTCCTAGTGTGAGCAGCGTTGGCCATCCCAGACTCTTGCCGAATCTTTGCCCCTGTGATTAAGCAATTGCCTCCAGCACTTGCTCTTTCGGTGTCCCTTATTGAGTCTCATGCCGAAGGTTCCAACGTACGAAAAACTCGCGAGGATGGGTCTTCTTGAATTGACGTCGAGACTTCCCTTGGTGCCGCCTTTAGTGGCGGACGGTTGGTTCAGGTGTCGGACACTCAGGTGAGTTGCACATCTCTGATAAAATAACTGAATCTCAAATGGAGGTGCCGAGTTTCGAACCCAGGACCTCTCATATACTAATCAAGCATTTTCCCATCTGAGATACATCTCAATTGTGGAAATAAGATAAAACTTATAGAAAATAAATTAAAATGAATTACATCATTTTAAAACTACACAACATTCCCCACCATTTTAAAATGATGAGACAACTGACATGACACAAGAATGACAAGCTGACATAACGCAAGAAGGATAACTCGATAGAATGGAAAAGCAGTCAGTACTCATAAGCTTTCGACGAAAGGTGTCTTGCGGACTTGAACCTCCGTCTAGTTGATGTTCGGCTACCCATAACAGTCCTAAGTGAACAAGTCTTGAACTTGGACTTTATATATAGGTTTTAGAAACACCGAACAACCAAGAGTTGGTTCTGAAATATGAGTTCCATCAAGGTTGCGCGTTACGGCCATGCGTAGGTATCTTGTGATGTGAATATCTCTTCAGAGAATAAGCCCAGATTCTCTTATAGACTGCGGCCCCACAGTCATACTCACATTCGGTGATATCTCCAAGGGTATACTGCATCTCTATACCCTGCTATAATAGCCTCGATATCATTAAGGTTTTTCACCAGCCTCAAATGATTGCAGTTGAGCACCAGCTTCCTAGAGATGGGACGTGCATAAATTCACTAATTTTGGTGCTCCTACCAGTTACTCAGTTGGCTTGTTTTTACCCATTGAACCTTCATCATGGGATAACCATTCAGATAGGTTGGGTTGCTACCAACGGTAACTCAAATAATAGGCTTTAATCCCATCCCCCTCGAAGCAAATTGTACTTGTCCTTTCGACAAGCCCATGGTCAGGTGATCTGCCAAGTTTTCCATGGACTTAACATAACTTAAAGTTATGATTCCATTGGAGGTGAGCTTACGCAAAATCTTGTATCTAAGCTCTATGTGCCTAGACGACTTTGAATTGTGATTTTTACTCTTCACTTTCATTATAGTCGCCTGATTATCACAGTTTATTAGGATAGCAAGAATAGGCTTATCCAACAATGGAATATCTGATAACAGACTCCGAAGCCATTCTGCTTCCCCACCAGCCAACTCCAAGGCAACCATCTCAGCCTCCATAGTTGATCTGGTGATCAAGGTATGCTTGCAGGATTTCCAAGCGACAGCACCACCACCTAGTGTAAACACAAAACCACTAGTGGATTTTGTTTCATTGGAGTCAGAGATCCAGTTAGCATCACTGTACCCTTCAAGTACAGTTGGTAAACCGGAATAGTGTATCCCATAGTTAACAGTCCCCTTCAGATATCTCAGGAGTCTCTCAATAGCACTCCAATGAGTTTTATCTGGATTACTCGTGTACCTGCTCGATCTGCCTACAACATATGAGATATTAGGTCTAGTGCAGTTTGACAAATACATCAAACTACCAATAATCTGGGAATATCTCAACTGAGAAACACTATCTCCACCATTCTTCTTTAGTTTAACACTAGAGTCATATGGTGTACTACCTGGTTTGCTATTCTCAAAGCCAAATCGCTTTAAGACTTTTTCTACATAATGAGACTGTGTCAAACAAATCTCATTCTCATCTTTTATGACTCTGATTCCTAAGATCACATTCGCTAATCCTAGATCTTTCATGTCAAAATTATCACTAAGGTATTTTTTAACCTCTAAAATTTTGACATATTCTTTCCCAAAAATTAATATGTCATCTACATATAAACACATTATGATGAATGAATTTTCATATACTCTCCAATACACACATTTATCAAAATCACATATCCTAAATCCATAGGAGAGAATTACCTTATCAAATTTCTCATGCCACTGCCTAGGAGCTTGTTTTAATCCATATAGAGATTTAACTAGTTTACAGACCTTATTCTCCTGACCAGGAACTACAAAGCCTTCTGCCTGCTCCATATAAATTTCTTCATCTAACTCACCATTAAGAAAGGCGGTTTTAACATCCATCTGATGTATCTCGAGTTTATATGAAGCTGCCAGTGCTATAAGCACTCGCACAGTAGTGATCCTAGTTACTGGTGAATAGGTGTCAAAGAAGTCGATCCCTTCTTTCTGACTATAACCTTTGACAACTAATCTAGCTTTATATTTCTCAATGGATCCATCAGGATTCCGTTTCCTTTTGAAAATCTTTTGCATCCTATAGGTCTAGACCCTGGAGGTAAATCTGTCAACACCCATGTGTTGTGTGAAAGTATGGAATCAATCTCACTTTTCACAGCTTCCTCCCATAAAGATGCATCACTAGATAGCATCGCCTCAGTGTAAGTTAAAGGATCATCCTCTATAAGGAAGGTATAGAAATCATCTCCGAAATTTTTCTCTATCCTACGTCTCTTGCTCCTCCTAGGTTCAGTTTCAGGCAACTCACCAGTTTTCTCTGTATGTGATTTTAATGACTCTCCTACATCTAGTTTCCTCTTTTCTTTCATGGGAAAGATGTTCTTTAAGAACACAGCATCATCGGATTCTTTGATTGTATTTACGCTGACCTCTTGTATATCGAAGCGTATAACCAAGAACCGATATGCATTGTTGTTTTCAGCATATCCTATGAAAGCAAAGATCGTAGGTTTTAGGAGTTAATTTCGTTGTTTTGTTAAGATTAACTTTAACCTTAGCAAGACAACCCCAAACTCTAAAGTATTTAAGACTAGGTTTCCTACTCCACCATAATTCATATGGAGTTTTCTGGTAATCCTTGTACGGGATACGGTTAAGTATTTTACAAGCTGAAAGTAAGGCTTCTCCCCATAAATTGTTGGGAAGACCAGAACTAGACAACATAGAATTAATCATGTCCAAGAATGTTCTGTTCTTTCTCTCAGCAATCCCGTTTGACTGGGGTGAATACGGAGCAGTGGTTTCATGAATAATTCCATGCTCCTCACATAATTTCCCAAACTCTGCAGAGCAGTATTCTCCTCCTCTGTCTGACCTAAGTCTTTTAATTGTCTTTTGGGTTTGGTATTCAACTTCTGCTTTATAGGTTTTGAATTTTTCAAACCCTTCATCTTTTGTTTTTATTAGATACACATAACAGTATTTTGACATATCATCGATAAAGGTAATAAAATACCTCTTACCTCCTCTAGTCAAGATACCGCTCATCTCACATATGTCACTATGTATCAATTCAAGTAAGTCAGAACTCCTACTGACTATCTTGAAAGGTTTCCTAGGTTGCTTGGACTGAACACATATCTTACATTTGTTATTCAGATTTATGTTATGCTTGGGAATTAAGTCCAAGTTCATCATTCTTTTAAGTGTGTTCGAGTTCACATGTCCTAGTCTTCCATGCCATATGTCATGGGAATTAGTGCACAAAAACAAAGATGAACTAGCAGCTTTATTATCAGATTGAACAGAAATTACATTGAGTTTAAATAAACCATCTATTACATAACCTTTGCCTATAAAGGAACCTCCTTTGGTTATTACAACCTTATTTGATTCAAACACCAACTTAAAACCTAATTGACTCAGAAGAAAACCGCTAACAAGATTCTTTCGAACATCTGGCACATGTTGCACACGATGGAGGGTGAGAGTGTTCCCGGAGGTAAACTTCAACTTCACTTCTCCTTCTCCTATAACTTGTGCTACACTAGAATTGCCCATCGTCACAAATCTCCCTTTTACTTCCTGATAGGAAGAGAAAGAGGAAATATCAGAGCAAATATGAATAGTACCACCAGTATCAATCCACCAATCAGTGGGTGTATATGCCAGGTTTAATTCATAGTTAGATGATACTAACCTGTCATTGGTTCCAGTAGAACTGGTTCCAGTTATCATGTTTGCCTGAGGGGTAACGTTATCTTTCTGTTCTCCTGGATTGTATTTCCTATGCCTACACTGTTTGGCAAAGTGTCCAGGTTTTCCACAGACATAACATGTTCTCTTGTTTCCGTCCTTCTGAATCTTTTGTTTGGGTTTTTTAAATTGCTGTTTGTTTTTCTTCTTGTTGAAGTTAGGCCATTTAGACTCTACTAAGTTGGCTTTTTCACTAACTTCTGCAGTAATGTCTGAATTCTTTTGGTCTGTACTTTTTTGGTCTGAAACCTTTCGATTCTTTTCTTCAATTTGAAAGGCAACTAGCACTTCTTCCACTTAAGGGATTATTGACTTGTGCCTCATACGATTTCTGAATTCTGACCACGATGGGGGAAGTTTATCTATCAGTGCTGAAGCTTGGACCTTTTCAATAAAGGTGATTCCTTTTGAGCGGAGCTTGGCTACTATGTTTTGGATTTCATGAGCTTGATCGACAACTGATTTTTCATCGACCATTTTATAGGAAAAGTAATTTCCTATGTTAAAACTTTGCTCTGACTCCGATTCTGTTCCATACTTAGTCTCTAGTTCTTTCCAAAGGATTTTGGCTAATTCAGCTTCTTAATAGAGATCAAATAGATTATCACTTAGAGCACTAAGTATTGCCCCCCGACATATATGATCATCATTCATAAATTTAGCCTGTGTTCCAGATCTACCAGGTTCATGATCTTCAGGATCGGCTATAGGTGGGTCTTCTAAGACAAGGTAGTATAACCCGATGGAAGTTAACCAATATTCCATCTTTTTTTGCCATCTCCTAAAGTTGCTTCCATCAAAAGTTTCCGATTTCAAGGTTTTGTTCAACTTATCTCTTGAGTGCGTCATTCTAGGACAATATTTCTTTCGAAATTGTTGGAAAATAATGTGCACAATTCACTCAAGAGACAATAATTGCAATTGAACAACAATTTACACAACCAGAAACCAAATGTGCGTACCTTGTAGCCGAACCGCTTCCAAATAATTGACAGTAATGTAATCAACTGTAACTGGAAAGGTAATACCTGGTCCGAGGCGTGTAGTCACTGACTTCGAAAGAAATATGCCTCCTATTGTGCACTAGGATTACTGGCAACTTCTCCCCAAGATACAACGGACCTAGTTGACTCACTTGTGCACCGAGTTGACTCAACTCTCGAACTCTTTGAGAACTTTTCCTGACTGCTTTTTCGGATTGAACACGAAGAGAAGAACTCTTAAGATCCAATTTATAGGGTTCCCTGGGCACTTGTGTGAAAAGACACTTTTGCCCTCCAGTCCGATCAGACCGTTCATCAGTAACCGACTCCGATCCGACCATCGAGCTATAACCAACTTGATCTGATGGATCAGATCAATAACCGTGTCAATCAACGGTCTGGATCTAGATCTATCTCAACGGTCATATCGAACTTATCTCAGATAAGATAAATGAATCTCAAATGGAGGTGCCGAGTTTCGAACCCATGACCTCTCATATGCTAATCAAGCATTTTCCCATGTAAGATACATCTCAATTGTGAAAATAAGATAAAACTTATAGAAAATAAATTAAAATGAATTACATCATTTTAAAACTACACAACATGATGTGGGCTTTAACACATCTTCCTTGGAGCAATGGGTGGAAGGCCTTGCGTTCGGTGCACCACGCCTTTGAGAGCTATCCCGGTCGATGATGGGAATGCTTGTGCTAAAGAACAGTCAGCTGTGGAATCCGAAGTCACTCAATTGATTCAGCTTGTGACTCATCAGCGTGATCGGCGTGCAGCTGCTATTGGTATTATCAAGGCCGACCGTCATGCGGTTGCCAAGGAGGAGCGGGTGCTTTACGAGCGGATTGCACAAATCTCTACTGGGGTCCAGGCACTAGAAGCCAAGGTGGTAGAAGACAAGGAAATGCTCGATGCCGACGAAGCGGAGCTTGCTAGTCTATAGCGGAAGCTGGCGCGGATTCGTGCACGTCCTATCCTTCGTCGTGAAGATGAACAAGAATGGTCGGCATTGTGTGCCAAAGTTTCCCAGTTGAGGAGGTTGATCACTAATTTTAGGCCTCCTTAGATATGATTTCTTTGTTTTTTTCTTTTGTGCGTCCCTTTGTTTCTTTTTTTTGTCTAGGACATTGTCACACTTTTTCTCCTTTTTTTTTTTCAGTGTAGGACTGGGCTTGTCCCGTATTTATCAATTGCAACTTCCCTTTTATTTCTTTTCATTGCTTTGGCATTTATTTCGTTGATGTTGCTTAGGCATAAAAACGCTTGAAAAACTTACTATTCACAATTGGAAGTTTCGCGTCGTCTAACTTGACTAGCTTATAGGCGCCGTCGTCAATGGAGATGTGGTTGACGGTGATGAAATCGTACACACGAGCCTTTGCGATGGCGGCCTTTTTTGTGTAAATGACCATGGGGGCTTCCCTCTTCTTCGGCGAGCTTTGGACAACCAAAACTTGATGGAAATCGCCGATCGGCCAATGATGCGAATCAGCTTCTTCGACTAGTAGTCGAGGCCGTGTCGGCCTTGAGTAATACGATGACCTTCTTTCTTCAATTTCTCTTGCGCTGGGGTGAGAACCGGCAAAGCGACGAGTGGTTTGTCGTGCAACTACTCCTTTGTGAAATTGCCCCCTACCTTGGCCATCAACCAATTGGCATTTGGGTCGAAGCCTTTAGTCATCCGAGTAGTGGGCAGCCGTTTGTGGCTCGGGCACTTCTTGACGATACTTTGGTCCTCTAGCTTTTGCAGTGACAAACTGACTCCTTTTAGCGGAGTCGGCTCGGTATTGCAGCACACGACGAGAGGGGCCTCTCCCTTCTTCCTCTGTGACTAAAGAATGCACCTAAGCACCGGTACATTGCTTTTTGGCGATGCCGGGATGGTCGACGCTGACGCTTTCTCCCTGGGCGTCAGTTGTTCGGGTGGTGCGGCCTTAAGCACCAGATTCTATTTTGGAGTATGCTTAGGAGGAAGGATGACTTTGGCATTTGGAACCTGACCCGACCAAGATGTCGCTTTGACTGTTGCTGCATTGTCAAGTAGAACTTAGTATTGGCGAATGAGGCTTTGGCTTCGGTGAGCGGACTTTCGTTGGCGTACACCATCTTTTGCTCCCTGTCCTTCCAGTACTTAAAGCACTGGTGGAGCGTAGATGGGATAACATCGTTGGCATGGAGCCAGGGTCGACCCAAGAGTAAATTGTATGATGTCATGGAGTCGATCACTTGGAAGGGTGTGTCAACGACCATCTCGCCAATGTGCAGCTTTAGTCGGATCATGCCGAGTGTCTGCTGGTCTTCTTGGTTGAACCCTTGTATGAGTTAGGAGCCCACGGAGAGGTTGCTGGTGGAAATGCTAACATTTTTTATCGTGCGGATTAGCAGGATGTTAATTGCGGAACCACAATCGATGAGAATGCGATTACCAAGCCGTCCTTGATGTAGCCTGACATGAACAACAACTGATTGTGAGTCCTTGCCTCCAGTTGAGTATCTTCTTCTCGAAAAGTGTTGCATGATGGACAAGATACTATGAGAGACTCTTCTGGTTGCGACACCTAGTGGGAAGAGTAAGCTTCTTCTTCCTTTCTGAATAGTGGCGTCAACCCGTCCTTCAGCAGATCATTTTTTTCTCATCAATAGTTGCTCTAGTTCATCTTGGAGCTTCTCCGTCTCATCGAGGTTTTTAACCAAGGCCTGTCGAGATCGAATGGGCAGGTCTAAGTCATCCTCGAGCTCGTTCAGTGGAGAAGTTTGCGTCAAGGATGTTTCGAGGTCGTCACATTCGACGACCGATGCTTTACCCTTGTCTTCTTGGCTAGTCTACTCCAGGAGAGACGTCAGGCAAGTAGCTACCATTGCCGGTGGCATGAAGAAATCTTTTGGGAAGAACTCCGCCAATGTGACGGGCCTTCGTCTTCTTTTGTTTACTCCTGGGCAGCTATCCTCAAAGTTTTCCCTTGGCGCTTCACGACTTTCTTTCTTGACCGCTTCACCTTTGGTTTGGTAGTTGTCGGCGATTCGATTTCACTATTTGGCTTTTTTTGCAGAGTGACTAGAATCCACCCCTCCGCATCTACTGTGGCGACTTCACGGGGCGCTGAACTTGGTGCGACCTTCGCCGGTGGTCGGTGGTTGTGCGATTTGTTGGGTGGGCCGGATTTGGGAGAGTACTCCCTCCTCACAACCCAAGGCTTGTTGAGTCTAGTTTGCCAACTAGACTCGGGCTGGATGAAAATGACGTTTGACGACGCCGCGCCTTCTACTCCATCAATTTCAATGCAACTTTGCACTGCGAGGTCCATGATTCGGTCCTTCAAGATGAAGCATTTTTCGATCGAGTGTCCCAGTAGGCAATGGTATTTGCAAAAGTTCGGATCTTTCGACTTTGTCAGGTTGTGGGGTCTTTTGATTTCTGGCAACTTGAGGAGGTCGTTCTTTAGCAGTTGTTCGAGCATGATTGAAACGTCGGCGTCGGCGAAGGGGTAGGTCTTCGCTTGCTTCTCCTTCAACGTCGGTTTCTAATAGGTGCCCCCGACGGGTGGCCACGGGGCGAATTTTGTTTTTTCTTTGCTTCCAACTTTGATCAGTTCGAAAGCATAGGTTGCCAAGGAGCTCTTAGTTTTGTCCTTCAGATCTTTGTCAGCGGTCTTCCCCTTCTTGCACGAGTCGGAGATCTGAATGACTTCCTTACCATGTTCATTGATCAGGTCTCCATATTGTGTTCATCGCATCCCTCGTGAGCACATTTCGATTTCAGCCTCGAGGGACAAGGTGGAGCTTTCTCTACAGTTGAGGCTGAGGTTTCTCCACCAGTTAATGTAGTCGATAACTTTCTTGCCCTTCTTCTGTTTGAGGTTGGCGAGTTCGACCAGCGTGACAAAGCATCGGGCACTATAAAATTGGCTAACGAATTCTTGCAGCAACTCAATGTACCAGTCGAAGGAGTTACCTTCTAGTGACTGGCCAAACTGCTTAACCAGCAAGTCGTCATCAGTACCGACAATGTTGCAGGTTTCGATAAAGTGGGCGACTTGCTACTTCGGGTGCCCGTCGCTAGAATAGCAGAAATTTGGGTGGACGGTACCCGAACGACATAGGGAGGTTTTGAATACGTTGCGTGTACGGCCTTTGGTAAGAGACCGATTTGCTCTAGCCAGAGCTATTTTGCACGGCACGGTTGATTAATTCAGTCACCGCGTCGAGTGTGAGAAAGGCTTCCTCCTCTTCGCCCCGTAACCTCCGAATGGTAACCAGAGTTGTTGGTTGTAACTCATCAGAGGCAGGGTGGGGCTCAACCGAAGAACTGGTTGTCGCCATGTTCCGGTCGACTTCTTGTGAGATGTCACCAGTGTTGGCCGCAAGGATCTCCAATCTTTCCATCATTTTTGCGATTTAGAGGTCGTGGGCCCTGATTTGTGCGTCTTTTGCATGAATTTGTTCGCTTTACTCCTTCAAGGCAGCTAGCATTTCTGCAAGCTGTTTTTCAATTAGTTTGACCGAAGTGACCATCGTGGTGACTTTGATAGTCAGAGCCGAAGGAGAAGCCCCCGTCATGAACCGGAGTGGCGACATCTTGACTGACGACCATGCCAAAGAGATGGCCGCAGGTGGTGTTTGCTGCGACGACGCCGCTGAGGGTGATTGGTCTGGGGAGCCGACTGCCGATGAAAGTCAGCGAGGCGTTGTCGCCTGGCTCGCAGGGGTAGCCGTCGGTGCGAGTTGGAGAGGAGATGTTGCATACCAGACCAAAGGAGTGGTCACCGACATCGGCTGGCGTGGCAACGCCGTGAGGGACGAGTGAACTGGAGAAGCGGCCATCGTGGTGCTTTGATAAGGCGAGGTCGTAGTTTGTGATTTTGACGATGTCGCTGCTAATTGACAGGCCAGAGTGGCAATTGCCAAAAAAGGCGACTGTCCTTTCTTTGCTGATGCGGATGGAGTATTGTATCCTTCGAAGTGCTCGATGATGGCTGGTACGAGCGATATACTCTTTGCGACGGTGACAGTTGGGTTGGGCTGACTGCTGGGCTGCGAACCAGCAGTGTAGAGGCGACAGCCAGGTAGGTAGGCTTAGTTGTTGCCGAGATTAACATGACCGGCGCTGCGACTAGCTTGGCGGGGACCATGACAGCGAGTGTTTGGAAGACATCGCTCGGGCAGCGCACCTCTCATGAAGGGAGCTTGTCCTGCAGACAGACTCCTAGCCAACACCCTTGTTATTGGGCGAGTGGCTGGGGGCGAAGAAGTTAGAGCGCTGACATTTTCCAAGAAACTGGGAAATGAGCCGCAAACTCCGGATGCGGCGGTCGAGCTCGTTCCAGCGGCAGAGTGCTGGTAAACGGAGCTAGGAGATGGCGACCTTCTTGCAGTTGTTGTTGTTGTTGTTGTTGCTTGCCATTTGAGGTTTTGAGTTTTTTTTTTTTCTTTGAGTTGACGGAGAATGAGATGAGAGGTAAGAGTGGTCCCATCGGGCGTGCCAAATCTATATTAGTGAAAAACCTCCGGTCTACGAAAGGGCGCGACCAATTGATTAATCGACTAGAATTACAGAGAAATTACAAGTTGGGTGTGAATTGGGAAACTTTGCGAGTGCGATCTCCTAATTTTCCTCTTATTCGATCTCCGTGTGTTGTGAAGTTACTGCATCCCGGTGATTCAACGGTGAGTCATGAACTTTCGAAGGAGTATACACGAATGGTGCTGAATTTAGTCTGCTGGACGGGAGTATTTGTGTCTCGTGTATTTAAGCTTGTTGACGTTTTTGGCGTCTTGTAAAGCTTCTTCTACTAATTGAGTGAACTCCGACAAACTTGGAAGGTGGTTGAGTAGACTTTTGGCTCAAATGTATTTCAAGACTGGGGAAAATTTTGACCCCGTCGATGTATGTCAGCCAGCTATTTGTAGCCGCCTTGTTGTGTTGCAATTTAGATTGATCCTTGTAAAGGCAATCTCCATCGTTCTTTTGTTCCCCAGGAGGGGGAGTGATGACTTTAACGCCTTTTTCTCTTCATCAATCCTCAAGAAGAGGAGTCGGTGGAGGAGTTTTTTTTCTTGACCTCCTTCTGTTAAGTTACGACCAGGACTTAGCTAGTCCCGGTGACGAGGAGGTGATGGTGGCGACCACATGGTGGTGGTTGTGAGTTGGCGATGACGTTTCGATGACAATGATGATGACGATGGCGGTGATGTGGGAAAGTGGCAGGCCCAGTGGTGGGCTGTTATGCGATGACTCCTTGAAGTGATGGACAGGCCGATGGCGAGCCTGCGACGGTCGAACGATAGATCGGTGGGCAAATGGGCTTACCGTAGATGGGCCAGACAGATTTTGGCGTCTACAAACCTTTTGGTTTTTTACTCCTCCATGGCCCCTTCATGTATGGACTACTGAATCCATCCTAGTATATTTTGGGTCAACTCGTCGAAACTATAGTACCTCTGGAACCTTAACCGATGCCCACCCCTAGCTAATTTGGTAATCTAATTATACGAATAGTGGAGTTCAAAAGGGAACTTAATTATTTCTATTTTAGATTTTTAAGTTTAAATACTAAATAGGAGGGACATTTTAATTTCTTCAAGTGGCATAATATTGCTTAATTTCTACTAAAATACTATATTGCATTTTTTTAATGTGTTTGCCTTTTGTTATTGGGGTTCAAAACTGATTTTTTTTCAATTGTTATGTCTTCTTCATAGATTTTAATACAAGCTTGCCTAATCGTTAACAAGTATATAATGACATAAAATAAACCGTCGGTGCGAGTTGGAGAGGAGATGTTGCATACCAGACCAAAGGAGTGGTCACCGACATCAGCTGGCGTGGCAACGCCGTGAGGGACGAGTGAACTGGAGAAGCGGCCATCGTGGTGCTTTGATGAGGCGAGGTCGTAGTTTGTGATTTTGACGATGTCGCTGCTAATTGACAAGCCAGAGTGGCAATTGCCAAAAAAGGCGACTGTCCTTTCTTTGCTGATGCGGATGGAGTATTGTATCGTTCGAAGTGCTCGATGATGGCTGGTACGAGCGATATACTCTTTGCGACGGTGACAGTTGGGTTGGGCTGACTACCGGGCTGCGAACCAGCAGTGTAGAGGCGACGACCAGGTAGGTAGGCTTAGTTGTTGCCGAGATTAACATGACCGGCGCTGCGACTAGCTTGGCGGGGACCATGACAGCGTGTGGTTGGAAGACATCACTCGGGCAGCGCACCTCTCATGAAGGGAGCTTGTCCTGCAGACAGACTCCTAGCCAACACCCTTGTTATTGGGCGAGTGGCTGGGGGCGAAGAAGTTAGAGCGCGGACATTTTCCAAGAAACTGGGAAATGAGCCGCAAACTCCGGATGCGGCGGTCGAGCTCGTTCCAGCGGCAGAGTGCTGGTAAACGGAGCTAGGAGATGGCGACCTTCTTGCAGTTGTTGTTGTTGTTGTAGTTGCTTGCCATTTGAGGTTTTGAGTTTTTTTTTTTTTTTTTTTGAGTTGACGGAGAATTAGATGAGAGGTAAGAGAGGTCCCATCGGGCGTGCCAAATCTATATTAGTGAAAAACCTCCGGTCTACGAAAGGGCGCGACCAATTGATTAATCGACTAGAATTACAGAGAAATTACAAGTTGGGTGTGAATTGGGAAACTTTGCGAGTGCGATCTCCTAGTTTTCCTCTTATTCGATCTCCGTGTGTTGTGAAGTTACTGCATCCCGGTGATTCGACGGTGAGTCATGAACTTTCGAAGGAGTATACACGAATGGTGCTGAATTTAGTCTGCTGGACGGGAGTATTTGTGTCTCGTGTATTTAAGCTTGTTCATGTTTTTGGCGTCTTGTAAAGCTTCTTCTACTAATTGAGTGAACTCCGACAAACTTGGAAGGTGGTTGAGTAGACTTTCGGCTCAAATGTATTTCTAGACTGGGGAAAATTTTGACCCCGTGGATGTATGTCAGCCGGCTATTTGTAGCCGCCTTGTTGTGTTGCAATTTAGATTGATCCTTGTAAAGGCAATCTCCATCGTTCTTTTGTTCCCCAGGAGGGGGAGTGATGACTTTAACGCCTTTTTCTCTTCATCAATAATCAAGAAGAGGAGTCGGTGGAGGTGTTTTTTTTTCTAGACCTCCTTCTGTTAAGTTACGACCAGGACTTAGCTACTCCCGGTGACGAGGAGGTGATGGTAGCGACCACATGGTGGTGGTTGTGAGTTGGCGATGACTTTTCAATGACAATGATGATGACGATGGTGGTGATGTGGCAAAGTGGCAGGCCCAGTGGTGGGCTGTTATGCGATGACTCCTTGAAGTGATGGACAGGCCGATGGCGAGCCTGCGACGGTCGAATGATAGATCGGTGGGCAAATGGGCTTACCGTAGATGGGCCAGACAGATTTTGGCGTCTACAAACCTTTTGGTTTTTTACTCCTCCATGGCCCCTTCATGTATGGACTACTGAATCCATCCTAGTATATTTTGGGTCAACTCGTCGAAACTATAGTACCTCTGGAACCTTAACGGATGCCCACCCCTAGCTAAATTGGTAATCTAATTATACGAATAGTGGAGTTCAAAAGGTAACTTAATTATTTCTATTTTAGATTTTTAAGTTTAAATACTAAATAGGAGGGACATTTTAATTTCTTCAAGTGGCATAATATTGCTTAATTTCTACTAAAATACTATATTGCACTTTTTTAATGTGTTTGCCTTTTGTTATTGGGGTTCAAAACTGATTTTTTTTCAATTGTTATGTCTTCTTCATAGATTTTAATACAAGCTTGCCTAATCGTTAACAAGTATATAATGATATAAAATAAACTAAAATATATTTTATAAATCAATGTATATGATAGTCCGTAATTAACGGAGTCAGTATATGTACAGAATGATCATATTCAGTTCGGTTAAATTTATATGTTGATTACACTCCTAACTATCTAGTTGTATCACTCGGTGCAGCTAATTAGATTATAAATTAAGGACTAGTTAAAGTAGCTGAAAAGTATCACTGTTACATCGATGCAACTTATGCAAGGTGCGGCCAAAGTATGAGAATTACATGATTTTTTATAATTGGTCAAGCTGCATCAAAAGAGTCAGACTAACCCCTCTATCTTCCACGGAATACTCTTCTTTGACGATATGACAGTTAGATTTCACCGGAGCAAATCTGGTTTTAAATCCTTAATTAAATTGACCTAAATTGTCAGCTAAAACAAGCTTTATTGAGGACACCGCCTTCTGTTCACCCTAAATCTGTTGAAATCTAAACCGACTCCAGAATTTTCTGGAGATCAGCTATGGGAAAATGAAGAGAAACACTATCTAGAAATTTCTGGACAAGCAGTGGAAAGAACAGTCTTTCAGGTCGATTTCTAGATACTTTTTCGAAGATATTTCTGGAATGAGAGGGAGGTCGTAAATCCTCCATACCCATGCTTTTGGGTCAAGGGAAAAATAGCCGAAAATCTCAGGTTGAGAGAAAGTGTACTAGTGAGTTCTTGCAGTGAGATGCTTGTGATAGTATTAGTTGAAAGCCCCCTTTTAGTCTGAGACTTCTTTCTTGTGAGAGTCTTGTAACAGTCCCTTTGTACAACTTATCTTCTAGTGAGACTTCTTCTTGTGAGAGCTTTGTAAAATACACGCTTCCAACAAGTGGTATTAGGGCAAGCAGATCCCACATTGCACGCAGTTATTGAAGATGGAGCATATGCCGATACTAAAGCTCACAAAGATGAATTACGGTAATTGGACCAATCAAATGAAGACTCTCCTCTTACCCCAAGATCTTTGGGATATAGTGGTGAATGGATTTGATCAGCCGGAGTTTGTAGAACCAAAAGTTGCACTATGTGCTACTGAAAGAGGTACGATAAAAAACCTCTAGAACAAAAAATATTATATATTATTTTTCTAGGGGTAGATGAAGCTACTTTAGAAAAAAATTATAGCACACGAACTGCGAAAGAAGCTTGAGAGATGTTGAAAAAATCTTTTCAAGGTGTTGAGAGAGCGAAAAAGGACCTTCAAACTCTAAAAACAAAGTTTGAGTTGATGAAAATGAGTTACACTAAAAGTGTCGAAGATTATGTTATTAGAGTAAAAACTCTAGTGAATAAAATGAGGATAAATGGAGAAAAATTAAAGGAGGTTCGGGTAATAAAGAAAATTTTAAGGTCCCTCACTCCAAAATTTAGATTTATTCTGGGGACAATTGAAGAGTTTAAAGACTTATCTACTGTTATAGTAGATGAGTTGGTGAGTTCGCTCTAGGCCCATGAACATAGAACGGATAATATGTTAAACTCTGGTGAGAGATTAGAGTTGCCTTGCTGAACAAATTGTCTCTCAATGAAGAAGCTTCGTATAGTCGAGAGACAACGCAAGGTAAAGGTGGTTATAGGCGAGGAAGAGGTAGGGGTGCTCATGGTGGTAGTAGAGATCAAAATAAACTGTTAGAGACTGCTACTGAAAATCAAAATTATAGAGGAAGAGATAGAAGATGGAAAGAGGTGACAAGTCACATTATCAGTGTTATAATTGTAACAAGTATGAGTATCTTAGCTTGAATGCCACCAGAATCCAAAAGGAAAGGAGGATGGAAGAAATCACCTCTCAGTTGAAGAAGAATCGTGTAACTCCACTATGTTACTGACTTATAAAGGTGGTGAAGAAGGGAAGAAGAATCTTTGGTACTTAGACACTAGAGCTAGCCACCACATAAGTGGATATAAGGAGTTATTCATAGAGTTGGATGAGGCTGTTCAAGGTGAGGATCGTCTTGGAAATTCATCGACGCTACAGGTGAAAGGAAAAGGAAAAATTATGATTCAGGCAAAGAAGGGAGATCATAGGTACATCTCAGATGTACTCTATATTCCTGATATGCATACAAATCTAATATGTGTCGATCAGATTCTTGAGAAAGGATATGACATCCCTCTAAAGCTTGGTTGGCTCTCCATAAAAAATAAGAAAGGAGAGCTAATTGCAAAGGTGGAGACGACAAAAAAAAGTGCTTGCAGTCAGTCCTGAATGATAACTCATGGTTGTGGCATTTAAGATTTAGGCATCTTGAATTTATGGGCCTCAAATCCAGGGGTGTAAACAGGTAATAATCGAAACGGGTAAGGGTTATTCTGTTACCCGTTTCGAGTACCCTACCCGTGTTCCGTCACCTGTTTCGCCCAAATAAAAATTAGTCATTCTGTCACCCGAATTTCTTACCCGATTACCCATGGGTCATCGGGTAAATAAATGGATAATAATATTTTAATAAATTTAATTATCTAACCCTAATAAATTTAGAAAAAATACAAAAAAATTAAAATCATATGAAAATTATATCCAAATTCTTAAGTTTATCTAAAAACAACTCAAACAAATGTACAACACACATTATCTAAAAATAACATAAAATACATAAAGTTTTAAAAAATTACCAAATTACCATCCGGGAATCGGGTAATCGGGTAAGGAATCCTCATTATCCATATCTGTTTCGATTAAGAGGCGGGTAATCGGGTAATTGGATAATCGGATGATCGGGTAATCGAAACACATAATTTTGTTCCTTATCCATCTGATTACCATTCGGGTAATCGGGCAATCGGGTAATCGGCTAAAATTGCCACTGACATTATCGAGCCTTTTGAAGTCACTTCGCTTGGAGACAACAGGTACTACCTTACCTTTATTGATGATTTTAGTAGGTATACTTAGGTTTATTTTCTTAAAGAGAAATCAGAAACACTTAAATAATTTTAAGGAATTTAAGGCCCTAGTAGAAAATCACAGTAGAAGAAATATAAAAGTATTAAGATCTGATAGAGAAGGAGAGTATACCTCAAAAATATTTGAGGAATTCTAAAGAAAATGGAATTTTGCATCAGCTCAGTGCTTTGTACACGCCACAGAAAAATGAAGTTGTTGAAGAAAGAATCGCACAATAATGAACATGGCAAGGAGTATGATGAAGGGAAAGTCCTTGCCTAAAAGTTTTGGGCAGAAGCAGTAGATTGTGTGGTTTATCTGCTTAATTGGTGTCCCACAAAAAGTGTAAAGTTTAGGACACCTTATGAAGCTTGGAATGGATGGAAGCCATCAATAAGCCATCTGAAAATATTTGGGTGCATAGCATATGAACACATACCCGACCAGAAGAGAAGGAAGTTAAATGATCGTGGAGAGAAATGCATCTTTGTCGAGTATAATTGAAAGACTAAGGCCTACAAGTTACACAAGCCCATTAGTAAGAATGTAATAATCTCCAGAGATGTTGAATTTGATGAAGGAGATAATTGGAGATGGAGTGTAGAAGAGAAGAACATTAAAGGGTTGTTCTATGATAATGACAACTCATAAGAGGTGGAGGAAAGTGGAGACCTGACTCCTCCAACTAGTCCTATAGGTGAAGTATCAGCAAGTTCAGGAGGGAGTAGCTTGACACGTGGAGAACGTAGAACACGAAGCTTAAGTGACATTTACAATGTCACTAAACCTATAGAGATGGCTGAAGACTATACACTATATCGCCTACTTGCAGAGTGTGACCCTGCCGCATATGAAGAAGCTTCTCAAGATAAAAAATGGAGAAAGGCGATGGATGAAGAGATTGAAGCAATAAGGAATAATGATACTTGGGAGTTGACCACTCTTCCTGCAAAACATAAAGCTATTGGAGTGAAGTGGGACTATAAGACAAAGACAAATCAAGAAGGTGGAGTTGAGAAGTATAAGGCCAGGCTGGTAGCGAAGAGATACAAACAGAAATTTGGAGTTGACTATGAAAAGGTTTTTGCATCGGTTGTAAGAATTAATACTATTTGGCTTCTAATTGCATTAGCAGCATAGAACAGATGGAAGATCTATCACATGGATGTGAAATCAGCCTTCCTAAATGGCTATCTTGAAGAATAGGACTATATTGAAGAATAGGACTATATTGAACAATTGTTAGGCTTTGAGAAGAAAGGAGAGGAGGATAAAGTCTATCATTTGAAGAAGGTCATGTATAGGTTGAAACAAGTGCCAAGAGCATGAAACATGACGATCGACTCATACTTCCAAAAACATGGATTGAAGAAGAGTCCCTATGAACATGCCTTATACACTAAGAGGAGCGAGAACAGAGATATCATGATCATTGCCTGTACGTGGATGATATGATTTTCACCGACAATAATCCAAGTATGTTCAAAGACTTTAAGAACTCAATGACTAGAGAGTTTGAAATGACATATTTGGGGCAAATGTCATACTTCCTTCGAGTAGAGGTAGTACAAGGAGATGAAGGAATATTCATCTCACAGAAGAAGTATGCTAATAGCATACTGACAAGATGAGTAACTGCAACCCAGTAGCAACACCAGTTGAAGCAGGCATGAGATTGAGGCAAGATTAAGAAGAAGAAGCGGTCGATCCTACACCATTCAAAAGCCTAGTTGGGAGCTTATAGTATTTGACCTTTACTAGTCCGAATATCATGTTCGTTGTTGGGTTTAACAAATTCATGGAGCAACCAAGGCAATGTCCCTTTGGAGCATCAAAGAGAATACTACGGTACATCAAAGGCACATTGGGATATGGCCTCTTCTACTCTACCTCTGAAGACCCAAGACTTGTCGGATATACAGATAGCGATAATGGAGGAGATATAGATAGTAGAAAGAGCACTTTTGGGTACTTGTTCAACATCGGATCAAGTGCATTCTCAATGTCCTCCAAGAAGAAATTGGTGGTGGCACTGTCAACTAGTGAAGCAGAGTTTGTTGCAGCAACATCATCCACATGACAAGCCAATTGGATCAGAAACATCATGGAGGAGATCCATCATCATCAAGAAGGCTCGACACCGATCTGTGGACAATAAATCAGCTATATCATTAGCAAAGAATCCGGTTTCACACACCAGGAGTAAGTATATTGATACAAAGTATCACTTTATCATAGAGCAAGTGAAGATAAAAGTGGTAGAGTTGATATACTGCAGGTCGAGGACCAAGTTGCAGACATATTCACGAAGCCTTTGAAGACTAACACTTTTATAAAGCTCAAAGAAAGACTGGGCATGAAGAGTCAGTTTGAAGGGGAGTGTTGAAATTCAAACCGGCTCCAAAATTTTTTGGAGATCGGCTATGGGAAAATGAAGAGAAGCGTTGTCCAAATATTTCTGGACAAGCAGTGGAAATAACTGACTTTCTGGTTGTTTTTTAGAGATTTTTTTTAGAGAGATTTTTGGAATGAGAGGGAAGTGGTAAATCCTCCCTATAAATAGGGGTAAAGCCCCAAGCTTTTGGGTCAAGGGAAAAAGAGTCAAGCTCTTAGGTTGAGAGAAAGTATACTAGTTAGTTCTCTTGTGAGAGTTCTTATAGTGAGATACTTGTGCGAGTGTTAGTTGAAAATCCCCTTTTAGTGTGAGACTACTTTCTTGTGAGAGTCTTGTAAGAGTCCCTTTGTACAGCTTATCTTCTAGTGAGACTTCTTCTTGTGAGAGCTTTGTAAGATCCCCTCTTATATATAAGTGAGATTTTGTTGTTTCTTCGTTTGGGTGTTCACCCCCGGCCCACACACACTTCCAATAAAATCTTCATCACTAATGTTTTTCTTCATTGAACCCTTATATCAACTCAGATACCTAACAATCCAAAGTATCCCAAATCAGAAAAGACCTGGAAACCCAAAATCCATGTCCACTTGATGAGTTACTAATTAAAAATAACAATGATAATAATAGCAATAATCATATTAGTAATAGTAGTAGTAATAATAATAATAATAATAATCACTACAACAACTCTGGTTTTTAACCACAAAATTTTTCGTGGCTAAAAATCTCTATTTCATGGCTAAATCTTTTAACCACGAAATTTCCTGGTTAAAAGTTCGTAAGAAATAAAGCGTTCCTAAAAAAATTAACCACGAGAATTAGTGATTCATGGCTAAAAGTGGTCGGCTTTTAACCACGAATCTTAGATTTTGTGGCTAAAACTTGGCCACATTTAGCCACAAAAATTCAGTTTCGTGGCTAAAAGTGCCCAACTTTTAGCCACAAAATTACATTATTCGTGGTAAAAAATTGGTTACATTTAGCCACGAAATTAATCCATTTGTGGTTAAAAGTAAAGAATATTTAGCAACATAATTTTAAAATTTGTGGCTAAATATGACGACATTTAGGCAAAAAATTTGCACGTTTGTAGCTAAAACTTGTTTACTTTTGGCCATGAAAGTTCTAATTTCAGGGCTAAAAGTCTTTTCCTGTTTTTGCTGATTTGAATTACTTATTTGAACAACAAATAAAACATTTTTAAATTTAACAAAGAAATACGAAAAAACATATCAAATATGTTAAAATGTTGTTTAACATAAGATTCTATTCAAATTCATTACAAATACAAATGAGTTTATCACTGCTTAAAAAGTCAAATTGGAGTTGTATAAAAATAACATTATATCTCCTTGCTTAGAGACCTGAGTTTGTGCCATTTGAGCAAATCTCTCACGTTTCCGACGCCTTACAACACAGACAACACATAGGCAGTTGCTTTTATGGAGATCTATTCTGCATAAAGACAATGCAAGATAAATCGAATAAGAGAACTAAGAAAAAACGGATCAAAAAGTCAATTTTGCAATCTAACTTAAACATTAATAAAGCCATGACCAAGTCTATCAGGAGAAAACGGATCAAAATTTGTTGGTAAACTTAATCAGTTTTAACATGCTTTCACGATTGTATTTCTTTTGTATGTACAACAACCAACAATAGAGGAAACATGCAACGGATCCTGATTTTGCTATATATATATTGAACTAGTGTGAATACCTCCTGTGACCACAACACGGGTCCTCCCTCATTATTAAAATGAGTGACATCTACCTTGATAGTGCAGAGCTCTCTCCAAGAACCCATGATAGCTCGAAAGTACAAAAAGTACATATTTACATACCCATGACAACTCAGAAGTGCAAAAATGTTACATATACACACCCATGACAACTCAGAAGTGCAAAAATATTATATATACATACCCATGATGCCATTTTTTTTTCTGTTTCAAGACACCTTTTGGAATTTTCTTTTCCTGACTGGAAGGAACAACACCCTTCATTTGAATGCAGAATACATCTGACTCCTGTGGTTTGATTTTTTTGATTAACATGTGGATTGTTGATTCCAGTACCTCAACAAATATGTGAACCACCGTACTCTAAATGCAAATAATAGGAAATAAAAATAAAAACTCTAGAATTACATAATCAGGAGCCTATTTCTAGACACAACCTAAACAATGAAGCAGTCAAGAAGTCATGTTTGCTAATGAGCGAAAGAATCTGATACAGCAGTACATGGTCCTTCTCTCCTCATAAATCAGGAAAAAACACTACCTGACAAGTTTTCGTGCAGATTCAGGTCATGACCACAGCTAAATCACCCTAACAACCAAATAAGTTAAATAATAAAGCTGATGAAAAAGAAAGAACTGAACATTAGATTGCCAACAAAACCTAAAGCCAAAATCTGCTACCACGATCAGGTCGAAAAACAAAAAAAAAGAACAAAAAAAAAAAAATTAGTTTGATAAACATAAACAGATTCATTATTATAAAATACAAAACATAAACAAATCGTTGTACTTCTACATGCAAAATAAAAAGTCCACATTTTACGGAAGAAGACGAAGTCAGTGGAAAAGATCAGTTTTAGACTTTCAGAGGCAGTGGACCAAGATCTCCAATGTCCAATTATTACGGAAGAAAGATAAATTTTATTTTTCTAAGAGAAATGCATGTAAGAGTCACGAGCTAAAAAGGAGGAAAATTCTTACCTCTGCTCACAGTGGGATCAGAGAGATTTTGAATAAAAAAAGGGAACGGAGGTCAGGTTGAAAAAAAAATATCAACCCCTAAATTTCACGGGAGACAATAATCACCTCAAGAATCATCAGGCATCCACCCAGATGTAGTGGTTTCGCCGGCCTGAGGGGTATTTCGATGCGGAATCGGAACTCCACAAAGCAGGAAAGATAAGGAAATGGAGCAGAGCAAGAGTTGACGGGAAGCGTACGATGGACAAAAAGAAGAAGAAGAAGATACAGAGAGTAAAACGAAGAAAAAATTAAGAAGAGAAGCGAAATGAGAGATTAACTCACCATCGATCGGTGAGCACAAGCGACCTTCGATCTACTAGCCGACTACAAGTTCCAAACGGTAGGGTTCTCAACTCGATTTTAGTTGGAGGTGAAAACTTATTAACAAGAAGAGAACTCATAGAGCAATAGGACGAGAACATCTTAATCCTTACCTGAAAGATCATTCTCAGTCTTCTGAATCAAGATCTTGCTTCTACCGAAATGCTCAAGTTTGCGAAAATAGGCATCCCTGAACAGAGCACACCAAGGGAATCGGAAGTCCTCTATGTTTCAGACAAATCGCTTATCCAGGAGAACAAGGATATCGAGAGAGAGAGGAGGATTCCTAAACTTAACTTTCCTAATTTTGGAAACATTTACCCACGAAAATTAACTTTTGTGCCTAATATCAAACATTTAACCACGAAACGTAGTTTTCGTGGCTAATTAAAATCGTTTAGCCACAAAACAATATTTTTGTGGCTAATTTTAAATATTTAGCCTCAAAACCTAAATTTCGTGGCAAATACTTTCCTTGGGAAACCAATTTATTTCTGTAAACGAGTACAAGTAGGTGGACCATAAAATACGCGTCTGATGTACAATATACAAAATCAAATAGGGGTAATTTGGTAATTTTGCGGTGAATGTGTGGGTGTGACTTCTAGAACTCCTTTGATTCGATCTCCGAATAGACACAAAATAGTCGACGTACGTCTTCTTCACGAATGAACGAAACAAATTTGAATTTCGTGTGAGCTTGGCAAAAAATTTGATATTCCGATTGGTTTTGGGTAATTAATAGCGAAATAGCAGCTGGAGCTCTTGTTGCTATTTGGCTGATTTGGGGTGGCGATTTGGAATTTCTTGGATTTTTTACGTACGTTCTCCTGTATGTTTGTGTCTCTCTCTATATGCATATCTGTGTATCCGTTGTCTTTCCAAGCCTATTATTTTATAGGCTTATTAAACTCTAACTGTGTGGACCAGGTATGTCGGAGCCGTTGCAACCCACTTCGACCGCTTCTTTGTAACGTCTTCCCTGAAATGTGGAACTGTCTTAGACTAAGGCAAGGTTGAGCCATGTAAGATCCTTGTAGACTGACTATGTGGCTTTAATTGTCTGACGTGTCACCCTTGTAGGCTATTAATGAGGCAATTTTGATCTCGGCCGTTGACTCATCGTGGCTTGATTGATGGCTTAATTTCGTTGATTGAATGGGGTCAATGTTTGACTTGTTGACCTGGCCCATGCGGTGCTGATTTGGACTACAATTTTGGTCCTTGCAAAATTCATTCATACTGTTTCGCGGGAAAAATATAACCAAGAAAACATAAAAAAGTTAAATAATATTTTTTATTTTTACCCACGAAAATGTACATTTTGTGGATATTAATAAATTAAAAAAATTATTAATTTGATCTTTGGCCACGAAATTTAATTTTCGTTGTTAAAAATCAATTTTTAGTAACGAAATTAATTTCGTGGTTAAAACTTTTGATACTAAAAGAAAAATTATAATAATATGAGATTGGCTTGTGTTTCACCGAAAATTCGTTGGTTCGCGAAGAGGTGCGACCGAGAGAATAAATCGATTTACGACAGAAAATTTGTGTTACAAGTTGTATTTGAAAGTCAGAGAATGCGAGTACAATCTCCTAGTCTTCCTCTGATTCGATCTCCGTGTAAATTGATGAAGTTTCAGCTTCTGGTGAGTTGACGTCGAAATTCGAGTTTCAGAGCGAGTGTGCATGAACGATGATGATTTCGTCGGTCAGACGGAAGTATTTGTGTTCTGTGTGTATCAACTTGTTGACGTTGCCAGTGAACGTGTAGAGTTGCTCTGATTTGAACTAGTGAATTCGATGAACTACGAGTCGCTTGAACTCTTTCTGCTCGAAAGAGCTTCTGTGCGTGAGAGTATTTCTCTCTCAAAGAATTTTCGAACCCTTTTGACAGAGCGGTTCTGCCTATTTGTAGCCGTTTTCTGTCCATTTGTTGGGGGTCGATCCTTGGAATGGGGATCGAGATCCCCTTTCTGCTGCTTTTGTTGAGATGGGAGGAGGACTAGGGCGCTCCTCTTTTTCCTCTGTTGGTCCCATCGAATGAGGATTGTCGATGGTTTTTCGGTTTCTTCAGTTGGCAACCAGACTTGGTTAGTTGAATGTATACAGCATGACTGGCAGCTAAGTGGTGCTGACGCGACAACTTGTTGCTGGCTAGAATGACGATTGTACTAATAATGCGGCGAAACGAATGGATCCGGTGATGGGCTGTGAAAGATGACTTTGAAAATCGGTGGAGTAGATCCATGACAATTGACCGATGGACTGGTGGGCGTTTGGGCTCGCCGTATTTGGGCCAACCGCATTTTGGTGTATACAGATGGAACGTCATGTTTAAAAGCAAAACATTAGGTTCGGATCAACCAGAGTTTAATTTGGTGTAGTCAACCAAATTGCAACGTGTTATATGTTCAAGATGTCACACTTGTGGTGATCCTAGCCTCATAGATATTAGATAGTAGATAATAGATTCTAGATAGAACTAATAAAAATCAAACAAAGTAGTCATGATTTTTAATTACCCCGCTCCTGTTACTCTGCCAAATTAATGTCAACCATATAATGTACATTCACTTTGTAGTCTGTAACTTTGTAGGCATCTCAAATCGAAATGGTACTCGTGATCGCTTGTGATTGTGAGGCTATAGAGATGCCCCCGCAGCAGCGAGCCCAAAGCATCATCAGTACTCTTGCTACTCTGATCTTGGAAGGGAAGGCACAGGATTGGTCTCCAACGAGACCTAACAAGTAACAAGCCCGGCGTCAACTTCGTTGGACATACATCAATGATGATTGCTAGGTTGGTAAACACTTGCACTCCAATATTGTTGTAGTACTCTCTGAGCATTGTCAGCCCTAGTCACTAGTTAGACCCTAGACTAGCAAGCATATATATATAGGGACTTGATCAGGTGTGCTCAACCCTTATATGCTCTTATGTGTGCTCAACCCATTTGAGCCATCCGATTAACGAGGATTTCATCTAACGGTTTTATTTTATTTTAAAAATTTTTAATTTAATTACAAAAGTGTCGTTCACATGAGCAATCATTCGCAGGGAAAAGAGAGTCGGGAAATTTGAGAGCGGGGAAAGAGAGTTGGGAAGTCGAGGGCCGGGAAAGAGAATCTAATATATATTCAAGCTTGAATTTAAAATAAATTGTGAAGTTTTATTGAATCAAGATTAGATACAATTTGCCGACGAGAAGGGTTCGGCGTTTGGGAGGAAGCAGGGCTTAGCGGAGGAGGGTTCGGCACTCAGCCGCGCCGTCGACGCCGGGACTCTCTCCACGATCTGCTTCCTCATAATATCGTGGAGCCGACCTTGTGCCCCTGTCTCTATAATCCCTTGGCTATGAACTGCCGAAATTGCCGAACCCAATAATCCCAATCTTGATTGCTTCGATGAACATTTTAATGGCTCCCGAAATTGTCCAGCTGATTCACAACCCGAGGCTCTTTCATGTCATGGGTTTGTTGTTTCTCAATTTGGAAGAGGACTTAAGCAGACCCGGTGGAGGTACGAGTTGAGGAGAATAGCATTGGAGCTGCTAAAGATTTGTTGTACCGATTCTTCAAGCGGGTCTTGGTTTGGGCGACGTTGGGAGGTATGCGATTCTGAGATGAAAAGGAGGCGCCATTTTGCAACTGAAGGTTCGCGATTCCTCTCTCTCTGTTTGGTACTCAGACCTGAGAGATGAGAGTCGTCTGTGGAGACGGGCACCGAAACGGAGAGGAGTACTGTCCCATGGGGACGGTTCCGATCCGAAGAAGCTCCGTCGGGAAGAGGAGTCAGGAGTCAGTCGATGAATCGGGAGTGGGACGAGTTTTCTTTTGTCTGTAGATTAAAGAGCGCCTAATATGCCATTACACACTGGATCGAAGAGCTTCCCCCGTTTGTGATGGCATTTTTTGTAAATTTAACAAAATTCTTTTAAATTATATTGCAACCATAAGATCAGAATGAGGCTTGATCAGACGGCTCAACGCCTTTGAGCGCTTTAAAGCGCATATATGGCTTGAGCGCACCTGATCAAGGCTCTATATATATATATATATATATATATATATATATATATATATATATATATATATGTATGTATATAGAGATGTAGTAGAGAGAGACTCTTCTTTTCCCTTGCATGATTCTATTGGTTCCCGCAGTGCAAAATAGTGGGACAGTCGGAGGCAACTAAAAGATGAACCTGTTTCTGCTCAAGTAACAAAAGGGCCAAACAAAAAAAAAAAAAAAAAAAAAACTCTCGGTTCTCACGTCATGGTCGCAGTGGCGTTAAGTAGTAAACTAATGTAAGCTCGAGGATGTCCTTCAGTTTCAGAAGATCTTCCTGAAAATACGAGTCTAACCGTTTTGTTTATAGTTTGAGGCAGAAGCAATGATGAAGAATATGTTGGAATTGCCACCGCGCTCCTGTCCAAAAATCTAACAAACTCCGAGGCGAGGCCGCAGAGCCCAAGAATCAAACTCTTCTTCTTCCATATGCCTTTCCCAAAATAGAAATCATGCATGCAATTGCAACAATGAACCAACCCCCACCTGATCAGTTCCAGTATATATTTTGTTCCGTCCCCGGCCGCCTTAATAATTAAAAACAAATCAGAATTTCATTCATAACACATATATATAGGCCAAAAACAAAGGAAAACTAACTTGGGCAATGAGATTAAAGAAAGAAGAAAAAAACAACAAAAGAAGAATCGTAGCTAGCTAGCTAAATACATCACAGGGTGAACCGCCGAAGGTTTATGGTTTCCAAGCAAGGAAAGATTTGCCGACAGCCAAAATCTAGACCAAGGGACTGTTCAGAAGCCCGTGCCACGAAGACCCATTCCCGTTCCAGTAATAATCCCTACCCGCGTCCACGATTCCCATGTTCCCATCGCCACTGTGCTGCCAGTTGAATCCCACTAAGCCCCTGTTGTTCATGTCGTCCCTGTACGGCTCCTGTTTCGTCGTGGTCACGGTTGTTGTGGCCGTAGCAGTAGTAGCACCCATTTGATGATGTTGATGATGTTGATGATGATGATGATCTTCGTATGGCAGCACCCCATGATCAAAACCATGATAGAAGCTGTTAAACCCGTTTGGGTCCTCGAGAAACCCCGTCTTGAGCGCATCGAGAAGGGCGTGGCTGCTGCCGGTGGTGGGCCCCGGCTCCCCGAGAAGGTCAGCATGGGCGAGACCCGGGTTTCCCAAAATGGATAGGTCGTGGTCATCCATCCCCAGTGAGGGTTGCTTGTGGAGCCTCGCGAAGGCAAGCGTGAGGTCGTTGGGATCATACGCGAGAGAGGAGAGATTAGGAATGAGTGGGTTGTTGGAGGGAGCGGCTAGAGATTGTTGCTGATCTTGTGCCCTCTTCGAAGAAGAAGAAGAAGAAGAAGATCTCTTGTTTTTCCTGCAGCCTCCTCCAACGGGAACGTTTCTTAGGGATCCTCCTTGGGTCCAGTACCTCCTACAAGCCTTGCAAAAGTACCTAGGTTGGGAGAGGCTGTAGTTATTGTAGTAACAGAACTTGGTGTTGGTGGAGTCGCACCTAGGGCATTTCAGAGCTTGTTCTGGTTGGGGCCTTATTCTTCTCTCGGGTTGTGGTTTGGAACCCCCCAGAACTTCCTCCAGAGTATGAGTATTAATCATGGTCTGCTCAAAAGAATGAAGATTTGAAATGAGCAACTATAATCAAGGTGATTTAGCTTTTAAAAAAGTGAAACTGATCAAGGACAAATGTGTACACAAAGACAGCTTACAGATAAAGAAAAAAGCATGAGAGAGAGAGAGAGAGAGAGAAAGAAAGATCATGAATTAATATCAGCGAAATAAAATTAATAAAACGAGTGTGTGTGTGTGTGTGTGTGTGTGTGTGTGTGAATAACGAATTCAGCTGTAAAGAGAAGATTAAAATGTAAGAAATTGGAAAAGGATATGTCCATAGAATCGAGAGAGCTTTAAAGTTCTTTGTCCAGATATGAAACTTTTTGGTCGTGTTAATTATATAGATCACAGGATTAGACTCGATCCAAAGAGAGAGAGAGAGAGACGCTTCAAAGGAAAACGAACTCGAGGAGAAAAAAAAAGAATTAATGAATCGGTTACAGCATTTCCGAGCCGTTCGACCGCAGAAGAAAATAATTTATGAATCAGTTTAGTTCATGTACTTTCTCCGAGTAGTCCAAATTCTGCAATGATCCTCAAATTTTGCTCCTTGTGGATTATTTCACCGGCAAACACTCGTAAGCCGTAACCCTAGCGACCTCCAAATCGAAGCTTCTTTAGAAAAATGCCAGTTGAACGGTGTTTCGCCTAATGGTTGGACTTGATAGCGGCAACAACAGAAGAAAAACCAAAAGAAAAAGACCAAATCAAACGAAACGACGAACAAAACAAATAAAAAGAAAAAAAGAAGAGAAATTAAAACCACAAATAGATCGTATAATTTTTTTCCGTTTCTCAGACGACTCAAAACCTTAAACAAATAAACAAACCATAAACAACACCGTACAGCATCAGTGAGATCGATCCATCACAGAAAATAGAAAGAATAAAACTCATCCAAGCTGCAGATTAATTCGTGAGCTCCACAACGAAATCAACAGAACAAATGAAGAAAAATATGAAATTAATTAAAGAATTCCAAATGGTCATGACTAAATCAACAACGGGAAATTATTATCTGAAAAAAATAAATAAAGAAATTGCAAGACATCGTCTTCACCTGCTGCATCTCCTGTGGATGATCCATCCATGCAAATTCAGGTCGAGAAGCCGCGAGAATCAGGAACGAGGGCACCAGCATAAAGAAGGCGAAGCCGCTCTCTCCTAGTTATATATATATATATATATGTATATATAGTTATGTACACACGCACTTACACCGGCCTCGGTGGTCTCAAGAAGAAAGAGAGAGAGAGAGAGAGAGAAAGAGAGAGAAGGGAAGCAGAAGCGAAGACTGCCATGATTACTTTCCGTACGAGATGATCGATGTGTCTGTCTTGCACGCAGCGAAAGCACGAAAAATTCGAGTCCATCCCCAACGGACTCATCAGTTCATCACCCCCAACGCCACTGCCCCGGCCCCACCGACCGCGACACGTCACACAGCCCGCCGATTGATCTCCAGCTTCACTCTCACGCCTCCCCCGCCCCTCCTCCCCCCGCACATTCGACGGCCGAGATGAGGGCCACGCGGCCCTCCCCGCCACGTGACACGAGCGTGCCGCTCCCGGGGCACGTTCACAGGAATCACACGGAGGTGGAAGGGAAGGTGCGCATGGGGGCGTGATTAATAGTTAATGAGGAGATGAGTGGTCTAATAATTGTTGATTAGCGTAAACTAATACGGTGTAGATCTCCTCCAAATCAGGGTGATAATCCATGCAGGATCCTGTTCTGAGTCCTCGGTAGTGTAAAAAGACGGGCGGGGGGAGGCCTGCAGACGCCCGAGATTCACGACGACAGCGGGACAGCGGTCAATTTTATTGACCGGTCAAAAGTAATGTGGACTCCGGTCAACCCCAACTCAGCTTCGACTGTCTTTACTTAAATTCTTACTACTACTAAGTCCATTTTTCGTGTAAAAAAACATAATATTTGAAAATTTGGGGGGTTTAGTTCCTAAAATGGTCTTTTGGGAAGTCGAGTCGAAGAACTCGGAGAGGTGTTGGCAGGTGGCGTGAGTGGTAAATAGGAGAAAAAGCGGTTATGGGTGGGTCCGGGGCATCTGGTATGTCGGTGGCAGATGGGACCAGGGTGTCAGTGACTGGCCGACGAGGAAGGGAAGGAAGTGGAAGGAAACTGAGACGAGAGAAAAAGAGAGTGTGGGAAGCGAATATTTGGGCTTCCGTGAAGAATGAGAAAAATATTATAAAAATGAAAATAATACGAAGACCACAAGGTGGGACCCGCAACCCGATTGTCTCCCTTCTCAAGTAAGGGATCATTCTTCCGCCGTTTATATCGTAGCGTTTTTTTTTTTTTATGGTTTTTTCGTCTCTCGTCTCGTACCGTCTCTCGCGTCGCGAGTTGTCGAGTGGGCCTTTTTTTTTTTTTTTTTGTTGTTGTTAAACGGATAAAAGAAAAAAAAAACAATGGCCTGGTGGGGCCGTCGGGAGGGGCCGCGCGCGTTGGACTCGTGACCCGTCGAGACCCGGCGCGGCGGCGAGCGAAGCGACGTCACAGCGTCGCCCCGCGGAAACGGAACGGATTCCGTCACATGTGAGGCACGTGCTCTGTCGCCCCTTCCGTTACGTACCGTTCCGTTTCGTTTGCATGAGGTGTATGTGAACTGGGAATGACAGAACGCGACCGTTCGCGATCGCCTCATCCTCCCTGTACGCCGCTGGGAAGACGTCATCAAATCGTGGGTCCCACGCAAAAGTGGCTTACCGCGCTTACGCATGAAATCTAAGCATAAATGGATTAAAAAAAAAAAAAAAAACTTAATTTAAAATAATTATATATATATATATATATATATATATATATATATATAAAAAAGCATTGTAATTTAATTTAATTAAAAAATAAATTAAAAAAAACACAAAAATGCATGAATAAAAGGAGAAAAAACTATTTTATTGATCTTTGAGAAACATGTAAGCTGATATGACATGCATATATGGATACTTTTTATTTATGTTAATTACTTTGTGTGATCGCTCTAAGTGCAATCACAGTAACACTTTTTTCCATCATTTTTCATGACGCAGTTTGGTGGGCAATCGGTCGGGCAGATCAACTCGTTGGTGGACTCGACGGGTGGGCACTCGCAATAACAACGTTTCCCGTCATTTTTGGCTATACACCCCGGTGGACATGCAGTAGGACATATGAGTTCCTCAACCTTGGCCTCTCCCTCGAGTTCTACTCGACCTGAAAAAAAAAAAATGGTAATACTTTATATATATATATATATATATATATATATATATATATATATATATATCAAGCTAAAAAAAAAACTCTGGTACTGACACACAACACCGAGCAATATTCTACGAGTTGGCTTACTTACCTGCATCAACAACAACTCCCTGTATGGCAATGAGGTAAGAAGCCAAGAAAAGAACAGCAACAATGGTCGTCTTCATTCTGAGGAGTATGTCTATGTCTATGTCTGTGTATTATGTATGTGTGAGTATCAAACCATGTTCTCTGATGCCTATTTATAGTTGAACTTAGAGACGTTTAGAAGATAAGAGCAGGCTCATCAGGCTATGCATTAATAGGACTCCGTAATCCTCAATTATCCTTTTTTTCCTTTTATTTCCATCTCTACTATTTTTTCCCCGTGATTGATTCCCTCCTCTCCCTCTCTTTATTTTGTTTCCTTTCTACCTCCTATTTTTAAGCCTCTATTTTACTACTTTCCTTTTTTCAGGACCGATATAGATAGATATCGCAATGAATTAATATCGAGAGAGTGAATGGAAAATGACTCCATTTTTAGCCCATTCCCTCGAGGATTTGAAACTAAAAATTATCGAGTAGTACTCCTAACACCTTCTGGGTTCAGATTTGCGACGGCCGTAGCAAAACAGGCGCCCAATCACGGTGCACCTTCCTTTCAGGTATGTAAAGGGCGAGTGGTTTTACAGGATTGAGTATCAAATATATATGAGAATGAATGTTCGTGATTACAAAGAGAGTGAATGGAAACTAAATCCATTTTAGCCGCGATTGTTATATTGAATATTATCGAACGAAATGGAGAAACGAACTTTCAACTGCAACAAAAGTTGGCAAGTCGAAGATCTTAAAGGCAATTTTTTTTTTTTTTTTTTTTTTTTTTTTTTTCATTTCGTTACTATATAAGCTTTTATACCAGTGAGAACCAATGTTTTTAAAAGCGAACCGGCCATCCAACGGGCATTATGTTCAGTTTTGGTTGAACCCGGCCATTTAGACCAGGTTGCACCATTGAATATTATACACCATACTTTACCATAGAACCCCTTACATCGAGAGCTTATTGAACGTGGAAATGGCCTACCCGGAAAGCCTTCCTATTCCAAATCAATCTAGTCGATCGGTCAATCCAATCAATTTTTGAAACACTGATGGAGATTTATTTTAAAAAAATTATAAACATCTATTGACCAGTGTTTTAAAAAGGCCATCAAATTGACAGGGTTTTGGTTGGAAATTTGTTTTTAAATAATATTAAAAAAATAAATTTTTACACTAATGTCTCTGTTTAAAACCTATTTCTAAAAATGTCATATTCGACCTTTGACCAAGGTTGACCACCTTGGTCAAAGGCCATGTAAGCGACACGCTGGCGCGCAGGCCTTTTGGGAAGGCAGCTTCGAAAAGCCGCCTCCCAACTCCTCCGATGTCTTCGTCAGCTCCGTCGTCCCCAACTACGTCATGGGCTTCACCGCCGTTATCGCCTTCACTGTCCTATTCTTCCTCTTCTGCGGTTTCTTCCTCAACCAGCACGACATCCCAAGGGAGCCTCACCCAGAACTCCCCGGGTTCGCGCCCCCGTCAGCGAACGCCAGACACAACACGTCCCTCCCAACTTGCACCACCGATCGAGTTCGCGCCGAAAATCCTCCACGTCGTGTTCTCCCCGTCCAAAACCAGGTCAACGACTGGCACCACCGGCCCCGTCCTCTGCCACATCAGGTTCCCGACGCCGAAACAGGCCCCGAACGGCGCCACAGACCTCACCCAGACGAGACCCATCGACGCCGCCTCCCGGACGAAGGCTTTCATGAACGGGTGGTAGATGGAGCTCTCCAGGGTGGTGAACCGTGTCACGGTGCTTATCTTCGTCCCTCCCCGACCCTGGCCGTTGACCGACAAGAGGGACTCATTGACCGAAACCTGCCTCCCGTTGACCAGTATCAACTGGAGCAAGACGAAGTACTCATCGGAGAGCTTGCCGTGGGTGGGGCCCCTGCACCGGGTTTATGAACAGAGGGGTGTAGGTGAGCGTCGTGGAGAGGTCTTTCCCAGGGAGGAACGTGTACGGGCCGGCGCCAAAGAAGACAGACGTCTGGGGAGCGCGCAGAAGGGGACAAGAGAGGCGGCATCGAAAACCCGCCTCGAGGTTTTAGAGTGGCGGCTTTTCAAAGCCGCCTCTGCTATTTTTTTAAGGCGACTTCGAAAAGCCGCCTCTCTTTTTTTTTTTTTACGGGATGGCGGCATTTCAATGCCGCCTAAGCCTTTTTTTAAAAAAAAAATTTGGCGACACGCTGGCGCCAGCGTGTCGCCAATGTGGCATTTGACCAAGGTGGTCAACCTTGGTCAAACATTGAATATGTCATTTTTGAAAATAAGTTTGAAACAACGTAAAAAATATAAATTTATGTTTTTTTAATTATTTGAAAAAAAACTTCTTTTGGTTGAACCTAGTTGAACTGGGTTGGACCCATGGTTCAATCACTAAATATTATACTCTATACTTTATATTTTTTTAATATTTGTTTAGAAAAAAAAAAAAAGACAAAAACAATGTTGATCATAGTGTATCGGGCAAAGTCAATAAGAACCGGATTGGCCTCTTATTCTGGTTCAATCGGGTCAAGTTGGCTGGTTCGGTTCGGTTTTTAAAACACTATTATTGACTGTTCAATATATATATATATATATCCTTATAACACTATAATACTATGTAAACATATCTTAAATAAATATTTAGTTGACTTACATAAATGTCTAAATTATATATAAAAATGAAACACTAACATAATTTTTTTTTATATAATCGAGTTATGTAACACAATAATATATACATATATTATAGGAATGGGAGTCGAGTGAAAAATGAAGGATCGGGATTTACTTACTATTTTGCAGAGAAGATGAATAATATCTACTCACTACTAGAAATAAGCCTTCTTGGCACGGTTTTATTTGAAACTGTGGCTACTAGTTAGAAATTGCCACGGTTTGGAAATTGCCACAATTTTTCACAAATCGTGGCAATTTTTAATAGTAGCCACGGTTTCGTGTGAAACCATGGCAAATGGTCCATTATTAGCCATGGTTTTCTGTCAAACCATGGCTAAAAAAGGCCCAACTTCATGCATTCACTACAAGAAATTTTTTTTTAATAACAATATTTTTAACCACGAAATCAATTTAATTACTAAAGAGGGTTATTATAAAAAGTGATAATTTTATAAGTCATAATTGCTACGAAATGTAAAATTTTGAGGCTAATAATTTAATTTTTTTTTCAATTTTTTAAATTTTTGGTCGTTTTAGCCACAAAATATATAATTTGTGGCTATATGTTTTATTAGCCACAAAATTAACATTTCGTGGCTAAAGGTAGTTCTTTATTCTCAAAATCTCCCGTCACCCGCGCACCCCCTGTTTCCCTCCTAAGGGTGGGCACGGGTCGGGTTTGGGTTGGGTTTCTGAAATCCTGAACCCGACACGACATATATAACCCAAAACCCGAACCCGTGAAAAACCCGCACGGGTTTTAAAACTTGAACCCGACCCCAACCTGAACTACGATTTTACAAACCCGAACCCGACCCGACCCGACCAAAACCCGACGGGTTTTGGCAAACCCCGAACCCGACCCGATGCCGACCCCTATTCCCTCCTTTCGTCTTCCGGTTTCCCTCCTTTCTTCTTCCCGTTTCCCTTCGTTCTTCTTCCCGTTTCCCTTCGTTCTTCTTCCCATTTCCCTCTTTTCTTCAACGAGCTTTTCCCTCTTTCAGCTTCTGCTTCTCGACTTGGATTGGCAGCACGCAACGACTCCATCGGCGAGCAGAGCATCCGCGGCGAGCATTCCAGCGGCGAGCATTCCAGCGGCGAGCAGCGAACATTTTCGCCGCGAGCAGCGGACTGTTTCCCTCCTTTCTTCTTCCTGTTTCCCTCCTTTCTTCGTCGACACGCGTTTCCCCCTTTCAGCTCTCTCTTCTCGTCTTGGATTGGCACCCTCTGTTCTTGGAGCGGAAGCTATTTGATAGTTTTATATCTATCCGAAGGTATAATTTCTAATCTGATTAATTTCAGAGATGTAAGGTCGAACCTGTTATTTATTTAAGGTCGAACCTGTTTTGTTTAACCTATTGGGTGTTGCTCTCTCTCATTTCCTCACTCTCTCTCATCCCATTTCTTTCTCTCTCATTTCCTCTCTTTCTTTCTCTCATTCCCTCTCTTTCTCTCTCATTTCCTCACTTTTTCTCTCATTCCCTCTTTTTCTCTCTCATTTCCTCTCTTTATCTCTCTCATTTTTTCTCTTTCTCTCTCTCATTCCCTCTCTTTCTCTCTCTCATTTCTTGTCTCTTTTAATTTTAATGTTGTTCTAATTTCTATTGAACTTACAAGTGCTTTATTCATGTGCTTGTTCTTCTTTGTTGTTTAAAGTTATTTGTCTCACATTTTTGTGTGTGGTAGAGTTGTATTTTGTTACTGTTGCACTATATGATAGCATGTCCTACGTGTCATGTTAAGCATGGATCCATATACCTGCCCCACAGTCGAAAATGTGTGTACCTAAGGCATCGTAGGTTTTTACCAGTTGGTCATCCATGGAGAGCTGACAAAAAGTCATTTGATGGCAAAGAGGAACATGATCCTATGCCATCAACTTTGACAGGAGAAGAAATAATAAGGACTTGGGAAGGATATGATAATGTTGTTTTTGGTAAGATCTCCACAGGTGGAGCCAAAGTTGGTAAGAGTCGACCACAACAATTTCCTGAAGGGTGGAAGAAGAGAAGCATATTCTTTGAACTTCCTTACTAGCAGACTCTATTGATTCGTCATAACTTTGACGTTATGCATGTTGAAAAAAATATATGTGAGAGCATCTTGAATACTTTATTGCAGAAAGATGAAAAGTCAAAGGACAATATCAAGGCAAGACTTGATATGCAGACATTGAAAATAAGGGTACATCTTCACCCAAAACCATCTAAAAAGGTCGCAGGTAAAGTTGTCATCCCTCATGCATCATACAACATGTCAAAGGAAGAGAAGAAGAGATTTCTTCAAGTATTAAAAGATTTGAAATTACCTCATGGGTTTTCTTCAAATATCTCAAAACTAGTGCATGTCCAGGGGTTAAAAATTGTTGGTCTCAAAAGCCATGATTGTCACGTGCTCATGCAACAATTACTTCCATTGGCTTTGAGAAGATCAATGTCAAAACCAGTTGCCAAAGTGCCGATTGAGTTTTGTATCTTTTTTAGAGAGTTGTGCACCAAAGTGCTTGATATGAAGACGTTGGAGAGATTGGAGAGAGTGATTCCAATAGTTTTATGCAAATTGGAAAAGATCTTTCCACCTGCATTTTTCGATGTCATGATCCACTTGGTCATTCATTTAGCTACTGAAGCTAAACTAGTGGGACCAGTGCAATACAAATGGATGTACACGATTGAACGATACTTGCTAACACTCAAAAACTATATTTGTAATGGTAATCGACCTGAGGGGTCCATTGCAGAAGGGTATTTGATGGAGGAAGTGACCACGTTTTGTGCACGATACATTGATGGAGTGGAGACAAAACTTAATAGACCTGTTTGTTATGATGAGGGACCCATAGGTGTAGCAGTGTCATATTTTATTTTGGCAGAGGAGGCATATCAAGTTCATCGGTTTGTGCTATTCAATTGCGAAAAAACTCACCCGTACTTGATGTAAGTTATAAATTTATTATTAGAAAATATTTAAGATTCTTAGTAGTGTGATGTACAATATGTTTTTTGAATGGTTGTAGAGAACACAAGAATGTTCTAAAGCGACAACATCCCCTATGGAGCGAGCATCAGGTGCAACAGGAGCAACATACTAATTTTGTGCAATAGTTTAGAGAACATGTAAGCCTAGTTTAAACATTTCTTGCTAATTGTATTTAATTATTGCACTTACACTAAGTGTATGTTTTTCATTTGGTTAGATCAATAATGAGAGGCAGAGGGCACCATTAGGAGAAGAATTAATCTCTCTTGCACGAGGTCCGAAACATGATAGTTACTCTTATAAAGGTTTTTTTGTCAATGGGTATAAGTTTGAGACAACTAATACTGATAAGACGCGAGTCACTCAAAACAGTGGCATTGCAACTATCGGTGAGGTGGATAACGTTTACTATGGAATTTTAATGTCTATAATTGAGGTGTACTTTGGCACATTGCCACCCATGCTCTTGTTTAAGTGTCATTGGTACAACACAAAACATGGAAGTGGCAGTAGAATTGATGAGTTCGATTTCACTATGGTGAATACTACTTTGCAAAGTTTTGAAGATGAACCTTTCATATATTCATTTCAAGCCCAACAAGTTTTTTACTCCAAGGACCCTGTCATGTCTAACAGGAGTGTGGTATGTCGATGGAAACCACGAGACACATATGAAATTTCATCTGTTGATGTTAATGTTATTGTCCAAGGAGACGAGGCTTCTTTACAAGACCAAGATGTAGGCATAAGGGATGTTAAGGACAACATTGAAGAGGATGTCACATGGGTGTGTAAGGAACTAGGTGTTGGCGTGCGGGTAGACGAAGATGTACTCAACCTAAACTAATGTATATTTGGTATTGTATATTTGATATTATATATTTGGTATTGTATGTTAAAGTGTGTGCCTGAATTCATGGCCTCTTTGATCCACATTGTAACATGGATAGTTAATGTTTATACTTTTATTTATCTTTTAGTTATGTTTATTGTTGTATTCAATTATGATGGAATTCTTGATTTGATATTCAAAGTGTGTTTCAATGTGTTGAATGTTTTAATAGCTAGAGGCGGATGCTTTTATTTGTGTATTCTCACATTAATTAATGTTAAAATATTAACTTTAATGTGTGGCATGAACAAGTGAGAGATCTTCAAAATCTGGTGAACCATCTTCCTCGGGTATGTAACTATCATTTTAGCCTCTATGTTGGCATAGTGAAGTATAGTTGCATTTTCACTTTCACAAGTATAAAAATTATAAAAGATGGTATAAGATTCTATGCGTAGTTACACTAAATATTTTTGTAAGTTTATTAAAAGTTGTATTTTCTATTTGTCAAAAAAAAAAAGTTGTATTTTCTATTTTGTGCTTCATTTATAAGAGATTTTTGTAATCGTTGTCTTTCAATGTCACTATAGAAAAATTAGGCAATGGACTATTCACTAATTAAAGTTTTCTTTTCCTTATTTATCAGTATATACACTATTATGAGAAGGCAGACATTTTGTGCAGTTCAAGCATGTGGTCCTTATTTTGTGCAGTTCTTATTTTGTATACATTGCCCATATTTTATATTACATATATTTTGTGCAAATTTTATGTAGTATTGGACAATATTTTGATGTACATTGCCCATATGTAGATCTTGATGTAGTATTAAACTACATTTTTTTGTGGATATTTATATTATATAACAATGGGATTTTATATTTTTATTGTGCTTTTTTTAAATAAGTTTGATAAAGGCACAAATTCTATAGAAAATATTGTATAAATAGAAATTTAAAAAATAACTGTGGCTAATAGTATGAATTAGCAATGATTGGATTGTGCCTAATAATAATTTTTAGCCACGGTTAACTGTGGCTAATAATAATCTTTAGCCACGGTTAACCATGGCTACTAAAAATCTTTAACCTCGGGTGGACAGTGGCTAATTATAATTTTTAGCCACGGATAGATCATGGCTAATAATAATTTTTAACCACGGATGGATCGTGGCTAATATTAATCTTTAGCCACAGATGGACCGTGGCTAATATTAATCTTTAGCCACGGATGGACCATGGCTAATATTAATCTTTAGCCACGGACTATAACCGTGGTTAATATTAATCTTTAGCCACGGACTATAACTGTGGCAAAAACGAGTAGTAGTCACGGTTGAATCGAGGCAATATGTTTTTTTAGCCACAGTTTAAAACCGTGACTAATAATAAGTTTTTGCCACGGTTGTACCGTGGCTAAAAACTTTTAGCAACGCTTTTCTTAGCTTCGCAATATTAAGCCACGGTTAGCCGTAGCTAAAAGTATTAGCACAGTTTTTTGCACTTATTGCCACGGTTCTAAACCGTGGCTATTGTCCTATTTTCTACTTAGTGACTATATTAAACCAACCCGCTTAATTATTCATTGTATACTTTCCATCCCATTGCTTTAGGTGAGTGTTCGATATATCTATTTTTTTAAGTCTTCTACTTTTTCTTTTAGTCTTTTTTATCTCTCAGTTTTCTGTCTTCGTCTTCTTTCTCCATGCTCTCTCTTCTTCCTCCCTATTTTGGTTCATATTATGGTCTTTTTTAATTTAGTCATGATTTATTAATCTGTTGACTTTATCGTATTCATTGTCGCAGCTGCATTGCCGCGGGTAAGTTGCATTGTCGAGGCACTATCGTGGCTGAGTTCCGTTGCTCGGCTGCGTTGCTGCCGCGGTAGCATTCTGTTGCTCGACTGTGTTGCCACGAATTCTTTCCGTGGCTTGGTTGCCGCGATTGCGCTGTTGCGGCTGGGTTTCCGCCGGTGTGCTGCTATGGCTGGGTTGCAGCACCTGTGCTGCAGCCGGTGTCCCACCGCAGGCATTGCTGCGTGCGTTCCCGTAGCAGGCATTGCTGTGGTGCGTTCTGTGGCTGCTTTGTGTGCTTTTCCCGCGGCGAGTGTTGCGGCGGTGCGTTATGTGGCTGCTTTGTCGTGGGCCGGGTGTCGCGGGTAAGGTCATGTTGCAGAGCGGTCCCCTTACGGAATTTAGGAGGGAAGAGCCACTGCCATGTTGGTTCGTATGACCCAGAATAAACCCAAATATCTCCCTAATTACAGACCAAAAAATATTAATATATTATGGCCTGAGTCGAGATTAAACCTTCCTTATTCAACATTGACACATTTCTTCCATTACTCAACATTGACACATTTCTTCCATTATTCAACATTGACACATTTCTTCCATTATTCAACATTGACACATTTCTTCCATTATTCAACATTGACACATTTCTTCCATTATTCAACATTGACACATTTCTTCCATTATTCAACATTGACACATTTCTTCCATTATTCAACATTGACACATTTCTTCCATTTCAGAGGATTAAGCAGTGGGAAACCAGTACATTAATTTGTGAAAAGCTCTCTGTGTTTCTGATTTTGTACATCTACAATTTCAATTTTAATGGCTTCAATTGCTCTCTAATTTAATCTTATGACTTAATAAAAAGTATTTTCTCTTTGTTTAGAAAAAAATATTGTAATTCCAAACCTCCTAATAGTTTGATTGATAACTTATGGTTTAATTAAGTATATGTTTACATAGATGTAAGCATTACATGAATCACCTAAAACGACTTTTCTCTTCTTTCTTTTATGTACTATCTTATGTATTTTATAATTTTATTTTAAATATTATTTAGTAGATGTATTATAGGGTGACAAAGGTGTAAGGATAAATTTAGTGGTGGACATAAGGGAGCAAGGCCATTTTTAAAAATCTCTTTGAGCCCTGGACGATAGCTCAGGTAGTCTCATCAAGGTCATCCCTGTAAAAGGTCTCACATTCGAGTATTTATTACAGCGATAGGAGTCACACGACAAGGAGCAAGCACACAATGGATATCACAACAATACATGTGAATGTAATCGCCATTTCAAAAAAAATTATTAAAAATCTATGATGTCCTTACCAAAATAATTAAGGCCTCATTTTCAATGTGGGTTTCTTTCTTTTTCTTTTATACTTCATTATTGGAAACCTCTTCTTGTAATGTATGTTTCTACACTCTCTAACATCTTTAATGTGCTTATAATAATATGATTTATTGTGCTTTTTTTTCTAACCCATCATTATCAAATAGTAGTTTTAGAGAGACTTATACTTCAAGTTCTCAGCGACTTCATTGGAATACTATAAGGTGGAGGGCACTTGCCCATATAATTTTTTTTTCTCCTTTATACCCTTAGACAATTCTATTCTCACAACCAGGTTTCTCTATTTTTCTATTTTTCTCCTTTAATTTCTCAATTTTATTTCTATTACAGTTCCATTTTACCCAATTTTGTTGCCCTTAAATATAAGTTATATATAGATTCCTAATCTTTAATTCTACAATCTGCATAACAGATTTTTTTTAGTTACTCAGGTTGACATGTTTTACTGATCTTTATGAATTTTTACTATTTATTGGGCTTTGCCAGATTTAATGGTATAAAATGTGTTTTATTATGTTATAGTTTTAGAAATGTAAAAAATCTATTTGTCGGATACAATACTAATATTAGTATTACATTTTCTTTACTGTTTTACTAACTAAATACTTATAATAGATAGATCCTAGCTGCTAATAATAGATAGAGCCCAAGATTTCATTTTTTACTATTTCACTTGCTGAATGCCCACCCTCTCTTTGTATTTCAACTTTTTTTTATCTTATCATTTATTTTCGTTTTATTTCATTTTAGGTTCTTGAAAGGCCTCTCCAATCTCGACTTCTTCCTTTGTTATTAGAGATTCAAAATATAAGTATTAAGAAGAGAGAAATAAGGGAAAGATAGAAAAATTGGGAGGATAATGAGAGAAAAGAGAAATAAGGGAAAGATAAGACAAATTGGGAGGATAATAAGAGAAAAAATAGGAAATACCTAGAGAGAAAATCTTTAGGAGTATTATACATAAATTTTAGTTTAAAATACATAGTGTTGGCAGAATTGTATTTAAACAACGTTACCAAACATGCATTATAATATTTTACTAATTATTGTCATTGCCTCACAAGATTTAATGATATAAACTCCTCCAATCTCAACTTTTTCATTTGTTCATTGTCGGAAATCTCTTTCCACATTACGCAAGCTATTTAATTATGTGTGTTCATTGTCGGAAATCTCTTTCCACATTGCGCAAGCTATTTAATTATGTGTGTCGGGCTTGTCAGTGGGGATGGGTCAGACCTATCATTGGGGCTAGGTAAGGCCTGTTGAATATTAATTGAGCTGAGTCGGGCCTGTTAGTGAGGTTATTTTGGGCTTATTAGTGAGGTTATTTTGGGCTTATTAGTGGGTTTGTGTCAGGCTTATCAGGGGGGTTGTGTCGGGCTGATCAGTGGGGTTGTGTCGGACTTATCAGTGGGGTTTTGTCGGACTTATCAGTGGGGTTGTGTCAAGCCTATCAAGGGGGCTAGGCCGGGCCTATCAATAGAGCTAGGTCTGGGCCGTTAGTGGAGCTTGGTCGGGGCCATCAATGGAGCTGGGTCAGGGCCGTCAGTGGAGCTGGGTCAGGGCCGTCAGTGGAGCTGGGTCGAGGTCGTCAGTGGAGTTGGGTCGGGGTCATCGATGGAGTTAGATCGGGGCTATCAGTGGAGCTGGGTCGGGGCCGTCAATGGAGCTGGATCGGGGCCGTCAGTGGAGCTAGGTCGGGACCGTCAGTGGAGCTAGGTGGGGGCCATCAATGGAGTTTAGTCGAGCTTGTCAATGTTTAGGGGTCGGTCGTATCAGTGTGTCAGGGTTGGGCCTGTCAATATTGTGGTTGTGTTAGGCGTGTTAGTTGTATATTGGGGTTGATCAATGGGGATAAGGTTGATTTTAAAAATTTTGTTCTAATTTAATAGAATTTATATAAAAAAATTATTTACAATGCTTCTTAACAAAATTTATTTACTAAAAAATATATAAAAAACCAAATATTTTATTTTTTATTTTAATGCAATATTACTTGATACATTTTTGAAAACTGATTTTAATGAAATACACTAAAAAATATAAACTAAATATCAATATAATACATATAACAAATAACGTATTATTCAAATTAACAATTAATAAAATGAAAAGTAATAGAATATATATGATTAGAATAACCTGTAGATATTATTACTAAAACACATAAATTGTCTTTAATATTTTATTATTTTATTTTTATATCCTTTGTTCGAATTAAAAATACATTCACCTTAAAAATTTGGGATAATTTTCTTTACTAAATTTAATTTAACATAATCAATTTAAAATTAAATTTTTTATTTTTAAAAATATTTGTTTGAAATAATAATTTAAAATTAAATTTAGTAAAGTTATGCACTAATAAAATGTGTTTTAAAAGTAATAACCATTTATTTTATATTTTCAAAACATATTAAACCAAAACATTTTATGTTTTATTTTAATTTGTTATTCTTGTGCATAACACTTACTTTTCTTCTAGTATCTATTTATATCTATATATATTAAATGGGAACAGGGATTGAGTTTTTTAAGGGAAATCCCTATTCTTTATTGGCTATTGGTGTTGAGTTAACAATTTAATTGGTCATTTAAGTTGCTTCTCAGAAGAAAATTACTTAAACTAAAAAATGTAATTAAGATTAAAAGAAGTCTATCTACAATCAAATTGGCAATAAAACAGATCCTATAGATATTTAAGAGATCACCAATATGCTAGAGATATTGTAGGTAACAAAACATATTTTATGGAGAGAAATCTGGTGGAGAGTTGGAAAATTTAATTCAAAACAGTCGGATGGGAGAGAAAAATCAGGAAGATGGAGAGAAAAAGTTTCTTTGGTTAAAAATAAGGAGTAAATTATAAGAATGTAGCTATAAATAGATCTAACTAATACTAGCTTTATCATTGTCCTCTACCAGGTAATTTTCTCTCATTGTTTCTCTCTTTCCCTCTCCTTCTCTTCTTACCTCCTTTTTTGCTAATATTTTTCTATCTTCCATCTATTATGCTCGTTAATTTTCTCTAATATTTGTTTGTTGGTCCTCTTCTTCCCTCCATTGCTGCTTCTAATCTTCTTCCCTCCCTCTTCCTCTTCTTCCCTCCCCTCCTTCTCCCTCTTCTTCCCTCCCTTGGTGCTTCTAATTTTCTTCCCTCCTTCCTCTTCTTCCCTCCCTTGCTGCTTCTAATTTTCTTCCCTCCTTCCTCTTCTTCCCTCCCTTGCTACTTCCCTCCCTTGCTACTTCTGATCTTTTCCCTCCCTTGTGCTTCTGATCTTCTTCCCTACCTTGCTGCTTATGTTCTGGTTGTCTTTCCTTCATGTTATCTTTTTCTACCATGCTATCTCCATCACCAACTTTCTCTTCTTATTTTGTTCCTCATATTATTTTTCTTTCCTTCATTTATACTCCTTTTATTTTTACATCTATTTTCTGAGGGTCCACCTTTTTTGTGTTAGCAGCCTCTTACCCATGTCTCTTCTCTCCCTTGGTATGTTGGCTGCTCCGACACGGATCTGCTGCGAACAGCAACGCTGCCAACCGGTACGAACAGCCAATCAATGCTGTGCGTACCATTTCAAAGCGCTGCTAGATAAGCAGCACTACATTTCAAAGCGCCGCTACGATGGTACGCATAACAGCATTGATTGGCTGTTCGTACCGGTTCGCAGCGCTGCTGTTCGCAGCAGATCCGAGTCCGGCTGCTCCTTATCTTTCTTTCTGTTTTTTATCAATAAGACAGTGGTATGATTTTTGTGGATTTTTACATTTAAGACAATGGTATGAATTTTTATATATGCCAATTTGGACCACATTTCATAATAATGGAATAATTCATATCTTATAATTCTCTATTTTTTACATTAATAATTTTATTTTAAAATTATCATAATACTCTTAGAAGGAAATAAATTAATAATTTACTTTGGATAATTTTATATTTTATACTTTTATATTCGAATAAAGAACCTATTTAATGACTTATCAATGTTTTAACTAATAAAAATATTTTAGAAATTTTAAGATATACTAAATTATATAAAATAATTCTATTTTATTAAATGACATTAAAATGCTAAAAGTCTAAAAATATTTGTTTAACAAAGATTGTACCATCAAATGTATCATAGGAATTATTCATATAGTAAAATTCTTTATTACAAAAAGCATCTTTTGATGAAATGTATCACAGAAATATTCATATATTTTAAAATTAAAATTTTCATCTCCTGTTGAACATGAAATCACGTTCAGAACTGAATCACCAAAACTGTAATCACGTTCAGACAAACTCGAGGAGTGGGAGGAGAAAAGCTCGAGGAGTGGGAGGAGAAAAGTGGGAAAGTGGTAAGAAATGAATACTTCAAGAGAGGAAATAAGGGAAAGAGAGGGAGGAGAAAAAAGAAAGGGAATGGAAGAATATTGGTAGAAGACTAATTAGAGACAAACACAAGTAAAAAAAAATATATGTGTTTAAATAAGCTTCATTAATGAGTCAAAAATCTAATACTATTATCTATGGTATAAAAATCAACTCAATCTCTAATCCCTTCATATGAGCATGATGTCAACTCATTAAAAGCTTATGTTGAATTAAATGATAGCATAATATCTTATATAAAAAGAAAATTAGAAAATCAAAAGTGATAGGATGGGTCCAAAGCTCAACTTCTTCAGGACAATCATTTAAGATTTTTTTAAAATAAAATTGTTAAATATTTTAAATTTTAACTCATAAGTTTTTGACAATATCTAATGTAAAATCTTTCAGTAATTAATAGAATCTTAAATTTTGATAAGCAACACATTTCTTATTTTTAGACTTATAAATTTAGGTGAAATTATAAATATTAAAAATAATTTATGTACTTAAATCATTTATTATTTTTACTTCAATTAATTTTTTTATATTTTATGTGATATGTAAGTATTTCTTTGTGAATTATCATAAAATATTAGAAATTATTTTGAACTAACTCGATAGGAAAGATGTAGAGATGTTGAATTGGGATGCCACACTTGGCGGGGAAGAGGTTGTAGATGAAAGATGTAGAATTGTATAACATATTTATTTTTGGGTTAGACATAAGAGAAAAATTAGATATAAGATAAATTAGCTTCTATAATGAAATCGTTTCTATAATGGGAACCCAAGCATAGGTTCTTATTCTCCTTCTGTCCCTTACATCTTTTTCTAATTTGATAAAATAAAATAAAAAATCCTATTCTTGGAATTGGATAAAAATTAATAAATTAGGTCGGGTTGTTAGGGTTAGGGGTGGATATGAGCTGAGCCAGCTCACGGGTAGCTCGGGCTCGGCTCAATTTTTACTCGGCTCAAACTCATTAATAACGAGCCTGAGCCGAACTCGAACTTAGAGATAAATTCGTTTAGACTCACGAGTTGAACTTGAGTTAAGTAGAGTTCGGATCGTTGACTCGTAAGCGTCTCAAGAAACATTTATAAAGACCTAAAAATAGTTTTTAGAGTTCTGTAATTACTGTCTACCCTATGTCCCCCTGAACATGCCCTTCGGTGGATTTTTCATCTCAGTTACCTCTGGCAAGCACAGGTAAGTATTGTTTTGCTCTCAATTTCTTCTTCCAATCTTCTTCTTCTAACCTTCTTCTTTTCTTAACTTCCTAGTACTTTTCTTACGTTCTATTTTTTCTTCCCTTCTTCTTTTATATGAAAGCAGCAACCTTTTTTTCTTCTTCTTCCCTTTTTCTACGTTTTCCCTTCTTCTTCTTCCTTCTTCTTCTTCTTCTTCTTCTTCCCATTCTTCCACTGTTCTCATCTTCCTCTCCTACCTCTATTCTTCCTCCTTTACTTTTATTCTTTCCTCCTCCTTCTGTTCTTCCTCCCGTCTTCTTATTTTTCTTCCTCTTTATTCTTCCCTAATTTCCTGCGACAAATCAAACTCGTTCGAGCTCGGGCTCGAGTTCGTTAGAATTACTCGAGCTCGTGTTCGAGCTTTGCACAAAGCTCGTTGCCAAGCTCGAGCTCATATTTTTTACGCCGAGCCGAGCTCATATTTTTTACGAGCCGAGCTCATATTTTTTATGCTGAGCTGAGCTCATATTTTTTACGCCGAGCCGAGCTCGAACATCACTGAGTTCGGCTCGGTTCGGGTCAAATCCACCCCTAGTTAGGGTTAGACCCAATTGGTTCAACTATGCATTGAGTTGATTCAAAGATGGAATGAGAAGTCCTTGTGTTGGTTTGGGTTAGTTTTGAAACCCAACTAGCTAGGGTTTGTTGGGGTTTGGGTTTTAAATCTCTTAGAACGAAGAATAAAAAAATATTTATTTTAAAATAAAAATAAAAATTATTATAAAGAATCATAGAGGTGTGAACATAAATATAAATTAGTAAAGAAAATATAAAGAATAATAATTATATAAACCAAAAAGTAACATCGAGCAAGAAATATTATTATTCATTACATTTTAAAATATATCTATATATCATTTAAATTCATCTCCATATTTTGCATGTCATAGGCATAAAACTATTTACAATGTGTATTTATGCAAGAGTATTTTTAGTATTAATGAAAATAATATCATAATAATTTTTAAAATACTTACAAAGAACAATATAATTAGTATTTTAATAATATAAAAATACAAAAAATGAAAAATAAATACTAATTTATAATAAAGAAAACTCTTTTGTCTTTTGTCTTATTATAAGAAATCAAGGATAGATAGGATGAGGAAATCCCGGCGTGATTGAAAAGGCCAAATTAAAGGCTAATAATGCGCCGCAAAGCCGTATATGACAATTGACTCAGTTGTAACGCCAGTGTAAAACCAAAATCTATCGTCCAAAACCAAATATCCTTCACATCCAGAACCTGAAGTCCCTGATCTAGGACCACAAGTCTCTATCCAGAACCAAAAGTCATTCTTAATTTTCACTAGGAACATAAAAAAATAAAAGTTTTAATAATACGCATAGAATATAGATAGACATCTATCATAGTTACACAAATGTGTAACGATATCTCTTGTTGATATTCTATGATTTGTTGCGCCCAATCACTTTCCACCTTTAGGTATGTTTGTTATGTGGGCCTGGCAATCACATGCCTGGAAGGGGCCAGCGATTGGGTGCCCTAGCAATCACCTTGCTCTCTCTGTACGTTTAAAAGACACTTAAGGATTTTGCTATCGTCACCTCTCTGAAGTTTCTAATTAGGGTTGATTCAAATAAACCTAAAGAGATAAGGATTACAGTATAAACTGTTCAATAATTCATGCTCAGCAGTTCTACAAGCACTTTGGTTAGATGGGCACAACTTCCACCTTGAGAAGTCGCAATCTCTTCTGTTTTGATGACTCTATGCACTTTTAATTACTTGATATAGACCCTATATAGTGAAAAAACTTTATTGCCATTTCCCAATAGATAAGACATGCAACTTAAATTTAAATCTCAAAATGATGATATGTTTCTCATTGGTGAGCCTGTACTATAATAAAGTGCACGGAGGAATTAGTTATTATACAATAAGCAGCTTAAGACAAGTTTAAAATACTTGCCTCGTCCATTGTCAGCATCTTGATCTGGACGATTGACTCCTAGAATAAGATGATGACAATACCTGCATGCAATCAGTCAGCACTAGTTAAAAGTTTGACACAATATGTAAGCTATTTTGGTTCAATAGAACTTTATGAGATTTGACAGGCGTCTGCAAACTTGAATCTGCTGTACAATAGACATTGCCAGTTTCTTGTTTTATATCTTGGGGGCATCAGCACTTTATTCTTAGTATGAGGTAAGTGAGGGTGTGGGTGGAACGGTGGGGAAGAGGGGGAATTGTTTGTAAGGGGGAATTCCATATGGCCAAAAGACCATCCACCAACATCTGCTAACCTCTTAACATGACTCCTACTAGAAAGAGACAAAAGAGCCACCTCCCAAATTTCAAATACTGAACAAACAATATTTCAAAAGGCACTTTGATTATCTTAGCAAGATGGTTTGAAATACTAATATACCATTCTCATTGGTTATTCAGATCAATCATGGATTAACTTCTGCGACATACAGCACCAAATAAAGTACCTGGTACATCTTTGGGCCTTTCTTTAGGAGATATCCAACACTGTTAAGATTATCCACAAATGTATCAATATCTGGTACGTTCAGGCTTATCCGATCTGCAAGGCTGTACAGCTCCTGAGGCAAGAGACAAAATAAAAATCAACAATGTTATATGACAAAAATTGTAATGCCAGAAGAAGTACATTTTTGCTGTCCAAGAACAAAATGAGAAGCTGCTTACAGATATTGAGAAACAATCCTTCTGCTGCAATTCTGATTGTTTGTTCAGAGCACCTAAAAATCGTTTTGCCTCCTTCTGTTGACTCATTCCTCCACTTCTGGCGAAGTCTACAAAACCATGTTCATCTACATATTTATCGTATAAAGATTCTTTCATGATTTCAATCACATCCTGTCAATCAAATGCAGCACAGCCAATGATTAAATTCAACAATGAAAAAAGTTTCATCTGTTTCAAAAGAGTGCATTATGGTGGAAAAGGATTGAGAACTTTTTAGAACATCCAAGCACCTACCTGAGTAAATGAATCAAACTTCAAAGTATCACAAAATTCTACGATTGGGTATGGAAAATGAGAGACTAAAATCTACATAAAATTGCACAAGTTCTGATGATCACACTATATGATTTATATTAGGAAGCAAAGAATTAGAAAAGAAACAGAAATTCGCAGTGACCTCTTAATTTGTTTCAAATAGTACATGTCTGTCAATTTCTACTCAAAAGTGATAAATACAGATCTCTGTAAAAGATGAAAACTTAATATTACAAAATTGGCAAGGCCTACAGCTTCAACTAACATCAAGTGATATTCACATTTACGAAGGATTATTCCATGCATAATATTCGACTATTGAGGCCACATGTATGTAGACGATATTTCAAATTCTCTGAGATAAAACAGCAACCTTAGCCCAGAATCCAGGACAAAAGAAAGATCTGCTGGTACCCAAATCCACTTTTAGGTTCTGATATAAGATTGTTAAAGCCCAAGTTGTTTAATTCTGAATTCTGTTAATTTTATTTAAGAGTGATCAGCCATACTGGGTCTAGCTGACTGATTTGATCACGCCAAGACAGACGACTAAGTCACTTTGATATACCTCAATAGCCAAGAAGACAAAGATCAATTCTATGAAAATAGGCCTTTCTCTCTTGGGTTCCCTTCTTATATGAAGCAATTTTCCTTGTGCTATACTTGCAGTTAACCCAAATTAAATACTTACCACCACTCAGATTATAGCCAGTCCTGTCATAAAAGGAGACAAACAAGCAAGTGGGCAGTGTAGAGAGAGTGTGTGTGGTAGGGAGTTGGTAACACTCGTTATCTTCTCAAGATTGACTACCATAATGGATTAACTCTCTCCAAGATTCACTTTCTGTGCATAACCTATTTGATTGTATCTTATCTTTACATATACATGTAATTTATCCTTGTTGGAAAGATTAAGATCTTTCCCCAATTGTTTATGTATCTATATAATTCAGTGGAAGAATCAGTCAAGCCTTACTCCTCTTACAGAGGGAGAACAGGCTTTAGTAAAAGTTGAGTAATTACACAACCTTTCTGAAAGATACTAATTGAGGAGCTTCTACTACTAACCAGTGCATCTTGAATGGTTATCTCATCTCGAAGATCGACTCGAGCACGAGCTTCTGCCAACCTAACCAAACTTTCTAGCTGCCTTGCAGTTATTGGTGTGCCGTCAGCTGATGTATTGCGGTCCCGCAAACGAAGGTAAAATTTTTGCAGTGTTTCTGCTGCAGGTTTTGACATCCTATCCAATGAATATAATGATTGAGGTTTAAAATTTAAGGAAAATCCAACATTAACAAAGGGAAATATATGAGAATTACCTCGGAAAGACATAAGTTCTTGCATAAGAAATATATTTCCGAAGAAGAGGACTTGGTAAGGGAACAAAATTACTATCTTTCACCGGATCTAGTCTCAACCTTGAAGCTAAGGAACCACTGGCTACAGTCCGGTCCGTCTCTCCGTCATTTGGTGATACTGCAAACATTAGAGAATGCTGCCTTCACATCAATAGGCACTAAGACAGAGGCCATGGAGAGTTACCCAGTAAAATACAGGATACTACCTCTACGAAGTCGTTTTGGAGCCGGCAGAAGCTCACTGTTTCCAGCATGAAGCTGCATACCATATACTCAAATATGATAAGAATCCAGTTAGAGATTTGATTTTTTTTTTTTTTTTTTTTTTTTCTTGTAACATGTATTTGCACAAAAGTAACAACTGCGGGAGCAGAATAAATATGAAACACTGGGAGAGTCTCTGTAACTTACTGCCATAATGTGCTCGGAGACCCGCTTATCAAGTAGTTCATTAGGTCTATCGAGTAAAATGAAAACCAAATCAAATCGTGAGAGAAGCGCTGCACTCATTTTCAGGTTCTCATTCACTGTCTTTGCACGGCTGTGACAGATATTTGGAGATATCAAATACGTGAAACTCAAGTCTAATAAATGATATAAAACAAAAATTACAATCCTTAGGTCTAACAACCACCACTCCCTTTTGTTTCAAATGAACAGACAACCTCAGCTAATTGTATGATGATTTAAAAACATTGAAATTTTTTATGCAGGGTGAGGTAGAGAAAATGAAAATTACTTATAATGACCACCAACAGGGTTAGCTGCAGCTAATACAGTAGTCCTTGCTGACAAACTTGCCACTAGTCCAGCTTTTGCAACAGAGACACATTGTTGTTCCATAGCTTCTAGTAGTGCCTAAGTTATGACATGAACAGTGAGGCTGACAAATCTTCCAATCATAAAGCTCATTAATATTTCCTTGGCTTGAGTACTAAATATTTACTTGATGTTCAGCAGACATCTTGTCAAATTCATCAATGCAACAAAGCCCACAGTCTGCAAGTACCATAGCTCCTGAAAATAATTTATATTAGTTGACTATCATTCAAAGGTAGCTTCAAATGCAGAGTATTTCCATATAAGTTTCAGATCCATCTAAAGTTCAGTCAGAGACTACTAAGAGAAGCATGAAAGCTTGATCGTACTAAATGCCCTCTTAATTTGACCTATAGACTGGTGAACAGGGGGACCGGAGTACTTAGTCTTAAAAATAAAACAAATAAAGAAGGGAAACCTTCCTGGGTCCTAACTGGTGGCCCATATGTACAACTCATGCCTCATTCAGGAGTATTTCCTTTAGATGTGTTTATCAACTGATAAATTTGTTAAAACATCATAAAAGCTATAGAAGAAAAAGCAGTTTATCAGCTTAGAAAGGATATGCATTACTTTATGCTCTTAGGTACATCTAATACTTTAACAATCTCAAGATGAAACAACTTAGTTCATTAACTTATGATTAAGCAATCATTTTTGTACTTGTTGGGAATTGATTCTCAGAATAGCAATTGTACATATTGCAAGTTTTTTCTATAATTTGTGGAGAGAATGTTTTATGTATTCTACAGTTTTAGTTCACCAAAGTGAAGTGGTTGATTCATAAGTATAATGTTCATAGGGAAACAGGACATGATGAGGAAAAAGACTGAGAAGCCAGATTTTTACACAGCTCTGTAATAACAAATGAAGAAGAGAATTTTAGTTGAAGCTTTTCCTGGGTTTAAAACGCACACATTTTGCTAACACGAAATGAGGAGAAAAGGTAGAAAGAGTAGAATCCAGTCTCTCGTCAGTTCTGACAATCATTCCAAGATGTAGCTGGTTTGTAATCGTAGGATTGTAAATTGGGATCCCCTCAGGAAGGATAGTCAACATTAAATTTTGATGAGAGGCTCTTAGGGGAATCCTAGCCTTTTGGGAGGAAGTACCTTCAGCGTAAGTCTGGTCATTTTTGTGGACATTTTGATATCAGTAACTCTACTGATGAGAGCTTCAAGCTTGACTCTTCAGGTTAAACATTTATACGCAGAAATTTATCTTTCCTCTGGTGAACTCTGCACCTTCTGAGGAGAACTCTCTCGTGGTTATTGGATATGGATAGATGCCTCCCCTTAACGGTTCCAGATGAATGTTGGTGAAATTAAGAAGTGTACTTGGGATGGCAAATTCCTTAGCAATGATGGATATTTTTTTCACCCTGGTTGATAAATTGTCTACATTAGGTAAAATATAGTCACACAATGATAAATAAATAATATAATATTGGGTTTATTAGTTGGGAAAGTGATTTCCTAACTTCGCTAATTATTTTGAGATGGAACCTATATCACCACTAAAATGTCGGCTGGACTGAAAGCCAATTTATGGATTTTGAGTTGGTAATCCAATTATACGAGGTTTATAAGCTTGAACTATAGACCTCCTAATGGCTAGTCATTTTAGGTCAGACCTTGAACCCAAACTTTACATGGTACCAGAACAAGTGATTGTGCATGGGCCACTACCAAATAGTCACACAGGTGTTACAAACTTGAGAGAGTAAAATAGGTCCCACTAAGATAAATAAATACTAAGATCTTGAATTTATTAATTGGGGAAAAGTCTCCTTAATTGGCTAAATATATTGAAATGAAACCTTTATCAAAACTAGGCAATTTATGCCCAATTAAGCTTGTCCTCTGTCTACACTTGTATTATAAGCTTGGTCTATAAACATTTCCAGAGTGATTAGTTATCTTATAATAGACCTTGGACTCATCTTCACAATTTTATTGATTCATTTTTGTTTGTAAGCCAGAATCTAGCCTTTCCTTCGGTTTTTCTTCTGTTGCACTGTAAGATTCCACTATGCTCTTGTCCTCACAGTTTCAGCTTGAATGAAATCTAATTGTATTCAGCAACAAATAAAAAATTTACGAAAAAGCACAAGTATAAGATTTTGGAACATATGTAACAAGTGAAAAGAGACCATACAATTAGATACTAAGAAGAACTAAATGATTACCAGCCTCAAAAGCATAGTCACTTGTCATCGGATCCTTTACAACGGCCACGGTGAGACCAGCATTTGTTGTGGCATTACCACACACATAGATGCCCCTAGGAGAAATAGCTGCGGCTGCTTGCAGAAGTTGGCTCTTACCAAGTCCAGGATCACCTAAAAAATATTTATACAGCAATGCAAGTCATATAACCATGTGTGCATTTTGCCCAAGGTATTGTTTAGAAATCAATTGAAACAGAAAATCCTACAAGTTAAAGGGTTCTGTCTGCGAGTGAATGGAAATATATGTATGGCTCATAACTAGGTCGTCAAATAAAGTAAGACGTGCAAGTGGATACAATTACCAACTAGATGCTGCTTATATAAAGCAATCATAAGATACTAATGACATCATACCAACAACAATGATGTGAATGTCTCCTCGGACTGGAACCTTGTTTTGATCCATTGAATGCTTTTGCACTCCTCCAAACAACGCTAGTGCTATACCCGCTGTGAACAGAACCACACTCACTACATTCTCTGATAAACTTTAGAGGCAACTTAAAGAATGAAAAACCTTTTTTTCCAAGATAAAATATAAATATACGCAAGTGTGACACATTTGGCCAGATAAAGCAAAATAAATAGGCAATTTGCATAGAAATATTGTGCTAGTGTTTAAGAAAGCTGCTATCATTACTTGAATCAATCGAAGTGGCAACTTATTGTTGGAAAAAAAAAAAAAAAAAAAAAAAATATAGTATAGTTAAATACCATTGTTAAAATTGGCAAGTTCCTCCAAATGGCTGGCTGAAGCAAGTAGTCTCTTCCTAACCAATTGGTGTTCCTCATTCTCAAGCCCACTAGTATGTGACAATGGTCTCTTACACTCAACTGTCTATCAAAAAACTAACCTGGTATGGTAGTATGGGGCGAGATGGTGGACTTCTTTTACCTACAATGCTCCCCCTCATGTTCCAACCTAAATGGGCAGGTTTCAGCCTAAATCGGCATGGACATGAAGAATGTACACTCACAAGCCATATAGACAAACATGGACAAAATTGGCTCAGAGACCATATTAAAGTTGGGGCCTATTCCTCTTGTAATGACTGGTTGGAGTTAGGACTTCTTACAACTAAAAACATAAGATCATTCCAAGCATAAACCAAGGTAAGACTACTCATACACATAATAACTCTAACCCGTAGGCAACTGCTTGAGAAAAACACATGCACAACAATAAACAAGTGAACATTTACCCTCTAACGACAATAGCAGAAATGGATTTGGCACATATTCTAACTGAAAATCAATCTAAACAAATCAGCACCTTTAACAAATTCATGGCCATAGATGGAGGGGCAAATTGATTGAAGTATTTGACAGAATATATCTGTGCCATGCTCCTCTGAGAACTTGACAATAAACTCTAAATCTCTACGAGAAAATGTATGTGTATCAAACATTAGTGTCTCTCTACTTTTGGTGCTTGTATCTTGCAAATCCTCTACTGTGCTTTGAGATTTTGAATTCCGAATAGAAACCGCTTCCAAGTACAAGTAGTATAGCCCTTGATTCTTGCTTTTGGACTTTCCTGAAAATTTAACATTCTCCTCCACATCATTACACAGCATATATAGTACTCAAAGATAAATGAAGTCCTATATATCACATAGTTACAATGAACTTCATTTGTAAATTTTTTTATAATATTTTGTGCCTCCTCCACATCATTACACAGCATATATAGTACTCAAAAGATAAATGAAGTCCTATATATCACATAGTTACAATGAACTTCATTAGTAAATATTTTTATAATATTTTGTGCATATCGCTTAAAAGACGAAAGTGTTAAGCATGCCAATTTGTCATTTCGACATTGAAGCAATAGAATGAGCATAATTTTCAGAAAAATTAGGAAATGAACGCGAGCGCTAACATCATAAACACTTGCAGTTATGTTGTCAAATTTATAGATAATCAACATAAGGCCACAACTAAATTCAAATTGCTAGCATGTCAGTTATATAGCAGTTCTCTCACCTCCTCCAATATCCATATAGTTGTTGATTACTTTTATGATCCCAGTAACTGTGACCACGTTACCAGGGATACACACATCAACAAGATCTTCAGTTAGTTCACACTCTACAGTTCGAGGCACCCGACCTTCTTCATAATTTTCTGAGCTCAGTTGTTCCTGAAGCCTAACTTAACACAGAAAATAACTGACTAAATAATGACTTTACTAAAGAGGTTCGCTTCGACATGGAAATTGCTGAAGACCAATGCGCATAAATGGAATGAACAAACATACCTTATTTTTTGAAAATCTATAGGTTGAGCAGTACATCTAACAGGAGAAAAAATTTTGCCTTTACAACTTTGATAAACACAGAGTGTTGGAGGCGAGTACTTTCCATCAGGAAATGTACGTGTAATTACAACTCCACACTTAACGCATTTGAAATCCATTTGCATCACAAGGGGCCGCACGTTACTAACCTTTACAACAGTGCCACGCACAGATACAAGTTTCCCTGTGGAATCACTCAATGGAGTTATAACTCTGCTTAAATAAGTGAGGAAACCACTAAAAAATAAATAAAAAATAAAAAAATAAAAAACATAAATATGGACCTATATAGCCAGCTTTTAAGTTCTTCAGTGCAATCATTGATTCAGGGTAATTATGCAGTCGAACGTTTATCTTTCCTTCCTCAGGGAAACCATTTTGGTGCAGCAGCAAAGCCTGTTTGAAGTAGAATCAATGTGATTCCATAAGACTAAACAGGATGAAGCAACGTGGAAGTCGTTTCCGCCTTTGTACCTTGTGAACTGCTGCACCCATGCATAAAAAGGCTTCCTTTGGTGCAACCTCTAGCGCTGCAAAGAACTCCTCTACGTTGCATATTTCTCTAAATTGATGAAAGTCGATCGGTATGAAGAAAATGCAATTATCATCCTTCACCTGAGCCATGACATATGATTTTAAACTCCCTCCAAGTACGGCCATTTCTGGAATGCTAAAGCATGCTATCTAGGTGAGTATAGGCTCTAATTGAACAAATAAAATTTTGAATTTAAACTTATTTTAGATGATAAGGCAGACATCCCAAATTAAGACCAATACTACCACCAACATGATTTTTAGAATACATAGCGCAGTGTGACTGTTACCTACTATCCTGCAAATTAACGAAATAGAAATCCCATATGGCCATATTCATCGACCAAGCAGGAAAAAGAGAAAGACGAATGCACGAGGAGTACCGCAAAGAGGCGTCACTCCAAACTCTAGGCCAGTGACATCCATTCACTGAACGAGTTCTGTCGACGACATCAGTAAAAGGTGACAATAAATGATCTGAATAAATCATACCTGAGAAAGGAGACTCTCGGCTGGTGGCATCATAAAAAAACGAGTTAACTGGATAATGAGTTTGAACCTCCGATCGTCCTCGCAAAACTCGACATCTGGAAAATATTTTGTCCAAATCCTTGCTATGTCGTCACTCCGATCCGTCCTAAACTCGCGCCAACTCTCGCAGGCTACGTCGTGCATTTTTTATTTTTTCAGTTTTTGTTGGAACTGATCGCTGATTCGAAGGTGAATATCTCCTCAAAGGGAAGCTCTCATCGGCGCGGGAAACAAATGAAGAAGACGACATATTAGTCGTGAACCGCCGTATTTGAATTCAGCTTTTCCCGGATGAACAAACGAATGTCCTGACCCACCGAGTCGGAACCAACTCGGCTTTAGACGATGGGTTTCCCGAGTACAAAAGGTAGTACACCTGTATTGTTATGAATCAATTACGAATTATAGATCAATTAAAGCTAAAATATTGAGTCACTAATCCATGTTGTCAAAATATTGAGTCACGGATGCCAAATGGCCCAATATAATTTGTCTAATATGTTATGCATAACTATAATATATGTTACGTGCAACCATAATTAGATATTATGGACCACAAACTAGCATGTTAATAGACCAGCGTAGTGTCAAACATTTTTTATCCATGTAAAATTATAACTTGTCCAATATATTATACCTGATTGTATGTATTTGACCCATATTGTAAATACCTAAAATTGCCTCAAATTAGGACAATTTGACTTAGTCTTGCTTATTTATTGCAGAAAACATGAAAAAAATGCTATAAGAAGAACAAAGAAAAAAGTCTCAAGCAAATCGGGCAAAAAATAAAGCTTTTACCCTATTTTTTAGGAAAAACATAATTAGGTATCATATGCTAGGGGAAGTTCATGGCGCCCACTGAGCGCCATGAAACCGTCCCAACGCCATAAGGCTCGAGGATTGCATAATTGAATTTACATGTGCTGCGAAGGCTTTCTGACACACGTGTGCCTGGCAAAAGCAAAACCTGGGTGCCACAGGTAAAGCTTAGCGCCCCATGGCGCCGAGACTTAGCATCATGGAAAAGCCATGGCAAAAAAGTGTAACATTCTGCACCCTGGTGCTGGGACTCTGCACAATGGCACACAGGGTCAGGCGTCATGGAAGGTGCTCAATGTTGTATGGTGTCGGGGCCTTTATGCTGATTTTACGTTGTTTGAATGACCAGGTGACATATGGTGCCTGCTCAAAGGCCTGCACTATAAATTCAAGTTTTTGGGGTAAAGCTTAGGGATTCGAACTTGGGAATTGGAGAGTCCACTTAGACTCGTCGAGGGTTTGTGTAAGAGCTTCAGTGGAGGATTTTGGGCCAATTTCTTGAGAAAATTTTGCATTCAGGAGGAGAATTGAACCATCAAGAAGTGTAAAACACACAAAGTTTGTCTTTCTTTCTCATTTCCTTTTATTCTATGTATACTTTGATGTATAAATGGATGTTTAGATTTGAGATTTTGTTTTATTTTGACATGTTGTGTATTTAGACCGTTTGGAGGTGTGATGTAACATACTCTTGTAATGTTTTTCGTTATTTTAGTATTTTGAGCATGATTCAATGTTGTGGTGTATCTAATACATGTTTAGTGTTTGATTAATTGTATAGGTAGCTATTAATTGATATTTAGGAACCTAATTCAATTTTGGGAGGATAAATTTGGATAGACTTGCATTAGGCAACGTGTCTTCCACCTAGTTAGAGGTCTAGCTAAGGTATTCATCGGTGAAGTTAGAAATAAGTCATCGTCGTACGTGACCTATAGGCTACGTGTAGTGGGTGTTTCCTCGAAAAACCTCTGTTCCGCAAAAGGGCGTGACCGATTGATTAATTCGACTAAAATAACATAGAAATTATAATTTGTGTTTTGAGAATTGAGAAATTTTGCGGGTGTGATCTCCTATACTTCCTCTGATTCGATCTCCGATGTGGTTGATGGTGAAGTTACTGCTTCTGCAATTCGACGATGAATTTCAAGTCTCCGAGTGAGTGTGCACGAACGATGACGGATGTAGTCGGGCGAACGGAAGTGTTTGTATTCCATGTTTTCGGCGTGTTGACGTCACCGGTGAACGTGTAGAGCCTGCTGAGATCGAATGGGCAAGTCCAAGTCATCTTCGAGCTCGTTCAAGGGAGAAATTTATTTCAACGACGTCTCGAGGTCGTCGCACTCGACCACTGGCATCTTGCCCTTGTCTTCTTTGTTAATCTGTCCGGTGGGAGATGTCGACGAGCAGGTGGCCACCATTGTTGGGGGTGGCATGAGGAAATCTTTGGGGAAGAACTCTGCCAGCGTGACGGGTCTTCTCTTCCTTCTGTTTGCTCCTTGGACATTTGTCCTTGAAGTTTTGTTGCGGCACTTTGCGACTCTTTTCTTTGACTGCTTCGCCTTGTTTGTGATTGTCTTTGACGGTTCAACCTCTTGAATCGGCTTCTTCCGTCGAGTGACCAGAATCCACCCCTCTGCGCCTCCTTTAGCGGCTTCTCGGGGTGTCGGCACTGGAGCGATTTTCGCCGGTGATTTGTTGTGGAGGGTAGATTTGGGATGGTACTCCCTTCTCACACTTCGACGCTTGTTGGATCTGGATTGGAGATCAAACCCGGCCTTGATGGATATGGAGTTTACTAAAGCAATATTCTCCATTCCATCGATTATGATGTGACCTTGCGTCACAAGCGCTAGGATTTTGTCTTTTATGACAAAGCACTTCTCAGTTGAACGTCCGAGTAAGCGATGATACTTACAGAAGTTTGGCTCCTTTGATTTTGTCAAGTCGCCTGGTCTTTTTACTTCTGGTAAGCGGAGCAAGTCTGGACCGAGCAATTGCTCGAGCATGACTAGTACATCGGCGTCTGCGAAGGGGTAAGTCTTTGACTGCTTTTCTTTCAACGTCTGCCTCTGGAAGTTGGTCCCGGAGGGTGGTCACGGGGCGTAATTTAATTTTTGTTTGCTCCCCACCTTGATTGGTGTGAAGCTTTCATTTGCATAGGAGCCTTTCGATTTTTCTTTTGGCTTATTTGCGACAACTTTCCCCTTTTTTTGGGGATCAGGAATTGGATCGGCGAGGTCGCTTGCTTGCTCAATGACGACTTTCATGTCGTGAGCTTAAGTTACGAGCTCTTGGAAGTCGGCCGGTTTCTTTCCCTTTAGGAAGTAGAGAAGACCCCACAACATACCGCGAACGCACATGTTGATCTCTGCTTCAAGAGACAAATTTGAGCTCTCTTTACAGTTGAGGCTAAGATTCCTCCACCTGTTAATGTAGTCGATGACTTTTTCGCCTTTCTTCTGTCGAAGATTGGCCATCTCGGCTAATGTCATGGTGCGTCGAGTGCTATAGAACCGGTTGAGAAATTCGTTTTCAAGCTGCTCCCAGTTGTCAATCGATTCCTGTTGTAGCTCAATGAACCAGTCGAAGGCATTTCCCTTCAGTGAATGACCGAACTGCTTGCCTAGCAGGTCGCGCGTCGATACCGGCGTTGTTGCAGGTTTCGATGAAGTAGGTGACGTGCTGCTTCGGATGTCTGTTGCCATTGAATTGTTGAAATTTGGGCAGATGATACCCGAATGGCATTGGGAGATTTTGGATCCGCTGTGTGTAGGGACTTCGGTAGGAGATTGATTTGCTCTCGCCAGAGCTGTTTCGTATGGCGTTGTTGATCATATCATTCATCGCGTCAAGTGTGAGGGAGGCCGGCTCCTCCTCACCCCGCGACGTTCGAATAGTCGTCGGGACCACCGGATACTCGTTGTGAATAGGCTCCTCTCAACAGGGCTCAGCCGAAGCGCTGGTTGTTGCCATATTCCGGTCGACTTCTTGAGAGACGTCACCGGTGTTGGTCGTGAAGGCTTCCAATCGCTCCATCATTTGGGCGATCTGGATGTCATGAGCCATGATCTGAGCATTCTTGGTGCAGATCCTCTCATCTTGTTCTTTTAACGTAGCTTGCATTTTTGCAAGTTGCTCTTCGGCCGTTTTGGCCAAAGTTACCATAGCGGCAACTTTGATAGTGGGAGTTGAAGGAGATGCTCCCGTTGCGAATCGGAGTGGCGACATTTTTACTGGCGACCCTGCTGGAGAGAAGGACGTCGGTGTAGTTTGGCACGGCGAGGCCGCAGTAGGTGATCAAGTTGAAGAGTCGACCACTGAGGTGTTTTGGCGAATTGTCGCCTTGATAGGCGACCAGCTTGATAGAGTGGCCGCCAGTGTACTCTGAAAAGAGTTGATTGGCGATCGGGCCAGAAGTTTTGTTGTTGGTGATGGTCGACGAGGTGGTTGAGCTGCGGCAGTGAGCGCAACCAGGAGTTCTTGGGACACAATCACCATTTGAGACTGGCCCTTGGCTGTTGTTCTGGGTGAAGCTAGGACTGGTGCTTGGTCCCTCCTCACGGAAGAGGAAGGAGTTGCGTATTGCTCGTAACGCTGGATCATGGTAGGCATGAAGGAGACCCTTTGCGAAGATGGCGACTGGGTCGGACTAGCCACCGGGTTGTGTGCCAGTGGTGTAGTGGCAACAGTCAGGTAGGTTGGCTTAGTTGCCGCCGGAATTAACCTGACTGGAGCTGCTGCGACTGGTTTGGCAGAGGTCGCGACAGCTTGAGGTTGGAACACCACGCTTGGGTGGTGTGCGTCCTTCATGAAGGGAGATTGTCCCGCGGACAAGCTCCTGGACGCCCTTGTCATGGGATGAGTGGCTGGTGGTGGGGAAGTCGAAGCACGAATGATGGCCGCAGAGCTGGGCGTCGATTTGCGAACTCCAGTTGTTGACGTCGAGCTTGCGCCTGCGGCAGGGCGCGGGTAGACAGAGCTCGAACCGATAATTGATTTGCCGATGTTGTTGTTGTTGTCATTGTTGTTGTGGCTGGCAATTGGATTGGATTTTGGGTTTTTTTTTTTTATCGAAAAAGGAGATGAGAGGTAGGAGAAGTCCCACAGGGCGTGCCAAATCTGTTTTCTCAAAAAACCTCCAGTTCGTAAAAGGGCGAGACCGATTGATTAATTCAATTGGAATAATAGATAAATTACAATTTGAGTTTTGGGAATTGGGAAAATTTGGGCGTGCGATCTCCTATACTTCCTCTGATTCAATCTCCAATGTGGTTGATGGTGAAGTTACTGCTTTCTGCAATTCGACGACGAATTTCGAGTCTCCTAGCGAGTGTGCACGAATGGCAACAGATGTAGTCAGCTAGACTGAAGTGTTTGTATTTTGTGTTTTCGGCGTGTTGACGTCACCGATGAGCGTGTAAAGCTTCTTTGGTAGACTGTGTGAATTTTGACAAACTGAAGGATAGTGAACTTCAGGCTCGAGAAAGTTTCTGAGTCAGGTGACTTTGAGTGAAATTTTTTGAACCCGTTGGCGTTTAGTCTCTGGCTGTTTGTAGTTGATGTGGCTCACATGTTTGATGGAGCTCGATCCTCAGAAAGAGGTTCTCGATCAACTTCTTATGTTTCTGTTGGAGTGGGAGAAGGACTGGGAAGCTCCATGTTTTTCCTTTCTTGATCCTCAAGAGGAGGGATGACTTTCCTTTTCTTTCCCTGCAATTGAGGGATCGACCAGACTTGGTCGATTGAAGTTTTTTGGCGTGGCTTGCATTCTTGGCTGGCTGCCAATTGATTTGAGGAATTGGCTTGGCTGGATGTCGGGCCTGTAGGTGGGCAGTTTGGTGGAGTTGATGGGCGAACTGTAGAAAAAATCCGCGGTGTACACGAAGTATGCATTCGGATGGTTTATTGGGTGGATCGTTGCATGGGTTTATTGGCATTGGGCTGCGTCAAATTTTGACACCTACAGTGGTGGGTTCACCCATCTAACTCTAATCGAAATATTGTAGAGTTAATTGGGTGAATACAAGTGTGGTGATCTCAAAAGAGACCCGTACATACCAAATTTTTGGGTCCACCAAGTGTTCGATGAAATGTTTGAATGCTAAAATAGGTTAGATACAAAGCACGAGGACGTGAAATGACACCCCTACCTCTATCTTAAATATATTCTCCTATTTATCCCTAGTCCTAGTCCTAGTTAGTGTGCATATCTTTCTCATTTTTGTTGATTATCTTTCATTTGGTTAAATATTGTTATTAGGATGTATGCTTAGTACTTAGTCAATACATAGTTCCTATGAGTTCAACATTCGGACTCTAAGTTCACTTTATAACTTGTACAACACGTGCACTTGCATGCTAGAGTAATTTTCTTTAATTCTAAAATACTCATGTTTACCGATCGACAATGCCTACTTATAAAATATATTACACATAATTATAATAATATATTATGTATCACAAACTGTCATGTTAAGAGCGCTATAGTGTTGAACAACTCTTATCCATGCAAAAAGCATAATTTATCTAATATGTGATGCCAATTGGAAAATATGTTATAAGCAAACATAATAATATGTTACGAAAAGTAACATATTAGGCCAATGGCTGTCATAAAATTTATGACTCAATATTTTAACAACATGTGTTCATGATTGTCAAAATTTTCCCTATCTCCATTTTCTTAGCCACCTGTGAGTGATGCATCAAGGGGGCAGAGCCATGGGGTCTGGGGGGCAATTAAAATTTTGTTTTCCTTTATTAGAGTGTTAGGTTTCACATGTTTGCCCTCCCCCCCTCCCTTCAAATTAAAATCATTTCTCTTTCCCCTTCTAAAATTAAAAGCTAATCTTTTAAATACAAAGAAAAAACCTCACAAAATATAAATTACCCCCACTATTTTGGATCACATTTTAAGAAATCTATTATAATTTATTTTTCTTAGATAAAATTATCCTAAAATAAAAAACTCTTGTTAAATTAATTTTATGGTCTTAAGTTTCTAGTTATATTAATTTCTATCTACCATAATGGTCATGAAGTTTTTTTTTATCTTTCTTTGTTATTGAAATAACTAAAAAACGTGTATTTTATCTAAAATGCATTTAATGAAAGCAATATTATCCATTGAAAACATATTTATTTTTAAAATTTTTTAGTTATCTCATAAAATTTCTAAGAAATTGTTAATTTCAAATATAAATCTCTACATGTTTCAGAAGAATTTACAAAATAAAATTTTAACTAATAAGGAAGCATAACTTTTGGCTGTTTTAATATGATATTTTCAACATATCATGTGTTTATATAAAATTAAAATAAGCTTAAAAACAAATAGATAATGCTTTCAATAATTATTATTATTAATAAATAATTTTTAATTTATAAAAAAAAATTATTAAAAAAAAATTATGTATATAGTTTGCCCCTCCCTCCCGTGTATTCACTATTCTTCGTGGCTGTTTTCACATTTTAATGCCTTACAATAATATTAGTTATTCAATATGAGTCTCTATTTTTAACATAAAATCCATTTATGAGTTCCAGTGTTTATTTATTTTCCTTTTTAATCATTTGGCTGGAGTTTAACATGTAAAGTGTAAACCTGTTTTATGTACTAAAAATCGTGAAAATGTAAAATATCTAAAAAAATGACATAAATAATTAAATATAAACACGTATTATGTGCAATAATAAAGATTCCCAGGATTACAATCACAATGTGCTATATTATCCCATGAAGGTGAACTAATTTTCTTTCACATTTTATTAGACTAATTGTTTACTTTAATCTAATCCAGGTTTAAAATATTGATCTTATCGAATAATGAATCCAATCTACTTCAAAAGAGTAATCAGAGAATAAAACTTTGAATTAGATAGGCTGATTTTTTTTGTTTGGAGATTGCGTAATACGAATATCTAAGTACAAATAAATTTATTAAGTATTTATTTAAAAAATTTACAATTATAACGCCAGATAGTATGACGGGAATATTAAAATCACAATGTTAAAATAAGAATTTCAAATAAATTAATAAAACTGTATTTTAACTTTTAAGCAGTGTTTTAAAAACCGAACCGAACCGGCCGATCCAACCCGGTTGAACCAGAATCGGAGGTCAGTCCGGTTCTTATTGACTCGGCCCGGTTCACTAATATTAGGATTATTATTATTTTTTTTTTCTATAGAATTATTAAGAAAGTATAAAGTATAGAGTATAATATTTAATGGTTGAACCATTGGTCCAACCCGGTCCAACCAGGTTCAACCAAAACCAGATATACTGCCGGTTTGATGGCTGGTTCGGTTTTTAAAACACTGCTTTTAAGTATAAATAACAAAAAAAAATCAAAATATTTATTTGTTGTTTTGGATACATAATAGTATTTTTAAAATATAAATATTAATTAGAATTTCGAATGGAAATATTTACCCAAAATAAAATCCGATTTCTGCTGATATACACGGATTTAATCCGAAAGATCCAAAAGTTTCAAATTATGGTTTTGATTTTGATTGAAACCAGATAAATCCGGATAGATTGACCACCCTTTTTTTTTAAAAAAAAACACAAGTAATTATAAAAAAAGAAAAAAAAAAAAAAAAAACTCGTAATCCTGACCTGACATTGTACTATATTGTATATTGTTTCATGAATGTATCCCTTATCTTTCGTATGTTATAGTTTATGGTTTGCTTATCAAAGGCTTACTTTACCTTACTAGAAAGAAAGGGCAAAAAGAAATCGTTTGATAGATCTCCGCCGTCGATGGGAACTGTTTCATGGATTCTGCCGATGCATGTATATGTTCCAGTCGACGGCATTGATTAATTTTTACGCAGTAATGGGACCCACTCGGCAATGGCGGTCTCTCTTCCTTCCGTCGTCCGCGTTTTCTTTTACAACTCTGGAGTCTGGACTAAAAGGCTAAAGCTAGTCTCTGCAAATGTAGAGAGCATTGCACGAGTCCAATCGCCGATCATCTGTTTCGCTCTTAGAGTCCTACTCCCGGCCAGAAGAGCAAAAACTCCTCTCTCGCGAAAGTAGTAACTTCTCTCGAGTCTCCAAAGTCGGTTTGCATTTTCATTTGGTTCCCGAAGGCGATCAGTTTGTCGCTGCGATTCTCTTTCTCTCCTCGGGGCTAGAGGTGATTTTTTTTTTTGTTTTTTTGTTTTTTGTTGTTCTTTTCCTGTGTGTCTATTTGTGTATTTCCCGTGTGTGCTTCTTTTTTAGAGCATATGTGAAAGATTGTTCTAATATATCGTACTTGTACTTTTTTTTTTTTTTTTTCCGATCATGATTTCTACTTGGAGTGGAATTTTTGAGCAAATGTATGGTTTTTCTATGTTTGGACTACATGTGGATATATGGTTAATATTTTAGACGAGAGAGTAGGTTATGCGTATGATGATCGTTTCTAGTGTTTTAATTTAGTGTTCTGAAAATTTTAATGGAATTCATGTATGATTGTATCTTTGTGTCAAAGAAGGTAAGGGAACGAGTGTGGTTGGAAGGAGAAAGGGAAACGTTTTTGCATGGAAAATCGAGGTCGGAAGCGCACGGAGTTGCAGGAGCAATTACCGGCCGATAAGCGAGCCTGCAGCTTATCCGACCATCGCCCTAGCACTTCCTCGCATCTTCCTTCCACTTCCGAAGCTCCTGAGTGCGAGATGGAAACTTCTTCATCTGCTTCTGTCTCTGGCCGATCAGACAAGGATTCTGCTTATGGTTCGTGCGATTCTGATGGGGCTGAACATGACTACAATCCTCGAAATTCAGCCGAAACTAAGGCAAAGTTTAAAAGGATACTATCGGCATTATCAGACGAGGCTGGACCCAGCAGCCAATTAGCAGCACTGACCGAGCTTTGTGATGTCTTGCTGCTCTGTACAGAGAGCTCTCTATCCAGTTTCTCTTGGGAAACATTTGTTCCAATTCTGGTTACCTTGGCAAAGAATGATTGCAATCCAAACATCATGCTTTTTTCAGTTAGAGCTCTGACATACCTTTGTGACGTAATGCCAAGGTCCGCAATGTACCTTGTTCGCTATGATGCTGTTCCAGCATTAGTTGCACCCTTGTTGTGTATAGAGTATTTGGATGTCGCTGAACAGGTACAATTGTGATTTTGATACTTTATGGATTCATTTGTTTACTCTCGTTAATTTTTTGAACCGTATTGATTGATCTCTAATCTTTTGTGCGTTAATTTAGTGTCTACAAGCTCTGGAGAAGATCGCTCGGGTTCATCCTGCATCATGCTTACAAGCAGGGGCAATTATGGCTGTATTAAATTATATTGATTTCTTCTCCCCAAGTATTCAGGTGAGGATAAACTAGTTATAACCTTATTTTGTGCTGTTAGTGTCACTAGTTATGCAAGTATTGACCAGACAAGCTACTGGAATCTCTTTCTGTCTTTTTCATTTATTGAAGCTGTTGAATCTGTTACAATTACCCCTTCATTTATGAGTGTCTGTCAATGAAAGCCTTCTGGAAATTAATTATTTCTTAGATTTTATACTTGGCTTTAATATGACTCCCTCATTTAGTTATTTAGATAAAAATTTGTACTATTTAAAAGTATTTGGGTTGGTAACAGTATAAATTTAGTACCAGGACTTCTGCTGTAGGATTTTGTGAGGTTGCTACTGACTGTTATTTGTTAGTCTCATGTACTAAGTTCTGGAACATATCTGCTGAGATTGGTTTGATCTTTTCATGCTGTTATTCGTGATCGTCCTCTATGGCTGATTCCTTCTCCAACCCCTCCCTCCCCTCCCCCCCCCAAAAAAAAAAAAAAAAAAAAAAACAACTTAGATTTCTTTGTGTTCTTGGCTGAATAAATTCTGTTTTCCTAAAATTTCAATATTTAAAAAAAAAATCGAAATAAAAGATCTGAAACAGGAAATATTAGCATTCATAAATATTTCTTGTTAATTAGAGGTATTTATGCTGAAAGGACTGCTAAAAAAGTACTAATACTGAGGATATACATGTATAAACCAATGGTACCTTGTAATGATTATATTATACAAGATTGACTTCACTGTTCCTAATCTATGAAACTTTGACAGTTTTGTACAGTTAATTTGATATCTAAATGTTCACCAGATATGGAAATAATTGAATTTTAATATATATCCACATTTAACATTCAAAACAAAGATGCATACTAAAAATTTGATCATAGAAAAAGGGATAAATGACCACCAACACTACTAAGGCATCAATAAATAAGCCACTACAGAAGTGTTGAGGCTTTAGCCTGACGGAGTTATTGGTCATCTCTTTTCCTTCTATAGTGTCCGCTACATTAGTGAGAAGTTAATTTTAAACATTTTGAGGTGCTTTAAGAAGATGTCTGAAGTTGTAGAAAACCACCAGAGAACATAAATTTTTTTGTATGTGGTAATTTTGGCTCACAACAAGTTCAACTGGGCCACGACTGCTGCCAAACCATGTGACTGGTAAAAAAGCTCTACTGTGATACTTCATACTCGGACATGGGAAGTTTGTAGGAGATTGTTCTGAGGTTGCAAGTAGGATGCTACAATACAGAGAATGCTGCATATCAGACTCCTCATGCCATTCTCCACTGGAAAGGGGGTAGGTAAAGAGATCAGGGATGTACATGTGATGCTGCCCGATATAGAGTTCTCGTCTATCTGTCGTGGCTAATGAGTATTGGATTTTCAAATACCAGATCCAATACCTGTACTGATTAGGGAAAACATGGTTAAAATTCTTCATTGTCCTCAGACAGTTTCTTAATTCTGTTTGTCCAGTTAGGGTGCCGAGCCAATTGGCTTCTGCTTAGAGAACTCATTCCTCTCTCTCTCTCTCAACTATTTTCTGAAATAAAATTTTATTGTTTTACCTGTATAAGAAATTTATTACATCTTAAAAAATTTATACTTGAAGGAGAATATTAGTAAAATGTTTTTGAAAATGGTGAGATTATTATTATAAGGAAAGAAAATACATACAAGTGTCGTTTATCATCTTAGATTGTTAATTTTTGCTTTACATCAACTCGGAATTTTTATTGGTTTTGTGGTATAATAGAAACGTGTGCTGGACACAATATTTTAAGTTGATTTATTTGGGCCTTGTAACCTGTGGCATCCATCTTAAAACAGGTAAAATGTGGGGAAAAAATGATGCTGCGGTTACGTTGATTTGTGTGCCAACTTGTGAGCATCCATTAGATTGTATGAAAGACAATTTGCTTAAATACCATCCAGATTTTTTTTTTCTTTTTTTCACCTGTTATATACTAACTCATTTGCAATCATAAATTTGAACTACCCTGATTTATTTTCTCTCTGTTACTCGTAGAGTCTAGAAGAGTTAAAGATGTTTCATAAATTTCTTATGCAAACCATATCTTCAAGTCATTAGGTTACGTCATGAGGAGTTACTTGCTACTCTTTCTTTTATTTTCATTTGTGCTGAGTTCCTCAATTTTTTTTATTACATAGATAATACTTAAACTCAACCTAGAGGATCTGTTTTTTTTATTCATTTATTAGAGTACTTCTTTTGATGGCCCATAAAATAAGTTGTGGGCCTGATGCAATAGACACTACAAAACTGATTTGGTATTATTCATCCTCAGAATGTGGCACTTTCAACTGTTGCAAATATATGCAAGAAGCTACCTTCTGATAGTTCATCGTATGTCATGGAGGCCATTCCTATATTATGTAATCTTCTCCAATATGAAGATCAAAAGGTATATTTGAGTATCTTATAGCATTTTTGCACTTTTTCTGTCTTAATTTGCGGAAATGTGCTAAATCGTAATTTTCTTTCAAGCTTAACTTTGTTTTGTTTTTTTTTTTTTTCCTGTTTGGTCTGCTGTTGTTGTATTTTGCAGCTTGTCGAGAATGTTGTGCTGTGCTTGATTAGAATAGTGGAGGGTTTAAGTGATAATTCCGAGACACTGGATGAACTGTGCAAGCATGGACTTATTGAACAATCTAGAAACCTTACTATAAATGGTCGAATGACCCTGGGCCTCAGTACTTACACTGTAAGTCATGCTAAAGTTTTGTGATCATGTTCCTATAATATCTTTTCTGGTCACTTCTTGATTCATTTTTTTGGTTTGATTGACTTGTTTGTCTCTGCCGTGCTTTCTATACGAACTGCAGGGGTTGATTGGAATGCTGTCTAGACTTGCTTCTCATTCCTCTATGGCAGTCAGAACTCTTTTTGAGCTGAATATAAGCAGTGCACTGAGAAATATTCTGCTAGTCTCTGACTTGGCTTCAATACCTTTTCCAGATAGTGGTGAAACAGATTCCTCTCAGGTTCTAAGCCAGTTCATTTTTCCACTTTTTATTATTTATTGATTAAATGTCTTTCCCTCGTGAGGGTGGATCCTTGAACTTGGTCGAATTTCATGTGAAATATTTAGAGTACCCATAATCGTTGAAAAGCTGAGTTGCCTATTGTTGTTCTGTCCTTGCATGTGGTGATGTGATGAGTGTTCTGAAGAGCACTTTTACACAGACATTAATCAGAAAACATATCCATTGACATTTGTCATGTTTCTTCTAGTATCATCTGTTCTATAACTTTTCACTACCTCTCCTTTTTCCCCTTGACCTTCTTTTGATTCAAGTTCCTTTTCGCCAGTCTCAAAGCCTGTGATCCCGTCACCTCTGGGCATTCTCTTATTATTGCTATTTCTAATTCCAACAACAATATCTGATGACAAAGTGATGAAGACTCTGGAGTGCATTCTCTGGAAGACTCTTAAATTTAATTAAACCCTTATTATAATGATTGATGCAGCTCTCAATAAAAACTTGTGGATTGTGAAGTTTAGGTTGGATTTATATCTTTTGGTTTTCTGTGATGGTGTTATTTTGAAGTATTCCAGACAATGAACTTGTTGACCTCAGTTTTTTGCTTCTCAGGTCCATGAAGTTCTAAAGTTACTGAATGCACTTCTTCCACCTCTTGATCGTGGACTTGCTGAGACAATGCAGGATAAGGATAAGATGTTAGCAGAGGAACCTGAACTTCTGGATAATTTTGGAAAAGAAATTTTTCCTGCTCTTATTCAGGTATTTTGTTGGGTGGTGTGTAATATTATTCTAGCCTTTCCTTGAATATTGTATACAGTATATCATTATAAACATTGTGCAGGTTGTTAATTCTGGTGCAAGTTCATGCGTTTTTTATGGTTGCCTTTCTGTTATAAACAAATTAGTTTATTTCAGTAGCACAGATGCACTTCTTGGTTTGCTGGAGAGAACCAATATTGCCAGGTAAGAAGCTTATCTTTGGCAGCTTGTTGATGTCTTGAACTAGTAATTTTTCGTTGAATGAAATATATTACTTTCAAAGAATGCTCATAGGTACTTTCTAGGGTAAAAAGAAAGATTTCTGATTTACATGTATAGTAAGTGATGCACTATCTTGTGTAGCTCTTTTTGGTTGTATCATCTAAGGCTGTCTAATTGTGGATAACTGAGACAAGAACGTCAAACTGTTAAGCAACAATTTGTAATTAATTTTGTTTATTTTGGATTGTTCAATTTTTGGGATTTTTAGAATCATAGTTTTCTTGTGATACCCAGCTCTGGGTTCTTGTAAATGATGTGCATTATATGTGTAGTTCATGAAGTTCATCAAGTTTTATATTGGCAGCTTTTTGGCTGGTATATTTGTTCGGAAGGATCAACATGTACTAGTGTCAGCTCTCAAGACTACGGAACTTCTCATGAAGAAGCTACCAGGTTTACTTTTGAAGCCTTTTGTAAAGGAGGGTGTTCTCTATGCGATAGATGCACTTCAAATACCTGACAGATGCTGTGAACCAATGGCTGAAAAATCTGAAAGCAGTCAAAACTCCTCTGGGGCAAATCAGCGAACTAGTGGCTCTATGAAGGACATGCCAAAATGCTGGTGTTATGCATTTGATATTCGTCGGCCTTCGACATCAATTGAATCGGGAACTTGTAAAATTGAAACTGTTACTGTTCAAGCTGTAGCTGAGCACATAAAGGCAACGTACTTTACTGGAGCACCCAACTCTGATGTTGGATTCTCTGAGATTCTTCAAAGGCTCAAGGGTCTCTCTGCCAATTTAAATAGTCACATGCTTTCTGTAACAGCTGGAGATGAATGTTCACAGCATGATATACTGGTACAGATAATGATGGAGATCAATAATAAAAGGGATCCTCTGTCCACTTTTGAGTTTATTGAAAGTGGTATTGTGAGATCGTTAGCCAATTATCTGTCTGGTGGCAAGTACAAGGGTGGTGAGATTCATCATCATGACTTAGTCAAAAGGTTGCAGATATTTGCTAGGGTCTCCCTTTTATCTAAGGGTGCAGAGTCAGAGCAAACACCTCTTATGCTCCTAGTACAGAAGCTTCAAAGCACTTTGTCTTTCTGTTCGCTGGACCATTTCCCAGTTATTCATAGCCATGTTTCTAAGTCAAGAAATTACTATGCTAATATTCCATCTGGGCGCTACACAAAGTATCCCTGTTTAAAATTGAGGTTTGTGAAAGGTGAACAGGAGGCTCAGCTATGTGATTATTCCCAAGATATAATGCTGATCGAACCATTTACCTCTTTGCATGATATTGAAGGTTTTTTGTGGCCAAAAGTTAGCTCTTCAAAAGGTGAAGTAAGAGATGCTGGAAACAAAGATGAAAAGTCTCTGGAGGTATTTTATTTTGCTTTACAAGCATTTGTTGTTACTATATCTAACTCTGAAAGGTTAACTTTTCTTGCTATGATTCACGCATAAAAAAACACTAATAATGGAGTCACTACACATTTCCTTTACAATTCCATGGGTTTGCCACAAGTGTTAAACAGGCATCTCTGTTTCTTGTGAGACAAGAATATGTGCTATATATCTCTCCTTGGTTAATTATGGCTATCTCCCTAGAACCTGTGTTCCATAGAATATTATTAATTACCATGATTACATATTTCAGCATCTGAGTAGGTCATATCAGCATCTTTTTTCTGTCATAAAAAGATAACTAGCCATGTATTACTTCAATAATTCGGGGCTACGTCCAGCATCTCAATGTGGAAAATATTTTATCTTATTAGATAGAATCAACTCACCTCATCTAAAAATGGTAGCCCTAATTTTTGCTTTTTTCAATCAACTGTTGATCAGGTAGACCTTTATACAGGTAGTGGGACCTTAGGTTCACATGGTAGATTGGATATGATGACATTTTTAATTGGTTGCTTTACTTCTTTTGCGAGGGTGGTGATATTTTTGAAGCATTTTTTACCATAATGGCTTGTAAGGATTCAGTTGCTTACTAATGATATGTGCTCTCTGCAGAAAGAGAAGGTTGACAATTTGACAAATGCATGCCAGGAAATTTTTGATATGATGGAAACAATTCCAAATGAATCTAGCTCAGTTGACCCTGTTCGAAAAACAAAGTTAGACTTTTTCTTGGCAGAGAAACAGCTTGCCCGGTCATTAACTATCTATCAATCTATCCTGCAAGAACATGTGACAAATGTGCACGAAATGACCACAGGTCCACGTTTCTGGAATGAAGTATATACATTGACATACAGAAAAGCTGCGGAACTAGGACAGAGTGATCAGGAAAATGGCAGCAACACTGATTTGGCCTTGAAGGAACTTCCTTTTTTCTCTAGAATGTTCTTTGACAAGCTCCCATGCAACTTGGACAAGTCTGATCCTGTGTATGATATTTTAATTTTGCTGAAAGTTTTAGAAGGACTGAACAAGCATGCGTTCCATCTAATGTATCATGACAGGAGCATAGCTTTTGCAGAAGGGAGAATAACTGACTTTGATGAATTGAAAGACACAGTTCCTACTGTTTCGCAAGTTGAGTTCCTGAGCAATAAGCTCACTGAAAAACTTGAACAGCAAATGCAGGACCCTTTGGCTGTCTCTGTTGGTGGGATGCCTATTTGGTGTAACCAGCTTATTGCTGCTTGTCCATTCTTGTTCTCTTTTGAGTCTAGAAGGAAGTACTTCCATTTGGCTGCTTTTAGCTCTTTACATGTTCAACCAATTTCACCCCTTCAGAGAAGTGATAACAGCAATTCAAATGTCTCAAATAGGAGGCGGTCTCACTCCTCTGGCATGCCACGAGAAAAATTTCAAGTTTGCCGAGATAATATCATGGAATCTGCTTCACAAATGATGGATTTGTATGCAAGCAGTAATGCAATTATCGAGGTTGAATACAAGGAAGAAGTTGGGACTGGTCTTGGTCCCACAATGGAGTTCTATACATTAATCAGCCATGAGTTTCAGAAGGCTGGGTTGGGAATGTGGAGGGATGACCATGTTTCTCTGGGTGATGCTTCTCATGGGTATGTCACTACCTCTTTTGGGTTGTTTCCTCGCCCATGGCCAGCTACATCAAGTGTTTGTAAGGGGGTTGAGTTCTGTGAAGTAATTAAGAAGTTCGCCCTGCTTGGGCAGATTGTTGCAAAGGCCATTCAAGATGGTAGGGTGTTGGACCTACCCATCTCCAGGGCATTCTACAAGCTTGTACTTGGCCAGGTATGATCTAACATACATTGTGTCTTCTTGTGTCATTCTAATAATTATCTTGTCTTTCTAATGCCATGGTTCAGGATCATATGCATGAAAACTAGTTGGTGGATACTCATTGTAGGACCACTTCTCTTTCTTTCAGGAGCTTGACATCTACGATATCCTTTCATTTGATCCTCAACTTGGGAGGACTCTACTAGAGTTTCAGGCTCTTGCTAACAAGAAGAAATTTTTGGGCTCCATTCCTATGGGAGGTTCTAATTATGAAAACAGCATATATTTCCGTGATACCAATATTGAGGATCTTTGTCTTGATTTTACTCTTCCCGGCTATTCTGACTATAAGCTTGCATGTGGACATGACTATAACATGGTAATGGTGTTCTCAACATTGATGTTTTTGCTTGTTTGACCACTTATGCTCTTGATGTGAGTTGAAACTAAAATAGCTGTCTGTTTTGTCACTCTCTCCCTAGGTAAATATCAACAACTTGGCTGACTATGTTTCTCTGGTTGTGGATGCCACTGTGAGAAGTGGAATTATAAGGCAATTGGAAGCTTTCAAGTCTGGGTTTAATCAGGTCTGTTCAATGACACTACACGACCTCTTTGTTCTTTTACTACTGTGTATTGACGAAGGGAGTGGAGGAATTGTGCTAATTAAGATCACATATTGATTGATTAATTTTCCTTATCTACATTTGTACATTCTGATTGATTATGGTGTCTTCTCTCAGTTTATACTTTCTAATTGATTAATTTACCTAGTCTAAAATTGTAGATCTGATTAATTAATTTTTCCAGCTAAGTTTTTAAATTCTGATAGTTAATTTCCAGATTGTTTTATGTTTTTCTTACCTTACACATTACGGGTCCTGTCTTTGGTGAAAATAGCGGTGCAAATGTTAGAGACTTCACAGTATCTAATAATCTTTTGTGGATTTAACAAAAAAGAATAGTACATGGATATAGTGGGCCTTTAAGTGTGTCATATGGAAAACAAAGATTGGGTTGATACAGTAATGAGGTATTTGGCGAATCAAATACCATGGTCTAATAATGGCATGAACCATTTTAATTAGTTGATAATTGATAATGTTTAGTTGATAAGTTTGTGAAGAAGTTTGAGGTCATGGAATCAAGTCTCTTTAGGGGCAAGGGCAGGAGGGAGGGGAGGTGTGCGTGTTTAATCAATATTGAAGAAAAATGCTGCTTGTTGCCATAAAGTTTGTTTTCTGCTTTCATGCGACATAAAAGTTGAAAAAAAATGTTATTTTGTCATGTCTGACCCATCTTTGAGGCTTTGTTTCTTTTGCAGGTGTTTCCTTTGACAAGTCTTCAGATCTTCACTGAGGATGAATTTGAGCGGTTATTATGTGGTGAAAAAGATACATGGGTTGTAAGTTCTGTTGTAGCTTTAGTACTGTTATCCATTTTTTGGGTCTCAGTCATCTGATGACCATTTTGATTTACTGCAGTCTGGCGAGCTATTGGATTATGTAAAATTTGACCATGGATACACAGCCAGCAGCCCCCCTATTGTCTCTGTTAGTAAATTATCCGTGCCATCTACTTATTTTATATTTTATTAAGATATTATTTAATTTTTTATTTTCTAAAATAATATCTTGTGTTACAGCTGTTAGAAATTATCGAAGAGTTTGAATGTGATCAGCGACGGGCATTTTTGCAATTTGTTACTGGAGCTCCTCGGCTCCCTCCTGGAGGCTTGGCTGCTCTCAACCCGAAACTGACAATTGTTCGGAAGGTCTGGTATTTCTTTTGTTTCTTCTTGTCTTACTCTTCATGTGTAAATACTTGCTGACTTCTGTTCTTTGGTCCTGTAGCATTTCCATGATTCGGATGATGGAGACCTACCTAGTGTTATGACATGTGCTAATTATCTGAAGCTTCCTCCGTATTCTTCAAAGGTGAGCCTTAATGCCTTCATATTTTGTTCAGGTCCTCTTGAAGCTTATGGGATTTCTCCTGTGGTTTCTTGTGCAATATTAAACAGGATATTTGCTTAAGTGTATTAGTTGTTAGCAAAATATATGGTTTTGAATTACGACTTCTGAACTAAAAAGGTAAAATGAACTTGAAGAAAAAAAAGTCTTTCAAGGAGTTCTAATGACATTTTAGACCTGAGTTCCAAGCAAAACTGAAAGGCTATGTAACAGGTGATCTAATAATATTTTATAACTCTCATGCTACAAAAAAAATGGTTAATTGGGCTCGACTTTGGATGAGTATGCCCCTCTCTCGATTGAGCACGCTACCTAAATATCTGACACTTGGACTAGAGTCAATAGTGGTCTTAAATTGGGTATGGATTTTTTCATATTTTTGAAGAAAGATATTCTTGTGAGGGCACTTATCATATTGAGGAGGTGCATCTTATCATATTGAAAATGTTTACCAACGTGCTGTGAGTAGTTAGGGGAAGGATGTGGTTCACTTGCGTCCGTAGTTATGACATCCTGCTTATGAGGTTGCTATGGGTTTTTTGATGACCATTATCTGCTCTCTTTGGTTTCAGGAAAAGATGCGGGAGAGGCTTTTATATGCAATAACTGAAGGCCAGGGATCCTTCCACCTCTCGTGAGCCCATCTTTGTGGTACCTGGGTGTAAATTTGTAATTATCTTATCTGTACATAGAAAGGAAACAAATTAATGGAAATTGAATTTTAGAACTTCTCTTTATGGCCATAACCACGCTGGTTTTTGTGTACATAGCTGAAGGTGTGGAAGTTCTTTATTGATTGAAGCTGTAAATGTGTAGATATGTACAGACTTCGATGTATAAACTGAAGAAGGCTCACGATGTCTCCAATGTATATATAAAATTACTGCATCCATCTTTTAACTCCATGGATGCTCAGTCGACAGGTTAATGACATCTAGTTCGTAAGGTAAATAATCGTATACAGTTGTAAAAGTGAACAGATGGGGCACTAGGGTTCAGGCTAGGCTTATAAAATATAAATTTCCTCAGTTAAATCTTCATTATGTCGAATTTCTTATTGCTAGTTCTGCTGTTGTATCTGTAATCTGTGCGAGGTGGCTTAGCGCGTAGGATATTAGAAACATTGGAGGCGACTTGAACACGGTATACCTTGAAACTCTACGAGTGAGGAACTTGCTGCTTGAATCGAATTTTTGTTTGTAAGGCTTAGCGATAGGTTTCGAAGGATAGTTTTGGGATAGGATCTAGTTTACCTTGATTGATTTATTTACAATATAGAAGTACAAAACCCCCTCGTATATCACGTATTTGAATAAACTCGTGGATGCAGCAACGTCTTGAAACTCTGTATGCAATATATCTTGATTTTGAATTGATAAATGAATTTCACCTGAAGTAATCTGTTAATACAAAACAGCAATATCATAGTTCTGTAACACCTTCCCATGTGGAAAGGCAGTAGAATACAAAGTCGACATTCGAACATTAGACAATTCAAGAAATGCAAGGAACACGAGACAATTCAAGAAAAGTGTTTTCTTTATTCTAGCCAATTTCATCTGATCAAAGACACTTCGGGGATTAATCGTGCAATGAATACTCCCATCTAATAGCAAAGAGGCAGGAAAGCGTGAAGAAACACGGCACCAGAGCAAAAACTTCCAAGGACGGCCAGCGTCCAAACTCGTTTGTCAGAACAGAAGCGCTTAAATACTGCAATGGGATTGGTTGACGAAGCTAATTGAACAGAATCCCTAGGAAAAAAGTGAATATGCTTCAGGCCTGCAGAAATGGATCCTCTTCCTCATCTGCTGCTTCCGCCGTGGTTTCAGGTACAGGCCTATTATAGTAAACTGGACGACGTCTATCATCATCATCTTCCATGCTTACACCAAATCTAAATGGCCATTGACCCATAGTGGTAAAGGGCATTAACCCAAATGCACGAGCAGTCTTTATCTCCCGAGCAATCTTTCTCTGAGCTTTGGCACTAATTCCAGTCTGTACAAAGTAAGAAAGCCAAAGCAAACAAATGGTTAATAAATTGAAAGGACAAACCTCAATTAAGGTGAATTTATATGGCTCACCATTTTCCTCTTTTTTATAATGCCAGCAGCTGTGATAAAATTGGCCAGGTACCTGACATTCTGCACGTAGTAACGTAGATGCCACATTAGCAAACTAAAAATACCAGTAGAGTGACGTCAATCAGGTATCGAAGACTTGTGTTTTGTCTCAATAACAAGTCAAGAAAAAGCCTAAGATGCTCACCCGAAAATCAGCTCTCCGGAGCGCTTCTTCAGTTGTGGTTTGAAATTCCCTCCTCCTGTTTATAGTTTTGGGTACACCAGGTTTTGTCAGATCAAGGTCCTACATATCACCGCAAGAAAAATTAGACATGAAGATTGAAAATGAGAAAATAATAACAAGGTATTAAGAGCTTTGTATTAAGGTTCCACATTACAATAATGCAAATAAAATTAAATTAAAGCAAAGCACACCCTGTAACTTTTTGTCATGTAAGCCACACAGAAAAGAATGGAAAAGCAAGTGTTAATTAATCTAATTATAAAAACTAAGTAAAAATGTTAGTAAAATATTTTATTCCATACATACAAAACCAAAATCCAGACAAGAGTGAAACCTGAGACATTGTACTAAAAATCCTTTAAAATTTTTATTCCCTAAGATATTATGCTAAAAATCTTTTCTTTCTGATCCATGTGGCCACTGGCCTAAAAACATAATACGCAAGTAGCAATACTAATCATCAGTTTTTGGCCCACGCACAAGCGTGCATGACTCAACCAAGGAGCAAGCAGTGAAATAGCAACATACATCTTTCAAAAAGCAGGCATACCATGTCTGCTTACCTTAAGTGAATATTTTAGTCCTGGCATTTCCCTGTCAGATGGGAAGCTCACATCTGGTCTAAACATATAATCTTCTTTTTCAATTTCATTACTATAAGCAAAATAAGTGGCAGCTTTTTTCAGTTTCCCATCCATTCCATCTGACAGCGAATCAAAGCTCTCAAAAAATCCGCGATCAAACTGATGACTGTTGTTGTTACCCATTCCGAATAAGCCACCAGCAGATTTTCCTGTAGCCTTTTGAATACTATCAAGTTTCTGGAAGAAAGACTCAGTACTTGGAGTATTTCCGGATGTCCCACCAAATATCCGACTCTCAAAGTCATCCATGGGCTCAACAGAACCGCCACTTCTCTTGTCATCAGAATCACCAGCTTGAAAAATTTAACAAACAAGGTAATAAAGTTAAAATCTTAACATAAAATTTTCAAAAGATGAATTATGTATCTGAAGTGACTAATGATAAATTGTTTGGCATTCCATCATTTAGTTGAAAGATGAAAAACAGAGGCAGCTTGATTCTCTGAAAGAATGGACCCTAAATGAAGGAACTTTGAATAAGGAACAAGAGCTCATGAACCTTCCTCCTTCCTTCTGATGAGGTCCTTGCTAAAATACTTACTATTCACCACCCTCACTTACTAATATGGGTTATTCTCTTTAATAATGCTGACTTCATATTGCAGTTATAAAAATCCCCAGAAAGCTCAATTAACTGCAGTCCCTTAAAGTGATATCCAGACAAGAATTATCTTACAAAACTGAATAAAATAATTACTGGAAACACTCAATGGGAGCAGGAAGGTTGTTTTTGGGGAAACTTGCCTCAAAAGCCAAAAAAAGCCTTCCCTAATATTTTTGAGGAATCCTTTGGAAATTTTAGAGGAAATTTTTCAGAATAAAGAAGAGAGAGAAAGAGAGAGAACGGAAAAGAAGCTAGGGAGAAGAGTGAGGATAGATTGGCAGCTTTAGGAAATGTGAGGGCATCAAGTCGGGGCTTAAGCTCTTTCATTCAGCTACATAAGTTAAATTACAATGAAAAGACAGATATTCCCTTACACATGTACACCCATAGATACCCAGAAAATTACTAAAATTGCACAAAAACACACCATCCGACTCATAACTTAAAGAATAAGAGACTGGACCACAATCCAAACTTCCAGCCTACTCCTCTATGCATAATTAAATAACCATAATCTTCAACACTTATATTTATTCCAAATATAATAAAAGGTCATATGTTTTCTTTGATGTTATACAAGTGAGTTTTAAAAAGAGATTAAGAACTTCAAACTTAAAAAGAAAAAAAAAAGAATAAAATAAGCTGTTAATAAAGTAATATCCAATATAAATAAAAAGTTTTTTTTTTGAGAATATAAATAAAAAGCTCTTAAAAGTTGATTATTGTTAAACATTTTACTTTTTAGAATCATCTGTTGCAATTATCATAATGAAAGTTAAATTGAATAATCTCATAATCCTCCTTGATTTTTTTTTTTTATCAAAATTTTTATTTCCTTTTCTTATATTGGGGTTAATTTCATGTGAATGGCAGCAATCAAAGGCATAACGGCCTCCTTCAGCATTACAATTACTTCAATAAGCAACAGATGCACCAGATAATAAAGAAGAAACAAGTCTTTAAGAGAATCATGATAAATCCTAGTCGCACAAAGAACCGTCTGCATCTAGTCTCACAAAGAACCCTCTACTACTAAACTGCATTTGGAGACCTGAGCAAGGAAGACCACTAGTTCAACGAGGAATTTGATGATCAAACAAATAAGCCTCCATCAGCATAAAAGTGACTGGCATGAAGAAAAAACTAACCAGAACCTCGGTCTGCAAGGAAGTGTCTGACTGTCAAGGCTTGCCGTATCCGTGGTAATTGAACATCCAAAGACATAAGTGTTCTTGAAAGGAGCTTCATTTCTGCCTTTTTCCAGTGTTCAGTCACGGCTATAAATCCATGCCTTCAAGTTGCTCTGCTTCAGTCTGTAAGACAACATGTACCACATAACCATATTAGTTGATGCTCACAGCAATAGGAGTAATCAAGACCTCTGAGTCTCTATGTGCCAATAGGGCATGTAAAAATTTTTAGAAATAAACTAAAAATGAAAACTTCTGAAGCTTTCAAAAATGAAGAGGTACTCAAGAAATCAGGATCTATTGAAGCAAACAAATGAGAACCAAAAATATGGAAATGTGAAGAACTGAACTCTGTTCTTTTCATACAAAGAAAAAACTTAATTTTTGTGCTCACCTGATAAAATTTCATAGTTTTGAAACAAATACAGATGGTATCCTGAAATTTTCTTACAGTGGTTTACAGCAGACAAAAATCGATGTTAGAAGGGAATTTAAAGTATTCGATAATAATTGTTTCAAACAGAAAGTATGAAGAGAAAACTTATGTCTTCCTCAAGGAGCTCCCCTTGCTAAGAACAGAGAAACAAAATTTTTGATTTCCATTTCACTATTTCCCCTTAAAATGAGCAAGGGTCAACCCCTTTCATTACGTAGAAAGACTAGAATATTTCAGATATCCATGCATGCATTCACTTGATTCTGCAGGAAAAGTTTCCCTCATAACAGAACACTTTGAGAACCAAGAGCAACTTCTCATATCTATACAGAAGACCTCAACTCCAGCAACGCAAAACCATCTTCAAGAGTAGCCTTATAATTTAAAAATGGTAGAAACAGTAAAAAGAGATTTTCCTGAAAAAATATAAGAACTCTATAGTAGTTCTATACAGTGATTCAGGACAAACAAAAAGACAATTGTAAGGCCTCTGAGTCGACAATAATTCCCAGAACCTAAAATAGACAGTTTCATATACCAAATCATCCTCTTGACTTATCATCGAGTACTTAATGAGAACAAATTCCTATTTGAATGCTATGCGAAGAATGAACCATTTACAAGCAACTAAAATGACAACTTTAAACACTCATCCATCCTAGTTTCAAATACTAAAAATTTTGAAAAGGCTAAACTCTTGTCAACTGAAATGGAAGCGTAAGCAGCTTACTAACAGTAGAAGCACGTGCGAAGAAGTACAAATAGCGACGCACAAAGGAAATAAAAAATCATGGTACAGACACAGAAAAGGATCGGAGTTCGAGTAAAAAAACAAAGTAGAGACACCGGTATCTTCAAGATTCTATTTCTGTATCCTCGAAATAGAGTTGCTAAGAATAAAATCGATCTCTTTACTACCGGCTTGCTTTTCTACGGAGTGACATAGACTAACCTGAGATGTGGCAAGGCTCAGCTGCACGTAAGAAAGATCGCCGGCTAGAATGAGAGGCAACGACGGCCAACCGGCAAAGGGGAGGAGACAAGAAGAAAGAAAGGGAAAAATTACCCTACCTTCGTGGTCGCCATCGGGGTTCAGGCTGGATGATAGCAGGGGGCGAAGGCTTAAGACATCAGCACGGTTCAACCGAATTAACCCGCCAGTTTAAGTTTAAGCGTGTCAATTTTACCCGTTTACCCGATTACTTGATGACCCGAATGTTAATCGGATGGATAAAGAATAAAATTATCTATTTTACCTGATTACCCGAATTATCCGCCTCTTAATCGAAACGGATATAGATAATGGGTATTCCTTACCCGACTACCCGATTACCCAATTACTTTGATAGTAATTTAATAAAAATTTTATACCCTTATTTCTGTTATACATACCCTAATATGTGTGTTGTACATTTTTTTTAGTTATTTTTAGATAAATTAAAGAATTTGGATGTAATTTTTATATAATTTTAAATTTTTTTATATTTATATAATATTTACCCGTTTTGATTATTACCCATTTTAATCCTTATAAATATTTAAAAATATAAAAAAAATTTAAAATTATATAAAAATTACATCCAAATTCTTAAATTTATCTAAAAATAACTTAAATAAATGTACAACACATATATTAGGGTATGTATGATAGAAATAAGGGTATAAAATTTTAAAAAATTACTAAATTACCATCCAGGTAATCAGGTAATCGGGTATTTGGGTAATCGGGTAATCGGGTAATCGGGTAATCGGGTAAGGAATACCTATTATCTATATCCGTTTCGATGAAGAGGCGGGTAATCGGGTAACTTTTTAATCGAATAATCAAGTAATCGAAATAGATAATTTTATTTCTTATCCATCCGATTACCATTTGGGTAACCGGGTAATTGGGTAATCGGGTAAAATAGACACCCTTAATTATACATGAGCGCGAGCTTGGGCTCAAGCTCGGACTCGAGCCCGTAGTTGGGCTCAAGTTCAAGCTCGAACGGCTCAAACGAGCTCGAGCTCGATTCGAGTGGGCTCAATCCCCTAATCGAGCCCGTGACCATGCCCAGGTCAAGCCCAGATTGAGCTCCAGGCCATAAAAACCCAGCGCGAGCTCCAACTCATGCCCAATAGGTCTGCCAATTCAGACTTTTTAATTATTCTAGTTAAATTTATCTACAACAATAGATCTAGATTAGTGATTATAAACTGATTACATACCCAATTGTGCTAAAACAAAAATTCATAGAACTTCAGAATTTTTTAGTTAATTATTAATTTTGGTTAATAGAATCATTGATATAAATTTAAAAAGACAATTATAAATACAATTACTGAAATAACTTGAGGCTCCCACTTATTCAAAAAAGCTAAAATATTACACCCAATTTTAAAAATATATAACTCAAAATACAAACGAGGCGACTCGTCGAGCTTCGAGTCGAACTACCTAAAGCTCAAGCTTGGCTCATTTAACTAAACGAGCCTTACTCAAGGCTCAAGTTTGATTCAAACCCAAAATAATTCGGGCCGAATTGAGCTTCTACTGAGCCGAGCTCGAACTGTTCATGAGCTGACTCGGTTCAATGCCACCCCTAGGTATATACGATATAAACGGAATAACCAAAACGTTATTCCATATACCATTTATCCATTTATTTATTGCATGGTAAAACTTATAATTGGGTAAGAAATGGAATAACAACGAAAAATTTATAAAAGTATAAAGTAATAAAATATATAGATAATTTACATATAAGTTTAAGAATAATGATACTTTAAAGTGGAAAAAATCATCAATTTAAAAGAATATTACATAATTTAACAAAATAAAAAAACTTGGACAGTAATTTTATCAAGCTATATATAAGAAATTATTAAAATTACATGAAAAATGATTAATATACCCTCTTTAATCAGGTAAATCGATAATCTGATATGGAATGACCTTATTCAGTATACCGTTCTATTTATTATTCGATATATGAATAAATTATTGGAATGAAAAAATTCATTCAGTATACGAATAAATTATCAGAATAAAAAAATTTATTTTATATACCTTCCATTTAGTAAATGGTGGAACGTTATACGGAAAATTGGGTAAAATTGACACCCTTATTTGCCCCCTGCTAACATCCAACCTGAAGCCCGATGGCGACCACGAAGGTAGGGTAATTTTTCCCTTTCTTCTTTCTTTCTTCTCTCTCCTTCTTCTGCATGCCTTTTCTTCTTTCCCTCTTCTCTCATCTTCTTCTTCCTGCCTCTTGTTCTCTTCGTCTTCTTGTCTCCTCTTCTTCTCTTCCCCTTCTTCTATCCCTCTTCTTCTCTTTCTTCTTCTCTTTCTTCTTCCTTTTCTTCTCTTTCTTCTTCTCTTTCTTCTTCCCTTTCTTCCCTTTCTTCCTTTTCTTCCTCCTGTTTTTTATTTCTCTCCCTCTTTTTTTTTTCCTTCCATTTTTTCTTCTCTCCCTCTTCTTTTGTTTCTTCCTTTTCGTCCTCCCGTTTTTATCTCTTTCCTTCTTCTCTTTCTTCTTACTTCTCTTCCTCCCCCTTTCTTCTTCTCTTCCTTTTGTTTACCCCTGTGTTGTGCGCAAGACCTGTCAAATCACCTTTTTGGTCGATCTGTCGATTCGATGAGTTACCGGTTAAACCGCAAAACTCGGTCGAGTCAAGCGGGTTTTTAGATTTAACCGGGTTTTGATTAGTTTAACCTGGTGGGTTCTTTAACGGGTCTGATAACATTGGTTCAGATCCTCTTTTCGAAGTTATTTTTTAAAATCCAAGAGAGTATACACGAATGAGCGACGGATTTAGTCACCTGGACGGAAGTATTTGTCTTCCGTGTGATCATGTTGACATTTCCGTGGTTGTGCAAAGCTCCTCGACGAACTGGTGAACTTCGACGGTGGCTTGTGTGTGAACTGTTGGCTCAAAAGACTCTTTACATTTGAACAAAGGAATTTTGAACCCTTAGCGTGAAGGTTTTTTGTCAATTTACAGCCAGCGCCTTGGGTTGATCCTGCTCCCCAGGAGGAGGGGGAGTGAAGACTTGACGTTTCCTTCTTTTGCCTCCATCCATCCTCAGAAAGGGGGATTGGTGGGAGGGCTTAATATTTCTAGGCTTCACTCAGTGGACCTCCTGTAGCTAAGAAATAGTGATTATGTGGCGCTGACGATGACGATTAGTGATGACAATGATGATGAAGGTGCCGATGATGTGACAAAGTGATGGACTATTGGATGACTACTTGGTGAGTTGATGGGCAGGCCGATAGCGAGCCTGCAACGAACGAATGGTGGACAGAGGGACCGTAGGTGGGTTGTTCAAATTTTGGCATCTAGAGTAATCTTTTTTGAAATGAATAACTATTTGAAATTTAGCTGGGTTTTTTACCGGAGTCTTATGGAGGATTGAGTTAGTCATATATATGGAAGGATCGTTTACTTAAATAATATGTTGTCTGTAAATGATGCCAAAAATATGTCACTTTATTAAAGTACTTGGGCAATATTAATTGACTAAAATACCCATTAGTTATGAGTTTGTCTGACCGAATCTTTGTCAAATATTTTGAATTAACCCGGACCAATTATTAACCAAATATTGTACTCTAAACATCATACTTCTGAACCCAAAGTATATTATATTGAAATTGAATAATATGTTAAATGTTAAGCTGACACAAAATATTTTGTTAGTGACCACCCACTAATATGTTAGCCCAGAATGAAAAGGTCAGATGGTTTTGGTTTGGAGTTGTTTTGGTTTCAAGTTTATTCGGGTTGGTTCACTGTTTAACAAAAAAAAAACCCTGAAAGACACATAAAGGGTATTTTAGTCTGTTTATATTATCCTTGGTTATAACAACACTTTGTTGAACAAAAAAATGCTGATTTTTTCTCATTCCTTGTTTATAATAAATCACCAATAGATATTGTAGAGGTTATACCCAAGTTCATGTTCCCATGGTCGTGTGAATCCAATGTTTTAAAAGCAAGACCCATCATCAAAATAGTACTATGTCTAATTTTGGTTGAACTCCGTTATATTGGCACTAGTAAAAAAACCCTTTTTTGGGGATTGGTTTTAAAGCTTATGGAGACTGACCGTATACTGGTTTTAAAAATACTCTTTTTTGGGGACTGGTTTTAAAGCTTATGGAGACTGACTTTATACTGGTTTTAAAAAACCCTTTTTTGGGGACTGGTTTTAAAGCTTATAGAGACTGACTTGATACTGGTTTTAAAAAACCCTTTTTTTGGGACTGGTTCAATCATTGAATATTATACCCTACAATTTTATAAATTTAATATTTTTATAGGTATAAGTGTATGCATCAAAATGCGGCTAGCCCAATTTCGACAAGCCCAAACGCCCATCAATCCATCAAACGATTGTTGTGGGTAGGCTCTGTCGATTCTCGAAGTCATTTGTCGCAGCCCATCACCAAGTTCATTCGCGTCGTCGCGTCATTGATACAGTGTCGCCCTCGTCAGCAATGAACTGCCGTGTCAGCAACAGTCAGCAACCAAGCCATGAGTCAGCTTCTCCAACAGTTAAACGACCATGTCTGGTCGCCAATCGAAGAAGCCGAGAAAAAAGACAGTGCGATCCTCATTCGGGGGATCCAACAGAGGGAGCTCCTGGTCTTCCTCTCTCTCATAAGAAGCAGCCAAAAGGGATCGTGATCCCCATTCCCAGGATCGACTCCCAACAACTGCACAGAACCGGCTACAAATAGCCAGAAATGTTCTGTCGCAAGGGTTAAAAAATTGGAGTTCAAAATTCCTTTTTCGAAGAGAAATCTTGTGTCGAGCCACACTCTCGCGCACAGACTCTTCCGAGCCAAAGAAGTTTAGCAAATTGCAGTCCGTCGATCAACAGTTCGACCAGAGCAGCTCTACACGTTCGCCGACAACGTCACAAGTCGATACACATGGAACACAAATACTTCCGTCTGACCGACCAAAGCCACAACAGTTCGTGCACACTCGTTCCCAGAACTCAAACTTTGACGTTCTCGCCAGAAGCTTAAACTTCACCAAATTCACACGGAGATCGAATAAGAGGAAGAATAGGAGATTGTACTCGTATTTTCCTGACTCTCAAACACAACTGTAACACAAACTATTCTGTTATTAATCGAATTATTCTCTCGGTCGCGCCCCTTTGCGGACCGGCAGATTTTCGGTAAAAACGATTTGGCACGCATAGTGGGACATTTCCTACCTTTTATCTCCTTCTCCATTCAACAAAAAAAATAATCTCAGCCATGGCCAACAACGCCAACAATGGCAACATAAACAACAACAACAACAAAGGCGAGCAAATTGCCAGTTCGAGCTTTGCTTGTCTGCGCCCTGCCGCGGGCGCAAGCTCGACTGCAGCAACAGGAGCTCGCGGACCAGCGGCCACTTCTCCGGCCAACATCCGCGCTCCATCTCCTCCATCGGCCAGTCGCCCAGTGACAAGGGCGTTGGCTAGAAGTTTGTCCACTGGAGAGGCTCCTTTCATGCTAGATGTGCGCCGTCCGAGTGCAGTCTACCGACCACAGGCTACCGCGGCCTCCACCAAAATGGCTGTCGCACCGATTAGAATGATCCCGGCAACAAATAGGTCGACCTACCTGCCCGTCGACACCACACCACCGGCGCACAGTCCAGTGGTCAGTCCAACTCAATCGCCACCCTCACGCAGGGACTCGATTGTGTCAACCATGGTCCGACGATATGAGCAACAAGGAGACACAACCTCTTCCTCCGTAGTAGGAAGGAACCCAACATCGACTTCAGCCTTGCCTAGAACAACGACAAGGGGCAAGTCGCCGATCGTGACGGTTTCTCACGATCTCCTGGCAGCATTGACCGCCGCAGCCAACAGGTCACTCGTGTCTTCCCCACTCTGACAGACACCGACGGCCAGCTCGCCAGCATGGTCGCCAATTAAGTCATCTCCACTTCGTTTTGAGACGACAACTTCTCCCACGGCTCCAACAGACAGAGTAGCCGCAATGGTCACCTCGGCCAAAACAATTGAGGAACAACTTGCAGAAATGCAAGTTTCGTTAAAAGAACAAAGCGAGCAGTTGCACATCAAAGACGCGCAGCTCGCAGCCCGCGACCTTCAAATCGCTAGGATACTAAAGCGATTGGAGATTGGCACACCCAACACCAACTCCGGCGACGTCTATCAAGAAGTCGACCGGAATCAGGCGACCACAAGCGCCACTGCCAAACCTCATCAGGAGGAACCTGCTACCGACGAGCAGCGACCAACGACATCCGTGACCATTCGGAAGTCACTAAATGAAAAGGAGTCGAACTCTCTTACCCTCGACGCGGTGACTGAACTCATCAACTGCGTCATGCGAAACGACTCCAACGAAAGCAAGTCGGTGGCCTATCGAAGGCCATACACGCAGAGGATATAGAACATCCCCATGCCGTTCGGCTATCATCCGCCGAAGTTCCAGCAATTCAATGGCGATGGCCACCCAAAGCAGCATGTCGCTCATTTCTTCGAGACCTGCAACAACGCCGGCACAGACGACGACCTGTTGGTCAAGCAATTCGGCTGATCCTTGAAAGGCAATGCCTTCGATTGGTATATCGAATTGCCACAAGAATCAGTCGATAGCTGGGAACAACTAGAGCGCGAATTCCTCAACCGATTCTACAGTACCTATTGCACCGTTACTCTGGTCGAGATCGCCAATCTAAAACAGAAGAAGGGCGAAAAAGTTATTGACTACATCAACCGGTGGAGGAACCTGAGCCTAAATTGCAAAGAGAGATCAAACTTATCCCTCAAAGCCGAAATCGAAATGTGCGCTCGAGGGATGCGATGGGAACTCTTGTGCTATATCCAGAGCCAGAGGCCGACGAACTTCCAAGAACTCGCGGCCAAATCCCACAACATGGAGAACCTCATGGAGGAGCGAGGGGAGGAAGTTTCATCATCTGCCGCCGCAACCGTACCCATAGACGCGAAGGAGAAAACTAAAGCATCCTTCGTGACAAACACTCTCGAACCAATAAAAGTCGGGAGCAAGGTCATGACAAGCTACGTTCCATGGCAGCCAGCCAGAGGCACGTACCAGAGGCCTTCACTGGAGGAATGACAGGCCAAAACGTATCCGTTCACCGATGCAGACGTTCTTGTCATGCTCGAGCAGCTCCTCGACAACCATCTACTCAAATTGCCAGAAGTCAAAAGACTCGACGACTTGTCTAGGAGCAAAGATCCAAACTTCTGCAAGTACCATCGCTTGGTCGGGCATCCAACCGAAAAGTGCTTCGTTTTGAAGGACATGATCATGGAGCTCGCGGCTCAAGGCCACATTGAAATTGAAGGAGCCAAAAACACGACCTCCTCATATATCATCTCCATTCAAGCCTAGCCAAACCGGCGAGCTAGGCAAAACAAAGGAAGGAGTACCATCCAAAATCTAGTCCCTCCAACCGACCGCACAATCACAGATGACCACCGGCTAAGGTCGTTCCAAAATCGACACCCCACGAAGTAGCTGTAGCCAACGCAGAGGGGTGGATTCTGGTCACCAGGCGAAAGAAACCTGTTCGAGAAATTGAACCGGCGCCGGTAAACACCAAAACAAAGGCGACGCGGCCAAACAAAAAAGCCGCGAAGCGCCAAAAGAAGGCTCCTAAGACCCCTGTCCAAGGAGCAGACAAAAGAAAAAGAAGACCCATCACACTGGCAGAGTTCTTCTTGAAGGAATTCTTCGCACCACCATCGATGGTAGCGACATGCTCGGCGACTCCTCCCAAACAGGCCAGTCGGGAAGAAAAAGGCAAGGTGCCAATAGTCGAGTGATACAACCTGACCCCTCTATGCAGAAAAGAGGGAGAGGCATCTTCATTGCAGCAAGTGTCTCAACCAGAAGAGGCACTCGTCATCTCCTGCTCACCGTGCATTATGTTCCGAGAGAAGGATGCACAATTGGGGGCAAGAAACCATAACCAGCCGTTGTTCGTCTCTGGCTACATCAGAGACCACAAAATTAATCGCATTCTCATTGATTGTGGATCCGCAGTCAACTTTCTGCCGATTCACACAATGAAGAATGTCGGCCTCTTAGCCGACGACCTTTCTCCGAGCTCTCTCCTCATCCAAGGCTTCAATCAGGAAGGCCAAAGGACGCTCGACATGATATGCCTCAAACTACACATCAACAACATGGTGGTCGAAACTCCGTTTCAAGTCATCGACTCAAGAACATGTTATAATCTGCTCTTGGGTCGACGATGGCTACACGCCAACGGGGTCGTACCGTCGACACTTCACCAGTGCTTCAAGTACTGGAAGGACGACAAGAAAATGACGGTGTACGCCGACGAAAGTCCGTTCACCGAAGCAGAAGCATCATTCGTGGACGCCAAATTTTACTTGACGACCAGACCGACAGTCAAATTGTCTACTTGGGCGAATCAGGCGTCAAAACCCAAGACTGCTCTGCCTCAAAAACAGACTCCGACGCAAGTCGTGTCTCCTAAACAGCTGGCGCATAACAACCAGCCGGCTCACAACCACCAATCGGGTACAACAATGCAGGCATCTACGCAGCACAGCGTACCTATCCTACTATACATCCCGCAATCGCAAATAAAGAAGGGAGAAGCTCCCTTGGTCATTTGCCACAAAAGCTAGCCGACGCCCCTCGCAGAAAGAGTCACCCTCCCACTGCCGAAACTGGAGGATTGGAGCATTGTAAAACCATTCCCGAGACAAGAGCAGTTGTCGTCTACCCGCTCGAACGAAGGCTTCGACCCAAATGCGTATCGACTGATGGCCAGAGTCGGGGGCAATTTTACAAAAGACTAGCTCCACGAGAAGCCACCAGCTGCTCTTCTAGTTCTAACCCCAACACAAAAACAACTAAGGAAAGAGGGGTGTTGGATTCCACAAAACCGACACGGCCTCGGTTATTAGACGAAGAAACCAATACGAATCACTGGTCGATTTGCTGATGTCCACCAAATCTTAGTCAGCCAAGGCTCGCCGCAAATTTAAAAGCAGAGCTCCAGTGACCATTTACTCGAAAGCTGCCATTGACAAGAGCTCGCAAAAGAAAAGCAGATCCCCGATGATCATTTATACATTGAGAACGGCCATTGCTAAAGCTCGTGACAACAAATAGCTCGGAGCTGCCGATAACAAACGGTAAATTCCTCAAACGCTTCAATGCATGAGGGGGCAGCGAAAAAAGAAGAAGAAAGAAATAGAATAAAGGAGACAATATTTCTCATTACAAAAAAAAGGGAATAAAGCAAGCCTCGCAACAAAAATGAGAGAGGCTACAAGTAAAAAAAAAAAAAAAAACAAGGAAAACTACTTCAAAGCCGTGGGAGTTCAAAGTCGGCCACCCGTCGCTACAGTCGAACTAGTTCGGCACGGGCCCCAACCAGTTCTCCCGTCTCGGCCTTGCTAAGAGTCGGGCACGAATGAACAAAATCAAGTTGATCTTAGAGAGTAGAGGCCTCCTCCTCGCTGGCGTCAATTTCCCTCAGGAAGGTCGCGAGCTCGACATTTATGAAGTCGAGTTGAGCCGAGCACAACTCAAAGCTTCGCGACCAGCCACAAAGCCAATTGCGATCAAAACAAGTGCCTGGCGACCTAGCTGAGCACAATTCAAAGCCTCGCGACCAGCCACAAAGCCGACCGCGATCAAAACAAGTGCTCGGCGACCGAGCCGAGCAATTCAAAGCTTTGCAACCAGCCACAAAGCCAGTCGCGATCAAAACAAGTACCCGACGACCGAGTCGAGCACAATTCAAAGCTTCACGACCAGCCACAAAGCTGGCCGCGATCAAAACAAGTGCCCGACGACCGAGTCGAGCACAATTCAAAGCTTTGAGACCAACCACAAAGCCGTCCGCGATCAAAACAAGTTCCCGACGACCGAGCCGAGCACAATTCAAAGCTTCGCGACCAGCCACAAAGCCGGCCATGATCAAAACAAGTGCTCGGCGACCGAGCCGATCACAACTCAAAGCTTTACGACCAGCCACAAAGCTGGCCGCGATCAAAACAAGTGCCCGGCGACCGAGCCGAGCACAATTCAAAGCTTCGCGACCAGCCACTAAGCCGGCCGCGATCAAAACAAGTGCCCGGCGACCGAGCCGAGCACAACTCATAGCTTCGCGACCAGCCACAAAGCCGGCCGCTATCAAAACAAGTGCCCGGCGACCGAGCCGAGCACAATTCAAAGCTTCGCGACCAGCCACAAAGCCGGTCGCAATCAAAACAAGTGCCCGGCGACCGAGCCGAGCACAACTCATAGCTTCGCGACCAGCCACAAAGCCGGCCGCTATCAAAACAAGTGCCCGACGATTGAGCCGAGCACAATTCAAAGTTTCGCGACCAGCCACAAAGCCGACCGCAATCAAAACAAGTGCCTGGCGACCGAGCCGAGCACAATTCAAAGCTGGTCGCGATCAAAACAAGTGCCCGGCGATCGAGCCGAGCACAATTCAAAGCTGGTCGCGATCAAAACAAGTGCCCGGCGATCGAGCCGAGCACAATTCAAAGCTTCGCAACCAGCCACAGAGCCGGCCACGATCAAAACAAGTGCCTGGCAACCGAGCCGAGCACAATTCAATGCTTCGCGACCAGCCACAAAGCCGGCCGCGATCAAAACAAGTGCCCAGTGACTAGCCGAGTACAACTCAAAGCTTCGCGACCAGCCACAAAGCCGACCGCGATGAAAACAAGTGCCCGGGGACCAAACCGAGCACAATTCAAAGCTTCGCGACCAGCCACAAAGCCGGCCGCGATCAAAACAAGTGCCCAGCGACCGAGCCGAGCACAACTCAAAGCTTCACGACTAGCCACAAAGCCGGCCGCGATCAAAACAAGTGCCCGATGACCGAGCTGAGCACAATTCAAAGCTTCGCGACCAGCCACAAAGCCAGCCGCAATCAAAACAAGTGTCTGACGACTGAGCCGAGCACAATTCAAAGCTTCGCGACCAGCCACAATGCCAACCGCGATCAAAACAAGTGCCCGACGATCGAGCCGAGAACAATTCAAAGCCTCGTGACCAGCCACAGCCGGCTGCGATCAAAACAAGTGCCCAACGACCGAGCCGAGAACAATTCAAAGCTTCGCGACCAGCCACAAAGCCGGCCGCGATCAAAACAAGTGCCCGACGACCGAGCCGAGCACAATTCAAAGCCTCGCGACCAGCCACAAAGCCATCCGCGATCAAAACAAGTGCCCGTCAATTGAGCCGAGCACAACTCAAAGCTTTGCGACCAGCCACGAAGCCGGCCGTGATCAAAACAACAAAATCTGCGCCCGACGACCGAGCTGGACGCAGCCAAATGGAGCCACAAAACAAGTGATCAAAAAGCTGCGACAAAAAGAAGCAGTCACAAAATAAGAGAAAAAAAAAGGCAGCGACAAAAAGAAGCAGTCACAAGAAAAAATAAAAGGAGGTCGAAACATACTCGTACCTCGGCAACTCTTGCCGGCTGCGACCACAAGCAACTCGCACTCGGCAACTCTTGTCGGCTGCGACCATAGAACAACTCGCACCCGGCGATCAAACCGGCCGCGACCTAGACTATCCGAAAACTCTAGCCGACTGTGACCACACAGAAATCAGCACCCGACGACCAAGCCGGGTGCGCCAGCAAAGAAATTCAGCCTCCCGGCGACCCAGCCAGGCTGAGCCGAATCAAAATCTCGGTGCCCGACGACTAAAACAGAAGTTCAACCTCCCAGCTACCGAGCCGGCCAAAGTTAAACCAAAAATCAGCATCCCACGATCAAGCCGGATGCGACCACACAACAATTCGCACCCGGCGACGTCGCCAGAAGCGATAACCGCACCCGGCGACGTCGCCAGAAGCGATAACCGCACCCGGCGACGTCGCCATAAGCGATAACCGCACCGGCGACGTTGCCAGATGCGATAACTGCAGCCGACGACCAAGCCGGATGTGACAACATAGAAACTCAACACCCTGGCAACCCGGTCGGGGTCACTCAAAGCAGAATTCGGCGCCCGACGACCGAGCCGGACGCAAAACAAAAGTCCCACACCCGTCGACCAAGCCGGACGCGACCTGCACTTCCCGATGATCGAGCTGGGATCAGCCGAAACGAAAATTCAGTCCCCGACGACCAAGCTGGGTGTGAAATAAAACAGCAACACCCAGCGACCGAGTCGGGTGCGATCAAAACAGAGTCTCGACGCCTGGCGACCGAGCCGGGCGCGATCCAAATCAATTTCAGCACCTGGAGATAGAGCCAGGTGCCACACAAACTTACAATGTTTGGTTCTCGGATCAAACGACACACAAAAAGTTCATCGACAAACTGACAAACACTTAGTGCGCGAGAAAGAGAGAAAAATTGAGACATGAAATTCGAGAGGAAACAAAAAAAAAAAAAAAAAACAATCGTGAAAAGAGAGAGAGAGACTGAGGGAGAAGTTGAAAATGAGAGAAGAGAAAAAGAAGAAGAAAGAGGGAGGAAGAGAAGAAGAAACAAAAGAGAGTGGGGATCCCGGCTGACTCAAATTCTGCCACAGACTACCGGGAGAAGAGAAATTTGCATACAATACCTTTAAACTCTGGTTCACGGAGAGTTCTGACGCAAGCTGGGGGCTCGAAGAAGATTGCAAGGCCAAGTTCTTAGACTGTCTCTCAAATTCGCGGATAGTCAATTCGCCGCAGGGCACAGCCTCCCAAATCGCAGTCTACCACAATTCGCAGCAGAGAAGCCTCAACAATTTGCAATCTCACAAAATTCGCAAACAAAACTAAGCCGCAGGAATCCAAAACGCAGACAAACAGGAAGCAACCAAATTTGCAGAACCTCCCAGACCTAGGTCGCAGACAAATTTGCAGTCACTGGCAGTCTCCCAAACCAAATTTGTAGACGGAAAGAGCAGCCAAAATTGCAGATGGAGAAGGCAGCCAAATTCGCACACAGAGAGAGGTGCCAAACTAGCCTGGGTGGGACTCACATTCCCTCACCTCAACTCTCTTAAGAGCCGCACTGAAACTAAACTGTCAACGAAGGATATAAAGCCAACTTCGACGAAACAAGTCGGGGGAAAAATCCCAACTTGCTGAGACTCACAACGGCCAAGGCGGGCCCCAACGCCATCCTTTGCGCATCCCCCTCTCGGCGCGCCAATTGAAAGTACAAAAGAAAATTATCCGGATAGAGTTTGAGTGAGTCGAAATCCGACCCACCTAACCTCGTCCGGGTGAGTATCTCTTCTTATTGAAGCCACTACAGTCGTTCCGACGAAGCACAACGGTAGTGCGAATTTCACCAGAAACAATCCGTTGTGCCGAGAGATTGGCCGAATCGAAGCAAAACCTCTGCGTTTCACTTCAGTTCGCGTTCCCTCCCTTCGACGCGATGACCAGAAACTACGAAGCCGTCTTGACAAAAGTCATACAACTCAATATGAAAGAAGAAGCTTAGGCTGAATCGAAGCCGTCAGTGTCGCTTCACTCAACCTGCGCCAACCCTTCGACACAGCGTGAAGGGGGGTCATCAAAATTGAGGTGGCCACAATTCGTCAAAAAGAAAGTTGCTCTTCTCTTCAGTGCGACGACCAAACTATCGAAACTGCACTTCTCTCCGGCGCGACATACACAAAGTCGCCGAAATGGACCAAAGTCACTGAAATTCGTCACAATTGCTAGGAGGATCGGCCAATTGACCATTTTTCTCTAAAGTACCATTCGCCGAAGGATTCTACGATCTCGTCGAGTTCACTTCTCCCTCTGGCGTGTGACCAACTCATCTGAACCAACATTCGGCCGCGACACTCAAGCAAACCACAACCTCTGCTCAATTGATTTCGATTCATCATCGACGCTCAAACCTGAACAACACTTCTGCTCAGGTACTCATCATCACTCTACATACTGTACATCTGTATGCGTATACAAAAAAAAAATCGAAAAAAGCATACAACTCTAAAACAGCAAGAGAGCCAAAAAAAATACATACAAGTGTACAAAAATATACATTGTCCTAAAAGAGTAAGAGAATACAAAAAACGATACGTACACGAAAAGATAAGCGACCCCAAAAGAGTAAGAGGGTCGACAAAAAAAAAAAAAAGTGTGTCGGTGTTGTGTTTGTTCTTCTTCACATTCGAAACTTGTTCGTTCTCCCTGCACGATCAAGTCTTGAAGGGGGAAATCTGTATGCACCAAAGTGCGGCTAGCTCAATTTCGACAAGCCCAAACGCCCATCAATCCATCAAACGATTGCTGTGGGTAGGCTCTGTCGATTCTTGAAGTCATTCGTCGCAGCCTATCGCCAAGTCCATTCGCGTCGTCGCGTCATCGATACAGTGTCGCCCTCGTCAGCAATGAACTGGCGTGTCAGCAACAGTCAGCAACCAAGCCATGAGTTAGCTTCTCCAATAGTTAAACAACCATGTTTGGTCGCCAACCGAAGAAGCCGAGAAAAAAGACAGTGCGATCCTCATTCGGGGGATCCAATAGAGGGAGCTCCTGGTCTTCCTCTCTCTCATAATATGCAGCCAAAAGGGGATCGTGATCCCCATTCCCAGGATCAACCCCCAACAACTGCACAGAACCGGCTACAAATAGCCAGAAATGTTCTGTCGCAAGGGTTCAAAAATTGGAGTTCGAAATCTTGTGTCGAGCCACACTCTCGCGCATAGACTCTTCCGAGCCAAAGAAGTTCAGCAACTTGCAGTCCGTCATTCAACAGTTTGACCGAAGCAACTCTACACGTTCGCCGGCAACGTCACAAGTCGATACGCACGGAACACAAATACTTCTGTCCGACCGACCAAAGCCACAACAGTTAGTGCACACTCGTTCCCAGAACTCAAACTTCGACGTTCTCGCCATAAGCTTAAACATCACCAAATTCACACGGAGATCGAATCAGTGGAAGAATAGGAGATTGTACTTGCATTTTCCTGACTCTCAAACACAATTGTAACACAAATTATTCTGTTATTAATCGAATTATTCTCTCGGTCGCGCCCCTTCGCGGACCGACAGATTTTCGGTGAAACAATAAGATAGAAGAAATGCCTTACTTGTGCTGATTTATAGTGAATCAGACCGAGTCAACAAGAATCACTCCGGTTCAGGTTCAATCAGGTCGAACTAGCTGGTTTGATCCGGTGTTTAAAACACTATACAAATCTACTTTTTCTTCCTTAAAAAAATGATTTTATTTAAATTGGACCATTTAGCTAGCTAGGGTATTGTCACTACAACAATGTCATTTTCTCAATTTTATCACAAAATGACTAAAATTGAGAAAGCTCTCAAGATGACACAAATATGAATAGCCACTTAACCTATAATAATAAAAATATATTAAAATAAATAAATAAATAAAGAAGGTCCAAATTTTTCCATGAGTAAGAACCCCAACATTTCACCTACTTTAGTTAGGATTAGAACCGGAGGTTTGAGTTGGCCCCTCTATAGGCCTACCCCAAATTGGACATTCTTATTATTTAAATAAACACTTTACTACTATTTTTTTTCATTTAGTTAATAAACTATAATATGCTAACATTTATACACATAAATATGACTCGTCCAAAATTAAAAACCATTGAAATATTACCAAAAACTATATTTTCTTTTCACTTTTTCAAGATCGTTAAAGAATTGCACTTTCATTTGTTTTTATTCGTCTTACTTTTCCCTGAATAATTAGCTTCCCTAAGATACCACCAAACCACGAAACCACGTACCATTGACCTACTCCACTGTGCAAACTTACTATGCATTATTATAAACTGAAGTGAGAGAAAAGGCAAAGGGAAGTCCCTGTGCGGTTGTGCATCTCTTTAATTGATTTCTACAAAAAGCTTTGACCAAAACTACGTCCTCATACTCGTCAGTTCTTCCATTGAAAAGTAGGCTTTCTCCTGACTACTTTAGAGTCCAGAGAAGGACAGGGAGGACGACCTCAAACCACATATATATGTAGCTCATCAGAAAAGGATCTCCCTTCTCTAGAAATACATCATAAAGAAACAGCCCATGTGGGGGTGCACGAGAAGTTTTTCTATTCTCCTTTTTCTCATACTTGTAATCCCAATGCCTTGAAAAATTTGCAACTTGGATGTATGTGGAGAATGGAATAGTATATTGCACTTGTGAGCAGTTAGAGGCGAGAAATATTAATTGAAATAAAGTATGGTTGTTTAACTTGTGGAATGTGCATGGGAATGGCGTTAGGGTTTGACCGAGAATATCGTTGCTTGAATGTATATATGTCGGATTGATTCACTTATAATAAATTAGGAAAATGGGTAGCAAGAAAAATTAATTAATGTTTATATGAGAGTACTTGTACATTTCATAGGCATGCAATTGTTTTTTTGACCGACTAGCTTAAGTTAATCATCTCGTCTAATTAAAAAAAAAAAATTCCATCCTCCTTCCATCCGACCAAGCCACATTTTTAAAAACCCTTATATATATAGGGTTAAGCCAATAATTTAAGGTACTCAATCCCCTTAAAGAAAAAGATATATATGCATCTTACCTTTAATTTATTCAAAATGGCCCCCCTTAGAAATTTTTTCCACCTCTGCCAATGTGATAATGGCTTCAATCCCATGATCAAAACTCAATTGCCTTCAACTCATCACCCCTCTAATCAGCCTGCCATTCGTTGATTATTTGCATGTTTCTGAACTTGCACACACTAGTAAAAACCTACCTTAATTTGGGGACTGGGTTTTTCAAAATTCAGTAGGTTCTGGCGACCAGTTAAGAAAAACAGTCACTAAACTGTCCCATGCATAGACAACTTAGAGAGAGACTGGTTAACAATAGTCACACGGTGGATTTGTGGAGGATAGTACTATAGGGTTTCAAGTCTCCTTAATTAGGAGCATGCCTACATATATATACCTACATATATATATATATATATATATATATATATATATATATATAGGGCTAAAGGTATTAATTAATGCAAGCACACTTTTTTTTTTTTTTTTATATATATATTTTTTTTTTTTGAAAGAAAAAATTATGTGCATGTTCCATGAACTAATTAATACAATTCCAAATGGTCATGTGGTACTGCTAGCTGACTTCAAATAATAGTTATAATCTACCATCTTTAAGAAAGCCCATTGGATGATCTTATAGATAGCATTCCACATCCCAAAACAAGAAAAAATAAGAAAGGAATCCGTGTACAGGCAGGTGGGAATCTATGCCATGGGTGTCGTATATGGTCGGGCGTCTCTTGGAAATTGGTTTAAGACACTGGGAACCTTGGGCAGAGGAGGAAGATCCGAACACAAACGGCCAAAAGCAGGTAAATATATATGTATTAAAAACCACGGACTCTACATTACAAAAAAATCCTTAAAAAATACTTACAAGGCAGCCTGGCTTGGCTTCGTTTCTTGCTTTAATTAAATGATATATATGATTCTCATATATTACTCCAAACGTACCCAAGTGATATATATATGTATATATATATATATATATCCATCTGCTAGCTAGCTTCAAAGATTTCGCATTTATGACCATGATCCTGAAATGTTCTTTCATGTAAGAAACATGTAAGAAACATAAGATGACGAAGAAGCAGTACTAGTACTCTTCAATAGTACTGTAGTACTACTGGTTATAACGATGGCATGCATTTCTATAATGGGTTTTCTATTTCCTCTATGGAGACCCATCTGCATCTGTGTCTCTTCTTCTTCTGAATTGGTGACCAGTTAGGGTTTGGAGTTTTCTTTTCAGAGAGACATCACTGGTCGTCGCAGAAGAAAAGCTTATTAATGGCTGGAGACATGGATTCCGCTGAGACCTGGAACAGGAGTCAAAAGGGGGCCGGGGAGGGGGTAGTCATCCTTTCTGATGTCTTTTCCCTTTCGTTCATCAGTTAGTATTTTTTTCTTCCCTTTCTGGACAGACTCTGGATTGTGGTGTTTGACCTGTGCAGCTTCATCAATGGATTTGAAGTGGTACCAGAATGCATGCCAGGTGACCGTAGTGTTGTTGGTCTCTCATGCACAGTTTATAAATAATTGAATTGGGTACATTGTATGGTACATGAAGTGACAAGTTTTATGCTAGCTGTTCTTACACATGCAATAAAATTTCAAAAAAATAAAATAAAATAAATCCTACTAAAAATTACTAGAACTAATTCAGATTTATTTGCCTGGAATCAAATAACTTAATTACAAATAGTGCACAAGCTAGTAGTGTATATGACTATATGTTATCCTTAATATATATATTACATGATTAAAACCCAATAAAACAAGCCATAATATTAAAAAAGCAATATATATTCTCATAAGTGGCACAAACCCAATAAAACTTTTTGATACCCAAAAATGACACAAATATTCCCAAAAGTTCTATATGGGTAGTTGGGTAGTAGTGGATAGTAGCATTCACATCAATGAACAAAAAAGGCCACATTATATATAAAACCGATGTCAAAAAAAATTTAGATTCTCTAGATTATTAATTTTCTAATTAAATGCAGAAATACTTATGTAACTTTTCTTTTTTTCTTCTGTCGTTAAAAATGATCAGGATGATATTTTATATATATATATATATATATATATATATATATATACGTACTAGTGTATGGAGAAATGTGTAGGGGGGCAAAAATCAGAAAGCAAGATAGTACGAAGGTAATATGATAAGGAATTTTTGGACTGTATTTTGCTGGCACTCATCTGAGTTTTCATGTTCTTGTTGTCCTTGTCGAGGGTGGGACCTGTGCAGACAGAGATCAGACAGTAGTAAGGGAGAACGTGAAGGATTTGTCATCTGCATATGGTAAAGTAACAGTATTCCAAGGAAGAAGAGAAGAGAGAGAGAAGGATCTACAGTAGCATCCAAAGCGAATTATGGGTTAATCATTCCGAGTGGAAGAAAGATAGAGAAAAAGGGATGAGAAAGGTGGAAAGCTTTTCATCAGGGTTCAATATTTCAAAGTTCTCTATCGTACCTTATATAAACCCTAAACCGAGCATCGATTCGACCCTTTTTCACAGTTCGATCGAGTTCCCCCCCCCACTCTTTTTTTATTTTTTACTTTTATTTATTGTGAGAATCGTCTCTCTCTCTCTCTCTCTCTCTCTCTCTCTCTCTCTCTCTCTCTCTCTCTCTCTCTCTCTCTCTCTCTCTCTCTCTCTCTCTCTCTCTCTCTCTCTCTCTCTCTCTCTCTCTCTCTCTCTCTCTCTCTCTCTCTCTCTCTCTCTCTCTCTCTCTCTCCCACTTCACTAAAATAATACAGGGCAGAAAAAGGTACAGAAGGGCCCTAGGCACTCGTCTTCCAAAAGGGTTAGATGAAAAGGGAGTACTCAGCACTCGGCAGCAGGAGCAGCAACACATGTGACGGGAACGAGAGGCGGATTCGTCAAAGGGAAAGGTGGAAAGGAATCCCGTAACAGTTTCGAAGGGACGATCAGTCGATCCCTTGTTCTTGGATTGAGGAATCTGGGTTTAATTTGGATGTACACAGGAGCGCGCAGCGACCTACCTTGCTACTGATTTTCTCTCATATATACAGTTAGTTCGCAGTACTTAATTTCCAAGTCTTAAAGGTGGGGATATATCGAGCTAGCAATTCCTTTAAAACCCAGGTCGTCGGTCGTTTCCAGAACTAGCTTAATTCGATCGATCGATCGAGAGAGTGAGAGGAAAAGAGAGAACCCTGCAGAGACCGATGTCTAGAACTGATCATCATCCTCTTGGTGGAGGAGTTTCTTCGTCGTTTCAAATGTTCTCTCAAGATCCCAACCCTAACCCCATCACAAGTCAGCCACAACCGGCTGCAGCGAAGAAGAAACGCAATCTACCAGGAACCCCAGGTGAGCTTAATTTCCTCACTGATCGATTAATTACTTCCTTTATAAGTTGCTAGTCATGATTTACAATAAATATTGTTCATAGAACTTGTTTGGATTGTATATAATTTGGGTAGCTAGCTTTCATTTTCATTTATTTATTTATGGTTAATTACTTACTTTTGTGACAGATCCAGATGCTGAAGTGATCGCTTTGTCGCCTAAAACACTGATGGCGACGAACCGATTCGTGTGCGAAATCTGCAACAAGGGATTCCAGAGGGACCAGAATCTGCAGCTCCATCGTCGGGGTCACAACCTGCCATGGAAGCTGCGGCAGAGGACGAGCAAGGAGGTGCGGAAGAGGGTGTACGTGTGCCCGGAGAAGAGCTGCGTCCACCACCACCCCTCCCGCGCTCTGGGCGACCTGACCGGGATCAAGAAGCACTTCAGCAGGAAGCACGGGGAGAAGAAGTGGAAGTGCGACAAGTGCTCCAAGAAGTACGCCGTCCAGTCCGATTGGAAGGCGCACGTCAAAACGTGCGGGACGAGAGAGTATAAATGCGACTGTGGAACCATCTTCTCCAGGCTGGTTAATTCATTCATCTCTCTCTCTCTCTCTCTCTCTCTCTCTCTTATATATATATATATATATATATAACATAACATCTCTCTTATAGAACGAATTGAATTGAATTGAATTAATGAATTCGAATTATTCATCACTGGTTAATTAATTTGTCGAAAAATATAATTTTGCAGGAAGGACAGCTTCATCACCCACAGAGCCTTCTGCGACGCTTTAACGGAAGAGAGCGCGAGACTCTCGTCGTCTGTTAATAATTCCTCCAACACCATTAACAATATTCCTCATCATCACCTCCTCCATTCAAACATCAATTCTCCTCTCGCTAATTATTCGGATCCGGGTACCAAACCCAGCTTTTACAAGATCGCCGCCGGGGCCAATTCTCATACCCTCTTGTCCTCCACTTCGATGGGGACCCTCCAGACCCATCTCGGATCCCACGACAATCACCTCTTCGCCTCCAACATCCCGGCCCCGGAGTTCGGCGGGTGGCAGGAGGAGCTAGGAGGAAGCAGCATCGGTAGTACTTCTTTATACGGCGGCGGCGGGGGCGGTGGGTCGGAGAAGCAAATTATTACCCAGCAACAACATTCCAATATTTCCGCTCACATGTCTGCCACGGCGTTGTTGCAGAAAGCGGCCCAAATGGGTGCCACCGCGAGTGGTCCATCCTCCCTCTTCGGTGGGTTTCGAACGGCGGTGGGACCCTCTTCTTCTTCCTCCTCGGCCGAGCAGCTGCCGCCTCCAAGAGGAAATGTCGTCGACGGCGCCGGCCACTTGTTAATCCATGGCCGCAGGACCACGTCCGTCTCTAATATTGGGAACGAGGGCCTGACCCGAGATTTCCTCGGCGTGGGTCCTTCGGGTGGAACCGGTCGATCCTTTCTGAGCCAGGAGGTCGCCAACTTTGCCTCGCTCGGTTCCGTCATCAATGTCGCAGCTGCTCCTCCTCCCTTCCATGTCAATCACTGAATGGATTAATTAAGCAGCTGATTCATATATATATATATATATATATATATATATATAGGTCGTCGTCGAATATCGCTTAATTTGTAAATGACAAGTACGTACTCCTGTTTAGTATTTCTAATTACATGCATCATCATCGTATAGCTCATCAGTACTAGTAGTTAATTAAGATTTTCGTTTGCTTCTGTTCCTTAAAGATTACTCTTTGCTTAATTATCGTTAATTACTTTCTACTTTGATCACTAGACAGTAGCGATCGATCAAATATTGAAACTCATGCATGGTTCCGTATGAATTGTATTTTCTGGGTGCATGTCTTGTATATATATATGTTACGAATTACGCGTACAGTTGCAGAAACGGACATATAGCGCGAAAGAGCAGCAAATTAATTTGTCGTCGTTACGTTCTTTCCGTCCTGTTCGGTGGCTGTCGCGGATGGTAGTGAGAGTATGAGAAAATGGCGACGTTAATCATTCTAGCAGTCTCTTTCGTTATTCTTCGGTACTACCGTTTCTCTGACTATCAGGATCCGATCGAGTTCTCTCTTTCAAATTTGGAATGATTTTTCTGCTGCTGAATTTGACGAATGTGCATGCAGCCATTTCAGACTCCGAAGTTTGAAAGATCTTTTTTTTACGATCTCTGCAAGTCTCATCTTCTTCTCTAGGCGCTCAATTTAATTTATAGTCAGAAGAAGCAAGGGACTATTGGCTTGTTGTTGTTTGTCGCCATCGTTTACAGCTTCAGAGATATTCAATTCCTAGCTCGATTCGATCGCTATCTGCACGCTGCATGCACTAGATCGGCCCCGGATCCGCTGCGAACAAGCCTTGTTCGCAGCGGTACGCACAGCCAATATCTGTGTGCACTGGCCAGCTATTGGCTGTGCGTACTGGCTTGTTCGCAGCAGATCCGGGGCCCACTAGATCATGTTTCCAGCTCCCCATGTTTGACCGGTCCATGCAACAATACGGAACATAAAAGACGAGGGATCAAATTTGCTGCGCCCAAGGCGTAGCCCTGGATTGCGCCCCGATCTCACAATGGGGTGGGGCCCACATGTGCCCCTGTGGGCCCTACCCCGACCCTCAGTGAGAGCGGGCCACAGCCCAGGGCTACGCCTTGGGCGCAGCAAATTTGAGCCCAAAAGACGAAGGTCGATGACTCTCTTGTAATGGAGCCTGGATCTGCTGCGAACAGCAGCTGTGCGTACTGATACGCACAACCAATCGTTGTTGTTCACAGCACGTGATGGGGCGCTAATGCGTGCGGGGGGCTTAAGTGAACAACCCCCTGTTTCGACTCGGCTATTCCTCCTAACATAGGCCGGATCAGATTATTAAATCTGACTCGGACCTGCAATCAGGACCGGGAAACTTAATACTCCCGGTCCCGAATCAAATCACGGCTCTTCCCCCCCATTTCCCTCCCGAGCGTGGAAGCTCAACTTGCAGAGGGGAAGCACCCGTCGGAAAGGCATCTCTCACCCGCTAGAAAGGCATCTTTCACCTGGCGGAAACACAGCTCTCAACCTGCAGAAAAGCAACTCTCAGTGATGCAGGCCGACGACAGCAATCAAGTTAGATTTTTTTTTCTTTAAAAAAAAAGCTTGTGTACTCTTTGATGTGTTGGACAGGTTAGAGTTTTTTTTTTTAAAAAAAAAAGCTTGTGCACTCTTTGATGTGTTGGAACCCGGGTGGGTCTTGATGTGCTTGGTTGTTGTTGCTCTAAGATATGTTTAAGTTTCCCCTCTAAACTTTGTTGTATGTATTGATAAAAGGTACATCTTTTAAGAAAAGGTAGTAAGTTGGCTTCTAGTAAATTTTTTGGCTTCTTGTAAATGTATTTATTTTTCTGTTTTTCTTTTAAAACAGACTGTGTTGTTACTGTAGCCAGTGTTATGGAATAACATGATTAAATTTTTTCTAGTTGAAATCTCTTATGAGGCTTAGGTAGTGGCAGGTTTACTTAGTGATGTGTTGAAATCTCTTATGTGTTGTTACTCAACGATGTTTATTCTATATGTTAAACATCTCTGAGAGTTGCAGGTTTAATGTCGGATTATTGTTGTTTTACAATTGTAAAATCGTAGCTGTAACTAACTGGAAACGTCGTTATATGGCTTCAGTAGTACCCCACCTCTTCTACTTGATCTCCGGTTTTCTTTCTAATTATTTTTTTTATGTTTTCAACTTTCTAATTAATTCTTTCTTGTTATATGTATGTAGAACGTGGACTCCATTGAAATTGAACCCCAAAGTCCAACTAAAGGGGTTGAAGAACTTGAGCCATATCTGGGAATGGAGTTTGAGACTGTGAACGAAGCCTACGAGTTTTATAATACATATGCAAGGAGAAAAGGCTTTAGTGTTAGAAAAAACTCACTAATTAGAAAGAATGGTGTGCCAAGATTTAGAAGATTTAGAATGGTGTGCCAAGAAGAATGGAAGATGTCTCATGCAATCGAAATCCACCATGTCATAGATGAAGGAGATCAGAGTGAATTTAAGGCTATTGATCACATAAAAAAAGGTGAGAAGACCATCTATTTAAACAATGGGAATCAACAGGTACAGTGCACATGTTGTAAGTTTGAATTTTCTGGGATTCAGTGTAGCCATATTTTGAGATTGTTGTTCATAAAGGGTGTTTTTTCATTGAATCCAATGTATTTGTTGAAGAGATGGTCAAAGGAAGCAAAATCAGGAGATGTTGTGGACAACCATGGGTTTGTCATACAGGAAAACCCACACATTTCAACTACATCCTCTGTGCCTAACAAGTCCAATATTCAACAAGTTCAATTTGCATGGTGAGAAGATGTCACATGGAACCAATGTAGGAGGATTTGCAAGGAAAGGTAAAAAACAACGGGGTGGTAGTAGTTTGTCAAGAATAAAAGCACCTATTGAAAAACGAAGTTCCAAGAAGTCACATTAGAACAAGACCTCAATTTGTTTGAGTGACAATGATAGACCCACCGCACGAAAAGTTTTGTTTGATACTCCGACAACGTCTACCTTCATTTCTTCATCTCAATCAACGAAGGTATGCATATTTCATCAGTATACCAATTACTTTTCTTTAATAGTATCAACGCCTAGTGTGATTCTATTATATGTTTTTGCAGCATGGAGCGGTGACTTCTAGTTCTTTTCCTTCTCAATCCTCAATGCTTCAACTTATGCGGGCAAGTCTCGTACATATCTTTCTTTACAAGTTAAACAAGTCATACATAACTGGTGCCTTATATGCCATTCAGCTGTTATATGCAGGTCATACAAAATTCTGGTTATCAAGATAGTCAACATTTATCAAACACAATAGGAGATTCTGGATGTCAGGTAATTTGATCTCATCACACATTTTCTTAATGCCGGATGTTAGGTAAATAACAATTTCTTCAACAATAATATGTTTAATGTTTGACAGGTACATAACACTAGCACACTTGACATCAGTTCTTCACTGGTTTCAGTATCTGGGAGTGTTACTGATGACTTGGTATAACTGTTAGAATGTAATGTCCAATTTGTGGATTTTGCTTGTGACCTAAATACTAATATCAATGTTTTTCATCATGTAGCTCAAGTATGGTGTGTAGGAGAAAGACTTTTTGTATAGAAAGACAGAAACGAGTTTTTTGTGCATAATAGTGGAAGACAATATGTTGTGCAGTTATACAGAATATATCAGAAGAGAGCAAAAGACAGCTATAGTCATTTTTTGTGCAGAAATATAGCAACAGATTTTTTTTTTTAGGAAATACCACTATGTAATTTTTTGGGAAATACCACAATATAATTTTTTTGGGAAATAGCACAATGTAATTTTTTTGGGAAATACCACAATGTAATTTTTTTGGGAAATACCACAATGTAATTTTTTTGGGAAATACCACAATGTAATTTTTTTGGGAAATACCACAACGTAATTATTTTGTTCACACTGGCACAGATGATTCAATCCAATTGAAAGTGCAGCAAGGATGTGTTGTGCAGATGTAACTATTGTGAAGTTATATATGATTAGGTATTGCAGCATGGGAAAAAAAAAAGATATCCCAGAAAAGAAGATTAAATAGCAACTCTAAATAGTGATGCTTTCAAAAATAGCACTACTACAATAGCAACACTATATTACATAGCTCTGCTATGTAATCAACACTATTATACAAAGCGTTGCTTATTTAGTGTTGTTTTTTATCAGGTCAGCCTTTTAAATTGTGTTCTTCAACTTTTCTTAAACCTGCATGGATCTGTTTGATCATCAATTACACTTCTAATCCAATTGAACTTGTGCATATAGCGTTAAAATCTACTATTGTAAGAAGCCACACACTAGAAAATAAGTCAATACGTAACTAATATTAAAAGGTTATATACACATCAAAATTACAAAATACAAGTGGACATAGTTTTGCCACATACAATACAAAACCCGTTTGAATTATACATGGTACTATCACAGACAAAATTCTCATGCCCCACCGAGTTCCAGAATACAACCTGATTATTTGGCAAACTAGTGATTAGAGGAAATAACCAGAGTCGGAGTACTATCACAGACAAAATTAACTCTGTAACTTGACTTCCAGAAACGTTTTGCCAAACTGCATTCTTCATCATTCCTCTCCAATCACCTGCTATCGTCACAATTGTCGAACTGGTCTCCTGCATGCCAACATAACAGGACGAGGTCTGATTGCTTGAATAAAAGAGGAAAGAAGAAAAAAACATTTGAGTACAGGAGGCAGATTCAAAGCAGTGACCAGTGCTTTCAATGAACTATTATCAAACCCATCAGCTGTATTTGAACAACTCGATTTACCCTCTTTTTGAATACCATGTTACTTACATGTCTACCACTTTAACATTCCTGCAATAACAACCTGCATTTACAGATGTAGACTATTTAACACTACCAGAAAATGAACTTGTGTCGTTATGTAATGAAATCCTATATGTTAACAGGTAATGAAATACTATGTTAACCGCGTACCAAATCCTTAGTTATCTGATTATTTTCTCACAAGTTAAGAGTTGAGGCTTTAGCAAGTTGTAGCTTTGAGGGGAACTCAGTGACTGACTAGAGGGTTACTTTTGTCTGCCCATGTCTGGCAATTTAGAACACCTTATATACAGGTAGTAATTTGTGCATAGGAAAATAAAAATCCAGCGAAATTCGTATGTAAAACTTATGGTGAAATTCCATTTGGGTTCAACCATTGGTCAAACTAGACCTAATGAATTGGACAAACACGACCATACTATAGGTTCAAATGCTGCATCAATTTTCAAAAATTAGTGAAGACAACAAGGGTAGTGTGTGTTTCAAAATGGCATATCTAACACATAAAGGTATTGCACAAGCACCAAAATTTGCACCAAAATAAAACAGTAAAAAGAGTTCTCACCAAGCGTTGAAGCATGTATGAGTAGAACTGTCTATGTGAAGGGTGTGAAAGAATATGGTCCTTCAAATGACTTGCACTGCATAGAGGAATAAAATCAAGTTTCACCAGTACGTCAGTTTGATGATAGTACAATTTGTTTCAAGCAGCAGAAGAGGAAGAAGATGCCCAGATTTGAGATTTGGGAAAAGAGAATTTAGGAGAATTTGAGCACAAAATAGGACAATCTGCAAGGTTCAGATTTTCATTGAATTTTGCATCTACAAAGTTTTCAGCAGAGAAACACCATTAATTCCAAATCTCAAATATCATTTCAGATAATTCATCATTGAAACCCCTCCCCTCCATCTCCATTACGCTCACCTGCTGATTGCTAATCTTTAAGTTTGGTTGCAGATTAGCAGATCTATTTTACATTGAGAAGCATCCAGACTTGAGACGATCTAGTTTGTTTAAGATATTAGCTAAGTTGCATCAAACAATAGAACCAGAGTCTCAAAAAGACAATTCGTAAACAGATAACAACACAATCTATTTACAGATTGTACTGGCTACAATAACAACACAATCTATTTTAAAAGAAAAATAGAAAAATAAATACATTTAGAAGAAGCCAAAAAAGCCAACCTAATACCTTTCCTTAAAAGATGTACCTTTTATCAATACATACAACAAAGGTTGGAGGGGCAACCCAAACGTTTCTTGCAACAACAACAACAACCGAACATCTCAAGCCCCACCCGGGTTCCAACACATCAAAGAGTGCACAAGCTTTTTTTTTTCGTCGGGTGAGATGTGTTTTTTTGGCGGGTGAGATGTGTTTTTTCGGCGGGTGAGATGTGTTTTTTCGGCGGGTGAGATGTGTTTTTTCGGCGGGTGAGATGTGTTTTTTCGGCGGGTGAGATGTGTTTTTTTGGCGGGTGAGATGTGTTTTTTCGGCGGGTGAGAGCTGTGTTTCCGGCGGGTGCTTCCCCTCTGCAAGTTGAGCTTCCGCGGTGCTTCCCCTCTTCAAGTTGAGCTTCCGCGGTGCTTCCCCTTTGCAAGTTGAGCTTCTGTGGTGTTTCCCCTCTGCAAGTTGAGCTTCCGCGCTCCGGAGAAAAATGGGTGGGAAGAGCCGTGATTTGATTCGGGACCGAGAGTATTAAGTTTCCCGGTCCCGATTGCAAGTCCAGGTCAGATTTAATAATCTGACCCGACCTATGTTAAGAGGAATAGCCGGGTCGAAACGGGGGGCTGTTCACTTAAGCCCCCCGCACGCGTTAGCGCCCCATCACGTGCTGCGAACAGCAGCGATTGGCTGTGCGGATCGGTACGCACAGCTGTTGTTCGCTGCAGATCCGGGGCCTCTTGTAATTATCATGTTCTCCTTCCTCCTCTTTGATCTCTCATTCCCAGTTAGTTCCCTACGTGTTAATGTTATGGCCCATGATTCGTCACGGTGGGCTGCGTGGTTCACCATTAATCGATCGGGCAAAACCCAAAAGTGGTCAAGTCCCATTCACCGTTTCTGATTTAGTTTATGGGACCCAAACTGCTCCGGATCCGACTCAACCCGCTCCATCCATCTGGGCCGGGCTAGGGATTTTGATCATAGTCCATCTAATAATAGAGCAAACGGGAATAAATAAATAATCTTATAAAATAAACAACAAGTCAAAGTATTTTTTAAAACAAGTAACGTAGAGCTAGGGGTGTAAATGGTGGAAGGAAATATAAATTAAATAATAATTTTTTTTTATCTGATTAGTAATTAGAATGTCAACGAAAATGCCATTTTCTAACCTTTCTTAATATTTAATTTGTAGTTAAAAAATAGATAAACATCACCTTTAATTGTTTTACATCTAATATACCATTAATTAATTTATATTTAAAAAACCCAAGTAAAATATTGTAGCGACGAAAATCCTCCGGTCCGCGAAGTGGCACGACCGATTGATTAAATTGATTGAATTACAGAGAAATTTACAATTTGGGTACTGCGAATTGGGAAATTGTATGGGTGCGATCTCTTATACTTCCTCTGATTTGATCTACATTGTTGGTTGATGAAATTGATGCTTCCTGCGAGTTGACGATGAACTTTGAGTCTCCGAGGGAGTGTGCATGAACGATGACGGATGTAGTTGGCCGAACAGAAGTGTTTGTGTTTTGTGTTTTTCAGCGTGTTGACGTCACCGATGAATGTGTAAAGCTTCTTCGGTAGACAGTGTGAATTCCAACGGACTGACGAAAGTTGAGATTTCTGGTGCAATAAGAGTTCTTCTCAGAAAAAAACTTTTTATTTTTTATTTTTTGTGGAGTCATTAACTCTTGCTATTTGTAACCGAGTGAACTTTGGTTGTTTGGAGGTCGATCATCTGAAAGGGGATCGATCCTCTTTTGTTGGTGGAGTTGGTGAGGATGAACACTCTTCCTTTTCCTCTGTTGATCCACTGAATGGGGATATACAATGAGGTTTTACCATTTCGGGCTCTCCAACGACCGTAACTTGGTCGTTGTCTGAGAGGAGCCAATTTGGCAATTGATGTGGTGCTGACGACGGCTTGGTACCGATGAGTTGGTGCTGACGAAGATGACACGAGTGCCGATGATATGGCAAGAGATGGACTTGCAACTGGGCTACGAGCGATGTCTCCAAAAATTTGTTGATAAGCCGATGATCGGTCTACAACGATCAAATGATGGATCGACAAATTTGGTGGATTTACCGTAGATGGACCAATCGAATTTTGGCATCTACAGTTTGCGCCCTTCGAGAATTACGAGTAAGTCTCAAACTCGTTTTCACACTCACGCACGCATGCACGCATGCATTCTCTCTTTTTTTTTTTTTTTTTTTTTTTTTAATCCTCTTGTTCTTTTAGGACTGTTTATTTTTTATTGTGTACATATTTTCTGTCATCTTGCTTTTTTAGGACAGTGTATATTTTTGTACACTCCTCTGTATATATTTTTTTCTTTTTTTTTTTTTGTTAGCCCTCTTGCTATTTTAGGGCTGTTTATTTTTTCTTTCCGTTTTTTTTTTTAATATTTGGCTATATGTACCTTCATCTTTGCTCGACTCCAAATTGAATAATTTCGGCTTAATGAAGGCTGTTGTGGCTGACCCGATTGTGTTCGACCGGCGATGATTCCTCATGACGTTGAATGAGACTGACATTCATTGAAGTGGTGGGCTTCCTTCTAGCTGGCTGAACTCTTCTCGAACCATTTGGAGTGTGATGCACGTCTAGAAAGGAGAGCCGTTATCGAAGATCGATGGGCCCCACCTTGACTTAGGGCTGACTTCGAACTGTACAAATTTTTTGAAGCTAGAGGGAGTGGTTGGCTTCTCCCGGAGATGTTTTCTGCGTGATTCTAGAGGTATAAACGGGTAATAATTGAAACGGGTAAGGGTTATTCCATTACCTGTTTCGATTACCCTACCTGTATTCCGTCACCCGTTTAGCCCGAATAAAACTTAGTTATTTCGTTACCCGAATAAAACTTAGTTATTCCGTTATTTCGATTACCCGTGGGTAATCGGGTAATCGGTAAATAAATGGATAATAATATTTTAATAAATTTAATTATTTAATTCTTATAAATATTTAAAAATACACAAAAAATTAAAATTATATAAAAATTACATCCAAATTCTTAAATTTATCTAAAAATAACTCAAATAATGGTACAACACACATATTAAGGTATGTTTGATATAAATAAGGGTATAAAAATTAAAAAAAATTACTAAATTACCATCTGAGTAATCGCGTAATTGGGTAAGGAATTCCCATTATCCATATCCGTTTCGATTAAGAGGCGGGTAATTGGGTAATTTTTTAATCGGGTAATAGATTATTTTATTCCTTATCCATCCGATTACCATTCAGGTAATCGGGTAATTTTTTAATCGGGTAATAGATTATTTAATTCCTTATCCATCCGATTACCATTCGGGTAATCGGGTAATTTTTTAATCGGGTAATAGATTATTTTATTCCTTATCCATCCGATTACCATTCGGGTAATCGGGTAATTGGGTAAAATTGACACCCTTACGTGAAGCTGATGAGAACGCAGGGAAAGGGGAGACGAGAGATGTCAGTGGGCCCTGCCCTAGCCTGATTGGCGCCCCCTAGATTGCGTCAACGCTCAAGAATGGAAGTAGAAGGATTGAGAAGGGGCAAGGTGGGGCCCGCCCTTGTCTGGCTGGTGATTCCTTGTGATGATTGAAATCTCCATGTAGAATTCCAATTTAAATGGTATTCTACATGGGGATCATGGATAAGATCCCCTTTAAAGAGGAATGGTCGATCTCCTAAAACAAAGGCGACTCTTTGACTCACTAGAAAAGAAACCCTAATTCTCCATGTCTTTTGTTTTTTTTTTTTCCTTACTTGGACGCCCAGCGACTTGGCCACTCTCTGTCTTCTTGGCACTGAGGAGTTCCTCTCAGATCCCTTTCCCTCTCTTCTTCTGTCTGCGTTGTCTTCCCTCTCTTCTTCTCTCTACATCGTCTTCCCTCTCTTCTTCTCTCTGCATCGTCTCTCTCTTTCTTTTGCAGTGTCAGTTGCAAATTCTCAGCAGTCTCACCTTCATTGAAAGCAGCCATGCAATTCCAGCTCTGTACTGGGTTGATCTTTGAATGTGGCTTCACAGCCAATTCCGGCTCTATCGCTGGGTTGAACATCGAATGTGGCTTCACAGTCAATTTTGGCTCTGTCGCTGGGTTGAACTTTGAACATGACTTCGCAGCCAAATCCGGCTCTATTGCCGGGTTGAACATTGAATGTTGCTTCACAGCCAATTCCGGCTTTGTCGTCGGGTTGATCTTTGAATTTGCCTTCACAGCCAATTCCGGCTTAGTCACCGAGTTGATCATTGAACATGACTTCATAGCCAGATTCGGCTCTATTGCTGGGTTGAACATTAAATGTGGCTTCGTAGCCAATTTCGGCTATGTCGCCGGGTTGATCTTTGAATGTGGCTTCGCAGCCAATTCCGGCTCTATCGCCGGGTTGAACATCTAATGTGGCTTCGCAGTCAATTCGGCTCTGCCGCTGGGTTGAACTTTGAACATGACTTCGCAGCCAAATCCGGCTCTATTGCCGGGTTGAACATTGAATGTTGCTTCGCAGCCAATTCCGGCTCTGTCGTCGGCTTGATCTTTGAATGTGGCTTCGCAGCCAATTCTGGCTGTTAGTGCATAGAAGCGTGATTGTCTATTTTATGACAAAACGTAAGTTTGACCAAGTCAACAGTCTATTCATAAAGCGTGAATATCTGGACTCGTGAAGTATTAAGTTTCCTAAACTCCATAGGAAAGAAATTAGCATGCAATATTACTGGTGATAAGATTGATAGAGTTTCCTAGTTGAGATAGGAAAGTAATAGAGGATGTGATAAGTCAAAAGACTGATTTAGACATGATAAAACCCTAATGTATTAATAGCATATGATGTGCTGAAATAGGGTTACACAGTGATTAACGAGGATCAAGGAGAGACGCGTTTGAGGGGGAGCAATGCGTAACAGGTTATGAAGTTCACATCTTGAAGGTGCTAGTTTTGATGATGTATGTTTGTTACTGAAGCTGATTAAGGGTCTATTGGCTTTCCAAGAAGCAACTGACCATTGTAATAGGTGTTCTCATCTTGAGAAACCTTTGTGGAAAAAGTCCCTGGTGAGAGGGATCACACTAAGGGGGAGACCTTGTGTGTAGGTATCAAATAGCTTCTGTGGAAGTGTGTTGACAGTAAGTAAGACCGGGAAGAGGTCGTTGTTCAATCCTTGCGGGGGAGGAGAACTTATTACCGTAAGTTATTCCGTTGAACTACTGTAATACTCTTTCTAGTGGATTTTGGTACCCTGGGCCGAATGCCCCGCAGATTAGGAACGATTGGTTCCGAACTGCGATAACAATTTCTGCTGTGTCCTCCCTGTTCATAAGAGTAACTCTAAGTGTCACTATACCAGTCTTCGGGTGTAAGTACATTCCTGCGTTCACGCTTAAAGTTTACAATAATTACAGTAAGTACACTTCAGGACTTACGGTAAGTACACTTCTGAACACACGTCTAGAGTTTACTGGGAATTTCAAGTGGTATCAGAGCGGGCTCCAGATTAGTTTGGAGATAAACGTGTTTTTAAACTCGACGTGAAGGAAGATGGCAGCATATCATAAGGAAGGGGCTTCAAACACACGACCACCGCTACTTGATGGTACAAATTATGCTTACTGGAAAGCAAAGATGAAGATCTATATCAAGGCTCAGGATGAAAGAGCCTGGCGGTCTGTTGAAGAGGGATGGGAACCTCCAACTGTTGAAATCGGAAAAGATGCTGATGTAAAAAGAGTTGTGAAGCCTGGTTCAGAGTGGAATGAAGTGGAGGAGAAATTAGCAAACTGTAATTCCAAAGCATTAAATGCAATCTTTGGAGGAATAGATGAAGAGCAATTCAGAAGAGTATCTGCATGCACCACGGCTAAAGAAGCATGGAAGATATTGGAAGTACATTATGAAGGAACTGAAAGCGTACGAGCAGTAAAATTGCAGATGCTGATGACTCAGTTTGAACTCATCAGGATGAGAGAAGATGAGACGATCTTGGAATTCGAAGGAAAAATCAGAGACATTGCCAATCAATCGGCAAATCTGGGAGACAGGATACCTCAAGATCAGCTAGTAAAAAAGGTACTTCGCTCACTCTCTTCAAAATTTAAGATGAAAAGAATTGCTATAGAAGAGAATAGGCCTTTAAATGCTATAACTTTAGATGAACTTATTGGATCTTTGAAAACGTTTGAGATGAATGAAGAGTCAAGTGATCCGGTAAGACATGTTAAGAAAGAAAGTGTAGCACTTCAGACTTTTGCGAGTAATGAAGTAACTCTGCCAATCCAGAAGTCAGATATTCCCACCATCACTTTAGCAGATCTAGACGCAAAAGTGTCCTTCCTGGCTAAAGGACTTAACAAATTTATCAGAAAAAGCAAGAGGAAGAATTTTGTTTCAGGTGAAGGGAAGTCGAGAGGAAGTGGTTCTGATTCAGCAACCAAGAGCAAAAGCATAACCTGCTATGAATGTGGAGGACGAGGGCACATACAAACAGAGTGTCCCACCTATTTGAGAAAGCAAAAGTCGCTTGTGGCTGCTTGGAGTGATGACAGTAGCGCTTCAGAAGATGAAGAATGCAATTATGTTGCATTCACTGCGAAGACTTCAGTGAATATGGAACTATCAGCACAAAGAAGATTACAAGATATGTCAATAGTTTCAGATGATGAGACAGATAATGAGGATGACATTTGTACAGTGCAAAATATTATCAAGCAATGGGATAATGTTCTTGCAAGTACTAATGTTCTGAAAGAGCAAGTTGGAGTCTTGGAAAGAGAGACGACAATGTTAAAACAACAACTTGATGAAAAGGAAAAGGAGGTCAGAGAATCAGAGAGGAAAGAAGGGCTGTTGAGAGAACAGACCAATGCTTTAAGTGAAGAAAATCACCTGCTGAAACAAAAAGTAAATGAGAAGGAGGAAAGAATTCAGAAACTAGAAGAAGAACTAAGAAAGGCAAAGGAGATTTGGGTGAAGTTTGACAAAGGCAAACAACAATTGGATGAGATATTGACTCAAGAGAAAAGAATGGACAATAAACATGGACTGGGATACAGTGTGGCTAGTTCATCACAGCAACCAGCTCATATTCAACCTCGTTATAAACAGGTTAGAAGATTCATTCCTACATGTCATTTCTGTGGGGTCTATGGTCATATCAGACCCTATTGCTACAAGCTACAAAGAGTTCGAAGAAGACATTAAAACTTTAAAGGAGTTAAGTCTAGTGTTCAAAATCTGGTCTGGGTAAAGAAGGATCTTAGTTTGTTTGCTTGCTCATACCGCCAGAAAAAACTGACATTGATGGCATATGGTATTTTGACAGTGGCTGCTCTAGACATATGACAGGCAGTAGTGAGTTCCTTACAAATCTACAAAAGGAAAATGGTGGACAAGTTACTTTTTGGAGATGGGGAAAAGGATCAGTCATTGGAATAGGTGAGTTGAATGTCAGAGGACTTCTAAAACTGAAGAATGTACTATTGGTGAATGGGTTAAAGGCAAACTTGATTAGTATCAGTCAACTGTGTGACCAAAACCTATATGTGAATTTTACCAAAACTGGATGTAAGGTATTGGATGCAAGTCACACTTCTGTGCTAGAAGGGACACGAACAGGTGACAACTGCTATAAGATAGTTCTGTCTCATTAGTGTCAGTACACTAAAGAGCACACTACTCAACTATGGCATAAGCAACTTGGACATATACACTTCAGAGGGTTGCAGAAGTTGATAAAGTATGATGCTGTCAGAGGATTGCCTACCCTAACTGGAACCATTGAGGGTGTGTGTAAAGGTTGTATGGAAGGCAAGCAGCATCGAACTCCACATCCTGCATTGAAAAGTATTACCACCAAACAACCACTGGAGTTGTTGCATTTTGACTTAATGGGGCCTGTCCAGACTGAGAGTATAGCTGGAAAGAAGTATGTTATGGTGTGTGTTGACGACTTCACCAGATTTACATGGGTTGAGTTCCTCAGAGAGATGTCAGAAACTTTCAAATTGTTTGAGAACCTGTGTAGGCAACTTATGACTGAGAAGGGAGTGACAATAGGGAGGATAGTTCGGATTAGAAGTGACCATGGAAAGGAGTTTGAGAATCAGGACTTCGCTAGCTTATGTGAAAGTAAAGGAATTTTACATGAGTTTTCAGCATGCAAAACTCCACAACAAAATGGGATTGTGGAAAGAAAAAATAGAACATTGCAAGAAATGGCAAGAACTATGATAAAAGCCAAAGAACTACCTCACAAACTATGGGCAGAGGCTGTCAATACGGCGTGTTATGTCAGCAACCGTGTCCATCTCAGGTATTTAACTCACAAAACACCCTATGAGCTATGGAAAGGAAGAAAACCCAAGGTTCACTACTTTCGTGAGTTTGGCAGCAGATGTCATGTTCTCATGAGATCGTGGAACATCCGAGAAAGTTCGATTCCGTGAGTACGGAAGGGATCTTTGTAGGTTACTCCAGGAACAGTCATGCGCATGCAGTATTGTTGAAAAACACAAACACGGTCATTGAAACTATGAATGTGGAAGTAGCTGACCAAACTGAGCATCTACAAATGTCAGATGATGAGCAAGAACATGTCCTTCAAAACCAGAAAGACGAAACAAGTGCAGTGACAAGTACTCTTATTCTGGATGAAGAAACTGTCGATACAGTTACAGGGACACATGAAGGTGCACCAAAAGATACGGGAGTGTTTTCTACAGGAGACTAGGAAACTGCCATTACTACAGAAAAAACACCGTCTATTATAGTGCAGAAGAATCACCCTACTGATGCAATAATTGGAGATATACATGAAGCCATGAAGACTAGAGGTAAGAAAAAGAATTATGGAGATATGGTTAAATTTGTATGTTATACCTCTGTAGTGGAACCAAGGAAAGTGGAAGAAGCTCTAAAAGATGAGTTCTGGATAAAAGCCATGCAAGAAGAACTTGAGCAATTCGAGAGGAATGAAGTGTGGACCTTAGTACCTCGTCCAGAACACTTAAATGTCATTGGTACCAAGTGGGTTTTCAAAAACAAGACGGATGAGGAAGGTAATGTCATTAGAAATAAGGCCAGATTGGTGGCACAAGGTTACACCCAGGTTGAAGGAATTGATTTTGATGAAACTTTTGCGCCTGTTGCTAGACTCGAATCAATTCGGTTGTTACTTGCTACTGCTAGTATGATGAAGATAAAGTTACATAAGATGGATGTAAAAAGTGTGTTCTTGAATGGGTACCTGAATGAAGAAGTCTATGTTGAACAGCCAAAAGGGTTCGAAGACCCTCATAAACCAGACTGTGTATCGATTGACCAAGGCGCTACATGGACTGAAACAAGCTCCTAGAGCGTGGTATGAAAGGCTGACACAGTTCTTATGCTCTAAAGGATTCACCAGAGGAGGTGTAGACAAGACACTGTTTATTAAGAGAAGAGATCATGAGCTCACATTGGCTCAGATCTATGTAGACGATATTGTCTTTGGATCCAACAGTGACTATGCTCAAAGACAATTTGTCAAACACATGCAAGAAGAGTTCGAGATGAGTATGGTAGGGGAATTAGCCTATTTTTTAGGCTTTCAGATAAAACAGAGAGCTGATGGTATCTTTATTTCACAAGAAAAATATGCGAGAAATCTAGTTAAGAAGTTTGGTTTGGAAGATGCTAAGGCTATGAGAACACCAATGAGCACAACAGATCGAATTTGCAAGGATGAAAATGGCACACCGGCAGATCCAACGTTGTATAGGAGCATGATTGGGAGTTTGCTGTATCTAACTGCTAGTCGGCCAGACATATGCTATAGTGTGGGTTTGTGTGCTAGATTTCAGTCAGCACCAAAGGAGTCTCATGTGAAAACTGTTAAGAGAATCATAAGATATGTCAAGAGCACGATAACTCTTGGAATCTGGTATGCTGCAGCAACTAGCAATATTTTGGCAGGTTACAGTGATGCAGACTGGGCTGGAAATGCAGATGACAGAAAAAGCACATCAGGGGGTTGTTTTTACCTAGGCACTAACCTAGTGTCCTGGTACAGCAAGAAGCAGAACTCTATATCATTGTCCACTGCTGAAGCCGAATATATTGCAGCAGGGAGTTGCTGTGCACAACTTTTGTGGATGAAGCAAATGCTAGAAGACTATGGTGTACCGAATGGCGTACTTACAGTGTATTGTGATAATACAAGTGCCATCAACATCTCAAAGAATCCTGTGCAACATTCGAGGACTAAACACATTGATATTCGGCACCATTTTATACGAGAACTAGTGGAAGAAGGAAAAGTCAATCTGGAGTACTTATCCACGAAAAATCAACTGGCAGATATATTCATGAAAAGCTTGGATGCAAGACATTTTGAGTTCCTTCGTGGAGCTCTGGGACTTTGCTGTGTTTGACAGAGTACTAGTTAGTGTACTTTGACATGTACGTACACTGAAAGAAAAAAAAAAAAAAAAAAAAAAAAAAACCCGATTTTGTGGTTTCGGAAGAGTGAAAAGGTAAAGTTAAAAATGCCATCTTTGGTTGATTTCAAACCCACAGTTCGACTTTCGGGAGGAAGGAAGGTAAAGGAGAAATCTTACCGTGACGCCGAGCTCTCCAAATGGCTATACTGACTGACGATTCAGCCTTGCCAAGCAACAGCCAAGGTATGAGTTCATCCACTCCCTCGTCGATTTCAGCTTCTTCTTTGAATGGTGAAGACAATGTAGATTATGAGAAATCTGTAGCGTCAGCATTGGAAACTCTGGCTGCGGCTACGGAAAGACTCTCCCAGGCAGATGCACCGGGCTTGATGGATGACAATGTTACTCTTAAGCAGTTTCTTGATGGTATTGGGTCACACAAACGAACAGTACACAAAAGTGTACCTCGTCGCTCTCTGAATAGGGTTGTGGAGAGCAGTGATGAAGAAGATGAAGATAGGTTACCTATAATCTCGCAGAAACGTAAGGCTCCTCCAGTGTCGGACCGGCGAACACGTCTTCGTGAATCAACTATTTTGCAAAGATACAAAATTGTCCCAGGTATGCGACCAAGTGATTCCCCAATTCGACTCGACGACGAAGAAGAGGAAGCAGAGGTCGATTTGTCTACTGTCCAGGAGTCACTCCAAGTGGTTGAGAAACAACAGCAGCATTTTGCCAGTCCAGAGAAAGCGAAGGGGGTCACACGTGCTACGGGTCAATCAACAGAGGGTAAAAGACAGAGTAAGAAGAAGCTCATGCCATCAGCAAAAGCAAAAAATGACAAATTTGTAGACACAGCTGTTGAGAAGCGTTTCTTGACTGTAATCAAGAAGGAGTTTCGTCTAGAAAGGGAGCTGACCTTAGAAGAATTCCAAATCATTCTTCCTCTGCTTAACCATTTGGGTTTCATGCGGACAGTCACTCATATTGCACCGTACTCTCCCCCCGTGGTACAGGAATTTTATGCGAATCTGCACAGATCACGCCACAGTCTAAGCTGTCAAGTATATGTCAGAGGTCATTGGTATGATTTTGGTGTATCTCAGATAGCTGAATACCTTGGACTTCCATTATGTCACACTGAGCCCGACGAAATGGATGATGAGAGTATGTTGAAGGAATTGACCGGCGGACATATCACAATGTGGACAGCCTCACATGTTTTCCCAGCTTCGAAACTAACCCCAAAGTATTCAGCCTTACACAAAGTTGCAATTTTTTTTGACAAAAAGGGGGAGAAAAAGATGATAATAGACTTGTGAAAGTTATACCCTTGTGATTCTGTTGTAGTGATAGTCGTTGGCATCTTGCTAGTGGTGAAAGATAGTTGTGATGTGGAATGATGCTTGGTTTGGTTGTGGTATGTTTTGTGGAATTGAATGCTTAAGCAATCAGTAACTCAGATTATGTTTGTGATGTCTTCTATTTTTGCTACCTATGAGATGGTGAAGCGATTTTTTAGTTGGTGCTTGCTGTGTGAAGGATTGATTGATAAGGATAGATGAATAATATGTGCATGTGATGTGGAAAGATGAATGATATGTGCATTCGGATTTGTGTGTTTCCATGAGAATTTGTGATCTTAAAGATTTGTATGCTTGAAGAATCTTGGAACTCAGATTAGATGCAATTGATTTCAGAATGGATGTGAAACAATGTTGATGATATGTATGGATCAGGTTCATCAGAAAGTTTTGTGTTATAGCTGATTTCAGAGTGTGAACTTTGAACATGACTTCGCAGCCAAATCCGGCTCAGTTGCCGGGTTGAACATTGAATGTTGCTTCGCAGCCAATTTCGGCTCTGTCGTCGGCTTGATCTTTGAATGTGGCTTCGCAGTCAATTCTGGCTTTGTCGCCGAATTGAACTTTGAATTTGGCTTCGCAGCCAGCTCCGACTCTGTCGCCGGGCTGAACTTTGAATGTGACTTTGCAGCCAAATTCGGCTCTGTCCCCGGATTGAAATTTGAATTTGGCTTCACAGCCAATTCCGGCTCAGTCACCGAGTTGATCATTGAACATGACTTCGTTGCCAGATTCAGCTCTGTCGCCGGGTTGATCTTTGAATGTGGCTTTGCAACCAATTTCGGCTCTATCGCCGGGTTGAACTTTGAATTTGGATTCACAGCAAATTCCGGCTCTGTCGCTGGGTTGATCATTGAACATGACTTCGCAGCCAGCTCCGGCTTTGTCGCCGGGCTGAACTTTGAATGTGACTTTGCAGCCAAATCCGGCTCTGCCGCCGGATTGAACTTTGAATTTGGCTTCGTAGCCAATTCCGGCTCTGTCGCTATGTTGATCATTGAACATGACTTCGCAGCCAGCTCCGCCTCTGTCGCCGGGCTGAACTATGAATGTGACTTGGCATCCAAATCCGGCTCTGTTGCTGGGCTGCGATTTGATGGAGATGAATTTGGCTCGATTGCCGAGATAGAATGAATTTGGTGTTCTTGCTGAGTCTGGTTTGATCGCAAGGCTTCTATTCGGTGTCACACCCGGCTTGGCTGCTGGACTGCGTGACTTGGTACATAGATGTTGAGGTCGGCTTGGTTGCCAGACTTGGTGTCCCTTGACTTGCCGATGTGGACGATGTGAGACCTGTGTCTTTGTGGAATGTCAATCTGTAAGGAGTCTGTGTCCCCTTCACAGCTCGCAGGTACAGGCGGTGGTGTGGCGAAACCGAACACCTGGCTATTCATGTACTTGATTAAACAGCTGAACTCCAAAGTTTAACCCTATCTTTTTTCTTTATTCTTCGTTCTTTTTTTTTCGTGACTTCTCTTTTAATTTAGCCTCGCTTCAGTTTTTTTTTTTTTTTTTTTTTACATACCTTTGCATACCTGTGTGCACCTAGCTCCGGTTGACCACTGTGTTATCTTTGCTGTAGATGGCAAATTCGACCTTCTCTTTCCTCGGTCTGGAGGTGTCAAATGTTATCGCTCCTTTACACGATGGCTCTAACGGTGGGACCCCTTTCCTTAGTGGGTCGCGATGTTTTCTTCGGATCCGAGATCCGAACGTGCCACGGGCTATGGTCTTATGTGCTAGTGGCGAGTTAGCTCTAGGTGCCACTATTCCTTCTGCATTGCAGAAACCGTCTGATTTGTGGAGCAGACCGATGGAGGTTGATGACCAGCTCTGCCATCTTCTTGCAATTGACGGTCAGCCGGATTCACCCTCCGTTGTTGCCAAGGGCGAGATTTTGTTGAGCCCTCTGCATGCCTGAGATCCTTTTTGTGTCCCCAAGCTGCCATTGATTGGCCCGGTTCATGACCAACAGGATCTCCAAGCTCATTCAGTTTCGCACTTGCGACCTCCATTGCCCTTCAAATATCGTTGCCCCGACATGATCCAACGTTGCTTCTTAGAACTCTGGTGTTCTCAGATGAACACTTTGTTCACGGTTATGGGGAATTTTTTATCTTCCTTTGGGATCTTCACAACATTTGCAGCTTTCCGATGTCGGGTGCCTTTTACGACAAGATGGGTCTGACGGCTCGTGACTTCGCCAGCGCGAGTGATATGCCTTTACCTTCAGTTTTACCATATTGATTCCTTGCCTATTACCGTTTGAGGTGTAGGCATGGAGCTGGCGTGCCACAACTATTTTTCCACGAGTGGCTCAATTTTTGGTACCGAGTCGGGGATGGAGTTCAGCCGACAACTAATCCGTGGCTGAATCGCAATAAGTGCTTAGGCACTAATTTTCGTGATCGTTCTGCAGTTGAAAATAGCTTTTTTGAAGAACTCGGCGTCCCGGAAGCCTTGATGGACGACGTGCATTTGGTGGCCTTCGTTGTTTTGTGAATTTGCCAGTGGGTGGTGATTCCTGCCCCTGGCAGTTGTGTGCTACCTGACATGTTCAAGGTCGCAAGTTTTATGGCATTTGGTGGCCTTCCTTGTTTTGTGAATTTGCCCGTGGGTGATTCCTGCCCCTGGCAGTTGTGTGCGACCTGACATGTTCAAGGTCGCAAGTTTTATGGCAACCGACGTTCGTGTCGGTTTGGCTAGTTCGGCTTTGGTCAACCTCTATAGGGGGTTGAGTTCACTTTCTCCGGGCCGTCTGCCTTGGTCATACATTTACGCCTGGTTGGCATTACTCTGGCTCGCATGACATGGACGCTAGTGGCGGCGATGCTCCTCTGATGGTGTTATATCGAAATCCCGATTTGACGTGCTCTTTCACTTTACAGGAGGCTCGTGCATTGTTCTGGAGGGAAAGGCCGAGGATTTGGTACTACATCGAAGCTTTTCCTCCTAGTTCACTTTCTGACCTGACCGGTCAGGGGGTCCCATTAGAGAAATACAAATACTTTCTCAGTATTCGTTCTTGCTTTTAACCTATCGGAGCTACTGCTTCCTGGCTGTAGAGCCTTACAGCCCCCACCGTTTCGCTAGACAGTTTGGATTTTGCCAGGATCTTCCTGGCGGGCGTGTTGGTTTTGGATCCGCGTGAATCCACCTCTCTTGCCGAACTTTTGGAGTTCTAGATGAATAGTGTCGCTCTTCCATGTGACAGTGTTATGTACCATCTTGGCCCTGGTGTGACCTCGGCGTTTTCTAAATCTTGGATCCAGAAAGTGATTTTCTTTTTTTTTTCTCTTTTTTTTTAACAAGCGACTGAAAAAAAAAATTATTTTTTCAGCACACGTGATTGTGCTTTACTCAGGCTTCGGCGCTAGCTCGAATTCGTCAGGTGCCAACGGCTACTTCGGTCGATCCACTTACACAAGTGGACTTGATGCGCGGCGTAAGTGACGATGATTACGATAGTGATCGGGAACATCCTCAGTGCATATGTAAGCGACCCGCGGCTAAAGCTACTGGGAAGGCCAAGAGTAAGGCAAAAGCCCCGATTGTTTCTCAACCTTCCTCGGTTGGGAAGTCCTCTGATCAGTCGACGATTCTTTCTTTGCCGGCGCCTAAAACTTCTAGCTCCAAAAAGAGGAAGGCGACCTCTGCGAAGGGTACACCAAATGCGACCCCCGCTGCGGGTTCGAAAGCTGCTAAGATAAAATCGGCAAATCGGTCGGCTGTGCTTCAGAAGAAGCGAGTCGTTGACCAAGCCGAACTCCCATCTCCAGTCACTCAGAGACCTCGCAGGGGTGGTCCGTCCGCTCTAGCTGATTGTACCGCGATCGTTCCCTTGCCCTCGGCTCCTCAGCCGACTGTTCCTAGCGTTGTTAATGCAACGTTGTCGGTTCCACCTTTGCTTCTTACTTTGTTGGGCCCTTCTAAAGAGGCACCGAGTACATAGCCAACTGCACTGTCGGCTCCATAGTTGGAAGGGACTTTTGATCTTTCTAACCTAGAGCTGCCAGCCCATTTGGGCATCACTACAAAAGATAGAGTATCCTTGGAGGATTTGGCTAGCATGGAGTTCGATGGTGACTTGCCTGTACCGACTGCGGCTATGCAAACCTTCGTAAATGTCCCCACCGGTAATTGAGATAGACAACGAATCTCTTGTCCATGTTATGGTGGACAGGGTGTCTGCTCTGGCAGCCAAGTAGGAGGTGACACGGCCTACTTCTGGCACAGGGCAGCCATCATCAGATCTGCCTGTCCTAGTTTTTTATGCACCGATGGTTCGTCCACCTACTCATGGTAGGATCCAGGTCGAGCCAGCACTGGTTCTTGTTCAGTCTCCGACAGTTGCCCTGATGATCTAGCAATTGCCCCTGGCGCCCGCTCTTTTGGCGTCCTTTACTGAGACTCTTGTTGGTTCTTCTAGTGTTGAGCAGGCTCGCGAGGACGGCCCCTCCCGAATTGACGTTGAGACTTCTTTGGGTGATGTTAGTGGTGGATGGTCGGATCTACCGGCAGATATTCGGTTGAGTTGCATGTCCCTTTATTGTTTTTTTTCCTTCGAGACTTCTCCTTTGTTATCTAACCAACCCCCCTTTTTGTAGAGGCTAGTGGGTCCTTCGTCGACGAGATCATGATTGCGACAACAACGCCTTGCTTGGACGCAGTGGGCTGACTTTGTGGAGATTGACTTCCTATCGACAGAGAAACCCGGTTCTCCTGAGGTGATAGGGGATGTGTGGCATGCCCTTGGCCTGCTGAGGGATGCTGGCTTTGATACCTCATCCTAGGAGCATTGAGTGGAAGGCCTTGCCTCTGGTTCCCCACGCCTTCGAGAGTTGTCCCGATCTATGTCGGGAATGCTTAGTGTCGAAGAACGATCGGCGGCGAGTCTGAGATTACTCGGTCGATTCGTCTCTTGGCTCGTCGACACGATCGACGTGCAGCTGCTATTGGTAGTATCGAGGCTGATTGTCATGCGGCTACTAAGGAAGAGCGAGTGCTTTATAAGAGAATTTCTCAAATATCTGCTTGAGTTCAGGTGCTAGAAGCCCGGGCTGCAGAGGATAAGGAAAGGCTCGACGCTCACGAAGCGGACCTCGCTAGTTTCGAGCGGAAGCTGGCGCAGATTCGTGCACATCGTGTCCTTCGCCGGGAAGATGAGCAGGAATGGTCGGCATTACACGTCGAGATTTCCCTGCTGATGAGGCTGATTACTGACCTCAAGCCTCCTCAGATACGCCTTTTTTTTTTTATCACCGACATACTTTATTTTGTAGAACTGGGCTTGTCCCGAATTTATTAATTGTAACTCTTTTTTTTTCTTTTTTTTTGTCACTTTGTCTCTTTTTGCCCATGTTACTAAGGCATTGAAACGCTTGAGGAACTTGTCGTTCACAATTGGAAGTTCCATGCCGTCGGACATAACCAACTTGTAGCCGTCGTTCGTGTAGGCCTCGTGGACAATGTAGGGGCCTTCCCATTTAGGCGCGAATTTTGCCCCCGATCTTACTTGTGAAGAGCATTGGTCGCCGGACGGCAAGCACCAAGTCTCCTTTTGAGAATGCTCGCAATCGGACCTTCTGGTTGAAGGCTCTAGTCATTCGTGACTGGTAACACTCGAGCCTCTGTTGAGCTTCAAGTTGTTTTTCGTCAAGCGACACTAATTTTGCGAGCCAAAGTTGCACGCATTCTTCTGTCATGAGACCTTCTCTCATGGCGACGCGGAGGGATGGGAGTTGGAACTCAAGTGGCAGTACTGCCTCTGTTCCGTATACTAGTGAGTACGGAATCGAATGGGTCGGCGTTCGGAACGTAGTTCTATACGCTCAAAGTGCTTCACCGATTTTTCGTCCCAGTTGCATTTATGGCCACTGTCAGCTTCACCAATTTTTCGTCCCAGTTGCATTTATGGCCACTGTCAATCTTCTTCAAGATTTTACGGAGCGTTTTGTTAAACGCCTATGCAAGTCCATTGGCTGCTGGGTTATAGGCCGACGATGTCTTTTGTTGTATATGAAATTTTTCGCAAAACCTATCCGTGACTCAGTTTTGGAAAGGCGTCCCATTGTCCATCATGATGTACCACAGGACTCCATACCGGTAGATGATTTGTGTCCGGATGAAGTCGGCGACAGTGACGACTTTAACTTCTCGAAATGTTGCGGTTTTAGACCACTTGGAGAAGTAGTCGGTAGCAGCCAAGATGTGCTGCCTGTTGGAGACAACGAATCTCCTGTCCATGTTATGGTGGACAGGGTGTCTGTCTCTGGCAGCCAAGTAGGAGGTGACGCGGCCTCCTTTTGGCACAGGTCAGCCATCATCAGATCTGCCTGTCTTGGTTTTTTATGCACCGACGGTTCGTCCACCTACTCTTGGTAGAATCCATGTCGAGCCATCCCTGGTTCTTGCTCAGTCTCTGACAGTTACCCAGATGATCGAGCAATTGCGCTTGGCGCCCGCTCTTTTGGCGTCCTTTACTGAGACTCTTGTTGGTTCTTCTAGTGTTGAGTCGGCTCGCGAGGACGGCCAACCATCCTTCCCTGGAGTTGTCGACTTCCAGATCCTTCCAAGCAACCAACTTGAGCTTCCTTAAGATGCCCATCTCGGACCAGGCCTCAGTCAGTGTTGTTTGCTCTTCGAGACTCCTTGTCCAAAGAATCCATCTCCCCTCCCCATAGGACGAGATGGTCGGCCGGTACGGGAGAGGGTTACGGAGACGAAATAGGTCACTCACTTCCCTTGCTGCCTCCAAGGTGGCGAGAAAAACCATCGCGTAGTCTAGTTCCCTTTCCCCCTTCTTCCAGACGTCGGGACTGAAGACAATGCACTCTTCTTCCTGTTCATAGGGCACTGTCATTTTCAACACGGGGTTCATTCCTCCGATTGGCCTTGGTGCCGGGTTTATACCTCTCCTCATCCTCATTAGTTTGTCCTAGACCACTTCTCATAGGTGGTCCCAATGGAAACCGTTCTCCGCGTGCTCAGGTATGTGTAAGCGGGCCAGGATCCTCCGATTTCGCCAGTGCAGGACCCGACCGATTCTTTTGGGTCCCAGGGAAGAAGTAAAGAGAAAGGAGTCTTCTCCCTCTTTAATCGTTGCTCGCGGCGACACCCGCCTACTACTATCCAGGCAGTTGCCCAAGGCCTTCAAGCATTCTTCTAGGGAGGCGAGAGGTAGTTTGACGAAGGATTTTTTCAATCCTTTCGCCACCGTGATCTTGATGGTAGTCCGCACTTCTCCGCCTGATCTATCCTTCCAATCTTCAAACTTGACTACGGAATCGTCAAACCGAAAGAGTTTCGACGTTAGAAGATCCGTAGTCCGTCTCTTTCTCTTCTCTACGACGATCCAACCATCTTCATCGGTTTCCTCCTTCTCTTCTATAGCCGTCGCTGCCTGCTTTCCTTTCCTCTGCGCTTCCGAGGCGGCCAGCGGGATACCACGTGCCTTTCTTTCTCCTTCTCTGGCCGGCTGGTGGTCGCAAGGTACCGGTCGGTCCCCTCCCCTTTCTTCCTTGCTAGCACTCATACTCTCATAATCCGAGTTGTTGCCATCACGAACTGCCGCATTGTTGTTGCCGATGCCACCACTGCTGCTGATCTTCAGAGCTCTCCGCGCCATTGGTCGGGCCGAGGACTCACCAGAGGAGGTGGCTCCCCCGGCCGTCGCAGCGAGCTCCAGAGCCGAAGGCATCAGCAACTCACCCTCCTCTCTCTCTCACTTAGCTCCTCTCATGACATCATTACAATTCAACTTGCGGGTTAATCCAACTGAATTGTTTTGGCCTGACCTGAACACTTTTCCGAGAGGTCAGGTATATATGATAACATTGGTTGTAATGGTATTATTCTATTGCCATATTTTTTTTAAATTTTTAAATATTTATATATTTTTATATATTTACTATATATTATATTACCTGTTTATTACGTAAAAAATTCGAAATAATCAGAAATAATCGAAAATAAATCATTTTCTCATATAGGAACAAGTTTGTCTCGTCTGGGTATTCGATTCATGGTTTCACGTCTAAAATGGGCTTCCTCTATGGTCCACTGGGTTTATTGCTCTATACTATACAGTCCTCAATTAAAGGAGGGATAGAGGCATGACTCTCTTCACAATACGCCTTCCCCGAGATCAATTCCCCTCTCTCTCTCTCTCTCTCTCTCTCTCTCTCTCTCTCTCTCTCTTCGTTTCTCTAAGTTGCGCCTCGGTTCGTGTCACACCAAACGCACAGGGGCTAAACAACCTCGGGAGCCATGGCAAGGGGATCTTCTCAGTCGCAGGCCTCTTCCTCATCCAACGCACGCCCCAGCGGCGTCGGCTCCGCGCCCCGCGGAACGCCCGCGGCAGCTGCCGGGATGCGCCGCCGACGCCTCGGCGGTGGCGGATCGGCCGGGAGCTTCGGTGCTGGCGGTGGCGGGGGCTCCAACGTCCTCCGCTTCTACACTGACGACGCTCCGGGACTCAAGATAACCCCAACCGTCGTCCTCGTCATGAGCCTGTGCTTCATCGGTTTCGTCACCGCCCTCCACGTCTTCGGTAAGTTCTACCGCTACAGGTCCGCCGGTGCCTCTTGATCTCGATCTCGATCTTTCGCTTCACCATCTATCTATCTATCAGCTGTCCCGAATTTCAGGATTTTGCAGTGTAAATTTTTTTTTTTCTAAGTTCAGGAAGTAGATCTCTGGTTTAAGTATCGAGGTTTTGTAATCCTGATTGATCCGACCGGTTAACTTTTTGCTTTCATTTCAATTTATTGTATCACGGGTTACTTTACAGTTCGAGTGTTCGCAATGGAATGTCACGCTAGGATCGTAGTTTCTTGTTGTAATCTCGTGGGATTAACCATGTTTATGTTTTGACAAATTTTGCTTTACATTTATCTGCATTATTGCTTTGGCGTAATGTTTGGTGTGGGATGGTCCTCACTGTTTCCAGCTGTTACGACATTATCGACATCTGTGTGAAGAAAACGCTAAGAAGAGGCAACATCCATTTAGCGCTGAAATTGTTCACTCAATCTAGTATGCCAGTTATAGATGGAAAATGGAAAATATACCTTTTGTCTTTCATATTGCATGAATGGCAACTGCTTTCTCTTCAAGTTATTTCTATTGCATTAGACAAATTACTTGTGATTTTCACTGCAAGTTTCCTGGTGGTGGCCAGCGGTTGGTTCTGCATTGTATGGAATATTTTATTTTGGTGTGTTTGGTAAAAGGTCAGTTTTTACACTTTACAGAGGTAAAACGGCTTGTGTGATGATTGAAATCTAGTACATATGATAAATAATCTGTCACACATAGAGTTGTTTGAATATGGTCGTGTTGCGAATATTGTAGTTCGTGTGCTACAGTAAAATTGATTAGGATCATTCAGTATTAAAACGTAATTTATTGCCAAGAAATTGTAGCTCAATAATCTGTTAATGTTACTTAGATACGGTGAACTTGTATTTTGATCAGAAGTTAATATTTCTAATGTGGCTGTAGATATCTTATCCAAGAAAAAGTTTTTGTAGAACTAGTGTGGGACTTCAGAACTTGAAGTGAAAAAAGTTAGCACTGTCAACAGTTAAACGAGTTGCATGTCTGCCTTTGCTCCCTTTGCGGCAGTATTTTGAATATGACTTCTTTTCCAGATAGAACTATCATATCTATTATTCTTATGTTGTATAGCTTTAGGTTTGTGGATTGCCAAATTATTCTAAACTCTTATATTACACTGGTAGTTTCTGTTGTTAGGAAATAATTTTGTCGAAAGAGAGATTTGTACCATGTAGTCGATTATCATTAATTGCTCTTTGGTTTAGGTGTTTGTGTAGATGATATTTCTGATTTCCATCTCCTAGGCAGGCATATAAATGAGTAGATAGTAGTAGCGAGCACCTTCTCTATGTAAAGCCTACATAGTAAGAGTCTCACAAATAGGTTATCCGCATTTTTTCATAACACCAATAGAAAAATGCCACAGAATGTGCACTCCTTATTTGGCAAAATAAAAGATCCTACATTTGGATTCGGTCATTTGAGGTCTTCTTCCAATTACAAAGCACTAGCTAACAGGGGCACATAATATTATCAGAAACCTTTGCTGTAAATCCTGCTTTCCCATCATTTCAGCTTGACATTTTCTTCTTCTTCCACTGGCCCGAGGCAGTTAACTCAATGATCTTGGTACCCAAAGGTTCAAAACCAAGAAGCCATTTTAGAAGTGAGTTTGGGGGCTATTCCGTATTTTACCTGTGGCTGTTTGCCCTTTTTTGTGTGTCATATATAATCCAAAACATGAATCTTTAGGCTTTCATCTCTTTATGAAGTCTCCTAAAATGTTTATTTATATGGTGTCAATGACCACATTTACTTTAGACTCATAATTTGGAGGAAGTTCTTTAGAGATGGTTGTGGTTAATGTGCAACGGGTTATATAGTGCTCTGTTCTGACCTGTGGCATTTATGGTTGGTGCTTTTTGCCTCTTTCTCATGGTATGATATAATTGAAGTTGTCCTCCCCCCCCCCCCAGCACACACACACAAAAACACAAAAAAAAAAGAGGTTGAAATGCCTTGTGAAATCAAGGAATTTTCCCACTGTTAAAGTTTTTATCATATTTCAAAGTGCTTGATTGCTCTTTTTGTAAATGTTTAATTAACATATCCTTCATTTTTGCATACTTCGTAGCTGTATGAGCTAATCCCAGCTCCCACATTACTTTCCAATTTACAGGATGTGTGGAGAATGCACTTTGGTAGTTCTATATAATAGTATGGTGCTGGTTCAATCCAACATTTATGTGTACCATTTACCTTTCTCTAGTGAGTAGATCGAATAACGGTACACTGCTCTGTTGGACGACAGGTTCTAAGTTTGAGTTTATGTGGTTTTACATAAACCCTCGCCACTTATATTTGGCTGACATCCGATACTTATTTTGCTTTTCCCCCATGTAGAGTCTTCAATAAAAACGTTTACATGTGAAGAGCTAAGGTTTAAATATTTATTGTTGCAATAACTTTCGGTAGCTGGGCCTCTACTGTGTGTAGCCATTTAATTGTGCAAATAATGAAACCTGGGTTCTTTTGGAAGTTGTCATGAAGTTTGCAAACTTGACTTCTTGGCCTGTTTTTTTTATCATGCCAACTTGATTTCATGAATTCCTACGGTTAGGGATCTAGGTAGAAGTCCTTGATCATTTTGGTGCTCCATTTGCTCCTTGGATGGAGTTTCGTCCTGGCAAAAGGTGTCTATTGTATTCAGTGTTTTCTGCTTCAATCATCTTTTTAACTTTGTATTAGGTTAAGGGCTTCCCTGCTTCCATTGGGTTCTGTAGATAATCATTGGCAATTCTCAGTAATATCCATGTGAACGTTTTCAGATGTGCTTGGTGATTGAGTCCTTGCGTTTTGTCTACATCTTCTCAATATAGAACAAAATCTGCTTCATTCTGGTGTTACTAACACCAACCGGAGGTAGCCCAGTTCCTGCCAGTTGTGTGAATGAGAGTGGTCAGTGCACGGGGTTATGTCAGAGGTACTAAAAGAATGTCATTCATCTTTTGGCATTTCTTGTTCTGGGCTCGATCCGTTGTTTGACCCCCACGATGGGCTTTCTTTTCATCCACTGAGATTCATTACTTGACTATACCAGGTTAAAGAGAAATTGAGGCAGCTAAATTTCCAGCTTTTAACTGGCTTAAAAAAGTCCTGGCATTTAATTCTGGGCATTGAGATAGCTTCACTGGTTCTGTCGCTGCCCTTCGTCTTTGGGAAGTTCTACGGCTACAGATCTGCTGTTGGCTCTTGATGTCGATCTCGATCTTCATCTTATATTTCTACCTGTTGGCTGTCACAATTCATGATTTTGGAATCTAGTTAGGTTTTTAGATTTTTAAATTTTGGTTGATTGTTTCGTTTGCTGTTTAAGGTTTTGCTGTTGTTTCAATTTATTACATCACGGATTAGTTTAGACAAGTACTCAAAAAGGAAATGTCACTCTTGCTGATAAGGTTTTGCGTTTGTTTATATTTATTACATTACAGATAGTTTAGGCTGGTGTTGAAAATGGACGTGTCATGCTAGCAAGTTTTCTGTTGTAATCTAGATGGTTGTTGTTATACACTTTCTAACATAGTTTTCTGTTGTAATCTAGATGGTTGTTGTTATACACTTTCTGATTTGACTCTTTTTTTAAAAAAAAAAATTTTAATACATTTACCTGCATTGCTTTGACATAGCGTAAGTGTCTGAAGTGTGATTATAGTATTTGTTGTCAGTTGTTACGACATTATTGATGTCTGTGTGAAAAAATTGCCGAGGGGTTAACCCTTTAAGGGGTTTAATGTTGGAACTGCAGTGCGTTGTTTTGGCATTTGGTATGTCTGGTTGGTGTTTGTTCCTTCTTTCTAATGATTGTGCAAGAACAGAAGACCCAAAGTAAGAAAAGATTGAAATGGGTTTCCAATATATATTTGTTGGACAGTCTGAGGATGCATCCTCCGTGTTACATTATTCTCAAGTTGCATGGTGCGAGGCAGGAAATGGATACTTGGACAGCTTCTCTTCGGCTGGGACCGCACGACCAATGCACTGCTGTTCACACACAGTTCCAGGAAGTGGCAATTAAACACGTTTCTTCATTTTGATAAATCAAACAAACATGAACAAAAATCAACCCAGATTCTGTTTTGTACCAGAGATAGGTTGTTATGAGCATCACTACTAAGTTGTTGAAGAGTGCCCTCCGTTACAAGTGTCAACGAAACCATTTTTGTCTGATTTACCAATAAAAAATTTAGGTTGTCATGACCTATGAAGAAGAACTTGGGGATTGCATGTGCTTCAATGTGATTTGGAACTGAAGATGAGTTGTAGAGTTACAAAATTCAACATATAGATGATTTGATTTAGAACAAATAGGTAGGCCATGCATGTTTTATTGAAAAGCATAGAAATGTATAAAACTTGTACAAATGCTTTCCACTGAGCTCCAACCTCAAGCCTTTTGTTGAGTATTACTAATCGCTCTTCTGAATTATGATGCTTGCGATCTTATTCATCGTCTCGGTAAGTGGGAAGAGGTAGCGAGCGCAGCAACACATCCCATCTGAGACCCTGCAAGTCCCTCTTCCGAAATTTTATCAACAGCACCCATACACGTGTCCCTCATGTCATAGCAGCAGCAGGCCATCTGGTGAGCTGACATGCAAACCCCGTCCAAATACCCTTTACTTTTGCAGAGTTGTATGCAAGGACGGTTATTACCGCATTCAGTAATGAAACAGACTCCAACAATTTAATCAGACACCGATCAGGAATTCATTCACGAAAGAGAAAACAAAGGAGTAAAATACATCTGACATGCAAGAAGGTCGTCAGTACTCGAGGAGTCTGAAGAAAATTGAGCTTTGTATTGGAGACGCTTGGAGGCAATACCTGATGGCAGCTTATCGGCGGTGGTCACGAAAAGAGAGGAGAGCAGCAGCAATAGGTTAGTGATGAGTAAGAGAACCATTCTGGGAGCTGCGAATCTGTCCTGGGGAAGACGGATTTAGATAGCTTCCGGGCTTTAAATAAACAAAAAAATCAATCGCGACTGTTACCAATCATTCCATTGTGGCTTCCCTTTCTCTGCATTTTATAGGAGATACCAATAACTAAAGGTGGGTACGGGTCGGGTTTTGCGTTTGGATTGCTGGGTTTTCAAAAACCCCGACTTTATTATGTATTACCTAAAACCCAAATGATTTTAAAGCCCTGAAAGAGTCATTTGTTACTGTGTTTTTTAAAAAAAAGAGAGATTGTATCTTTCCAAATCCTGATCTCTTTACTGTCGCTTCTTGCAAGTGTGGATCCATACTTAGCAGCAGCATCAGCCACCATATTTGCCTTTCCTTCATGATCCCTGACCACTCCGATCAGAGTTATCTTTTTTTGTTCTCTTTTCAAATCTAAATTTGTGAGGCATTTGTAGACGAAGGATCTAAAAATTTGGTTGGTGGTTGGAATTCTTGCTATAGAGTTTATAAGACTCCATACTCCATTCGGAAGGTCACATTGTAACAAAAGAAGTTCTATTATTTCAGCTTTTCTACCACAAAATGTACAGTGTTCTTCTACTTGCATTTTTGTCTTCTTCTTAAAGATGTTCTTGTTGGTAGTTTCCCATGTATACATGTCCGCATAAACAATTTTTGCTTGAGAAAATTAAATGTGTTAAATGTGTGTTTTATGAATGTCCAAGTTAGTGTGTCTAAAACCTTTCTAAGGTCTAGCTTGATTTCTATGGGTTGTTAGATTCATGATGTGTTGAAGCCCAACTTCCCATCTCTGTTGACAGGTGGTAGGTATATAAAGAATACATTTTGGATCCTATTTCCATTGTGTTTGATTTTTGTGATGATTCCATAGTAGTCTTTGTGTATGATTTCCAAAGGATCCAGTGACCTCCACTTAATCCTTGCAAGGGGACCAAATCCTCATTTGTATAAAATTTAAGTAGAAATTTTCGTACGTAGTTCAGTGTCTTGGGGATTGCTAATCTTTGTTTCACTAAAGTGTATATCTGGCTTATCATTTTGCAGTAATAAGGCAATTGGAAGTCCTAGCTGTTTTGCTACAAGCTCCACTGATATTCTACCTAATGAAACTAAAGCCATGTGAAAAACTTGAAGTCCAGAATTCTAAAATGAAATTTAATGATTTTATACTTGTCGTACCTGTAATCAGGATTTCGTTTTGCTGGTTGTTGGGTTTCCTTTTTTTGATGCTTTTGTTTTCCTTGTCCGAAAATCATTTATGCAAACTGTTGGTCCCTATTTTTTAATTTTTAACACAACAATGAGGTGTTATAACACTCGGGTGTTCTCAACACCCATATTAACCGGAACAACAAACAATAGACATTCAGAAGTGAAAAGTACTTGATATAATTAACGGAATACAATGCCAACGCAAGTGTATTACAAGGCTAACTAGCCCTCTTAAGAAATTTTATACAACCTTTGCAAGAACCAAAATTATAGTAGAAAACATTAACGAAGCTACAAACTTACAACCGAAGATAACCCACTTTACACAACGCAACAATGAAGGAGATTTGACTCTCCGAATCTCTCTGTTCAGACCAAGGCTCCCCCTTGGTAGATATTCTCCTCCTGAGAATATGATTCGTACATTTACTCGTGAACCTTCACTCTACTCCTCTCTTTACTGTTTCTGCTTGTTCACTGGATCGACTGATTCCCTTGCTTTTTATAGATGGCAGAGATACTATTCTAGGGCTGTAGTCGTGATCCACAAAACATGATGAGTAATGGCTAAAAAACACAGTCATGATGTGGTTGTGGAAAACTAACAATAGACATGGTTTGTTAACCCACGTCTCCCATAAAAGATGGCCACCTGTCAAGTAACTGTCAAACTCTTCCTTGGACATCTTTTTGGCATCACTTATCATAGAACCATCAAAAAGTAACTCATCCGGTGAATGCATCAAGGAGTTGTGCAGAAATAAAAAAAAACGCAGTCATAACAAAAACGATCAGAATATAATCTCCCCCTTGATGACGAAAAGAACAAGGGGAATCACAAGGTCGAAGATACAAGCCTGTATCTCAGACACATGTGATGAGAGTTCTCCCGAAGACGGCGATCGATATCCTTTCGCAATGTTTGAAGGTCAAGGGCATGCTGTTGAGACCGTCGAAGAAGGGTGCCTAAAAGATCCAAGTGACGTAACTAACAAGCGGTCAGAGCAGAAGTATGTGCAAGGGAGGGTGGCGGAGTGGCAGCAGGGGAGACGGAGTCTGGGTCTATATCAGAAGGGACATCAGAGACATGTTTCCCTTTGTATAGGCGCTCATGGATAGAAGTTTGGCGTGGTTCAGACGACAAATCCAGACCCACAGGCAGGTGACTCTGAGACTGAATAATGCCAAATATGTATGAAGGATATGGAAGGATGGAATAAACATAACCGGATTCGGCATACTGAAGAATGTGAGTGATAAACTCGCCGAAGGTGAAAGGAAGGCTTGTGCCAATAGAGAAAAGCAGAGAGCCCATGCCTTTGCCAATAGAAGTCAAATGCTTAGCCGGCAACCAGTTGCGAACAACAAGTTTGTGGAGGGCTGAGGATCTGACACTAAGTTCAGAGGCGGGGAAGTCTTTCTTTGGCCAATTACTACGAGCCCCACCAGTAAGCTCATGGATAATAGTAGACTGGGACAGTAGTGCAGGACGGTGTACCAAAATATGAGTTAATAACTAGGGTGAGAAAGTTACCCAAGTACCGCGAATCCAAACCTGATGATAATGAGGTGAGGACTCATCCATGATAGAGCGCCATAAGTTGGAATAGAATTCATACACAATTGTGGGGCTGTACCGGTGTACTTTCAGCACGGTAGACAACAGTTGGTTGTCGCGCAAGAGGGTGATGACTCGAGCTCTTTCAAAGGAAGGCCAGTGGATTGTGCATTGAGGCAATAAGGGACGTTCGCGGTAGATGTGCCAGAGATTGCGGGAAGTGGAGTCGAGGAGAAACCTTGAATGGGGAGAGGCGGGAGAGGGAGCGTCGCGAGTGGGAGATGTCGGGCATGTGGACGGAGGAGCAGCACGATCAGCCTTCCGTTTAGAGCGACGTTTGCGGGTCGTGGGAGGGGGAGGAATAGAGGGTGGATGCGGCGGCGACGATGGGCGATTGTGTGAACGCAGACGTCGGCGAGCAGGAGGAGATGGCGCGGATCGTTTGCGGGAGCGAGAAGAGGTAGACCGTCGATGAGAAGAAGATGGTGGAGAGGAGGGAACTGGAAGCGGAGAAGTAGGATCCGGAGGGTGAGAAAGAGGTGGAGAGGACGCCGGAATAGGCGGGGATGAGGGTAAAACAGCCAAATACGGAGGGGGTTCGGACCACGTGAGGAAATATTGTGGGAGATGTGAAGGGAATGGAAGGAGAGGGTGTGAAGCAGCAGTCGGTGTTGTAACAGAGGGACTGGGGACGGAGGATGGCGACGCCATGAGAAAGGGAAGAGTAAAAATTAGGGTTGGGAAAAACAAACAGGTAAAGGTCGGGGTAAAAAATAAAGGTAAATAGAGAAATGGTAAAATCGGCGAGATAAACATACAGGAGGGAAATAGGAGAAGGTCAGGAAATGACGGCCATTGAATCACATAGAGAAAATGACCTGCATTTATCCAAAATGTCAGAAATAACCAGCACGTTACCCTTTTTTTTTTTTTTTTTTGTGTTTGCTGCTTCACACCTGGGAAGGGTGCGGATCCCCGTGAGTCACGCAGAAACTTGAACCTGTTGCCATCAAGGGACTTAGTAAAAATATCGGCCAACTGAAAAGTAGTCCCAATATGTTCTAGAGTGATAGACTTGTGCTCCACCAGATCACGAATAAAGTGGTAACGGATGTCAATGTGTTTGGTACGGGAATGTTGGACTGGATTTTTAGTGATATTGATAGCACTGGTGTTATCACAGAAAAATGTTGCAACACCGGAATAAATTCCATAGTCTTTGAGCATTTGATGCATCCAAAGGACCTGAGAACAACAACTTCCCGCGGTTATATACTCTACTTCAGCGGTGGACAAAGATATGGAAGATTGTTTCTTACTATACCATGATATAAGATTATTGCCGAGAAAAAAAAAGCACCAGATGTACTCTTTCGGTCATCAATATTACCTCCCCAATCTACATCACTATAGCCAGCAATATTGTTGGTAGTGTCTTTAGTGTACCACAACCCTAATTTTATCGTGCCATGGACATATTGAAGAATACGACGGACTACCTTGAGATGTGACTCTTTGGGTTGGGATTGATATCGAGCACATAGACCGACACTAAAACATATATCTGGCCTACTAGCCGTTAAATAAAGCAAGCTTTCGATAATACTGCGAAAGGCATGAGCATCTGTTGTAACACCACTGTCGTCACGACAAATCTTGTCAGCAGAACCAAGAGGTGTTACCACTGGTTTGGAATTCTCGAGACTATATTTCTGAACCAGATTTTTAGCATACTTTTCTTGACACAAGAAGATGCCATTAGAAAGCTGAGAGATTTGAAAGCCAAGAAAATAGGATAACTCACCGACCATACTCATTTCGAATTCGCGTTGCATGAGATTGATAAACTCTGTACGATGAGAGTCAGATGTAGAACCAAAAATGATGTCGTCCACATAGATTTGCGCTATTGTAGTGTGGTGCTGATCCCGTTTAATAAACAGGGTTTTGTCCACTGATCCTCAGCTATAGCCATGAGCACAAAGATAAGTAGTGAGGCGGTCATACAAAGCTCGGGGAGCCTGTTTAAGGCCATATAGGGCTTTCGTTAACAAATAGACATGGTCAGGAAACATTGGATCGACAAACCCCTTAGGTTGTTCAACATAAACCTCTTCCTTCAGCTATCCATTGAGGAAGACACTTTTGACATCCATTTGATACAAGTGGATGTTGAGCGATGCAGATACCGCTAGCAGAAGATGGATAGATTCAAGTCGAGCAACGGGGGCAAATGTTTCATGAAAGTCAATGCCTTCAATTTGAGAGTATCCTTGGGCTACAAGTCTGGCTTTATTGCATATAATGTTGCCATGGGCATCAGACTTGTTCTTGAAGATCCATTTGGTACCAATAACATTGCAATGGGCAGGTTTGGGGACTAGTGTCCATACCTTGTGGCTGGATAACTGTTGTAACTCCTCTTGCATTGCATGTATCCAGAATTCATCTTGCAATGCATCTACAATTCTAGTTGGTTCAACCTGAGAGACATAACAAGCAAATCGAACCATTTTGTGATAATCTTGTTTGGGTAAGTCACGAGTTCGAATACCAGCATTCATGTCACCAATGACATCATGGATGGAATGATCTTTACGAACTTGGGCAGAGCCTTTTCTGGACTGGTGTAAACAAGAAGTGGGTGATGGGAGGTCATGAGTAGCAAAGTGGGGAGGTGGAGGAGGATCCGGAATGGAAGGTGGAGGGGGTGAGGAGTCACCAGAAATATAAAAATAATCAGGAGTATCAACAGTGTAGGCTGAGTCAACTACTCGGACATTGCATATTCCATCACAATACGGGTACGCTTGTTGTAGGCTCGGTAAGCTTTGCTGTTGGAAGAATAACCAAGGAAGATGCCATCGTCACTCTTGGGGATTAGTTTAGTTCGCTGCTCTCTGTCGATTAGAATGTAACAAGGGGAACCAAACTCATGAAAAAAATGAAGAGTTGGTTTTTTACCTTTCCATACTTCATATGGTGTAACTCGTGTATGAGGTCGTATGTAGACTCTGTTGATGATATGACATGCAGTATTGAAAGCCTCAGCCCAGAACTTATGAGCTATATTTTTGGAGTTTAGCATGACTCTGGCCATTTCTTGAAGAGTACAATTCTTCCTTTCAACTATCCCATTTTGCAGTGGTGTCTTAGGGGCTGAAAATTCATGAGCAATTCCCTCAGAAGCAAAGAAGTCAGAGAATTGTTTATTTTCAAATTCTCTACCATGATCGCTACGAATATGTTTGATCTTGGATTCTTTGGCAGTCATCAGTTCAATGCACAGTTTCTTGAACTCCGTGAATGTGTCAGATTTTTTTGCAAGAAATTTGACCCATGTGAATCTGGAAAAGTCATCGACGCATACAAATACATACCGTTTTCCTCCAATACTGTCTACCTCCAATGGACCCATTAAATCCATATGTAGAAGATGTAACACATGAGATGTAGTAATACCTTGTATAGGCTGATGAGAAGTGCGTACTTGTTTCCCACATAAACACGCTGGACAAATTTGCTGTGTGGAAGTTTTGAGATCTGGTAACCCACTTACTGCATCATACCTGATCAGTGTGTGCATACTCCTGTAGTTGATGTGACCCAACTTCTGATGCCACAGTTGAGTGTTTTCAGTAGTGGTGTTAAAACACTGCTGGCGTGAGATCACTTTATAACAATTATCAAAACTACGAGTTCCTTCCATAACCAACTTATTCTCCTGATCTATGACTTCACAATCATGTTTGCCAAATTTAACAATCAAACCATGGTCGCATAGTTGACTAACACTCAATAAATTAGCTTTCAGACCTTCAACAAGAAGAATATTTTTGAGTTGTGGCATACCTTCCACTCGAAGTGTTCCTCGACCAAGAACCATGGCATTTTTACCGTCTCCAAATGTGACCTGACCATCATTTCTTTCAACAATATTGACTAGAAGCTGCTTGTCTCGAGTCATATGTTTGGAACACCCACTATCGAAAAACCATGTAATATCTAAGTTAGCTAGATATGCAGTGTGTGCAGCAAAGTGACTCACCAAACTTTTTCGGACCCATATTTGCTTTGGCAGTGTGTGAGGTAGTTTGCTTGGACGGCGGGGGCACTTAGATCGAATATGATCCTTAGAATAACAGTGAAAGCACCTCTGATTGAATCTTCTGTAAGTATATTCAGATTTTGAGTGACCTGAATTTTGATGAAAGCCGATGCCTCTTCGGTCGCAGTGATTCTGCCCCATGGTCAGAATGTGATCCAGTGTCTGCTTCCCTTGCAGTAGGTGCTTGGTGGTGACTTGAGCAGTGAGCAATTTAGCATTCAATTCGGAGACTGTTGCCTCCAACGTCAAATTTTTAGTTTTTAAGACTGAAATTTGGTCACGCAGATTTGCATTCATCTTGCATACATCAGACCAGCTTTCTAAAAATTTGTGATACATACCTTCCAGAGATTCTCCATTTATATCATCGTCTGACTCGGTGTCATATTCAGCAGGTGTTGTAATACTGGATTGAATGACCTTAGTGGTAAGAGCTGCATAATGACTAATCAGCTCATCCTCCTCTGAACCACTATCTTCTGTCTCATCACCGCTCCAGCTTATGGCATACGAATTTTTCTGTCTACTTGGACATTCGGATCGAATATGTCCAAATCCGTCGCATTCATGGCATTGAATATCTTTCTTCTTCCGAGTAAATTCGTCTTTAGCTGGAGTATAATCACGAGATCTGTTAGTGTAACCAGAAATATTTCTCTTACCAAACTTTTTGAAGGCCTTGTTGAACCCTCTAGTGAGAAGAGCGATTTTCTCGTTCAGTTCTTCAGTAGTAACGGAAGATGAAGGTGTTGTAACTCTTTCCTTATTTGACACTTGAAGAGCTACACTGGTTTCTCCTTTTTCTTTCGTTTTTTCTTGGCCTCAATATTCATTTCATAGGATCTGAGGGATCCCAGCAGATCATCATATTTCAAGGTATCCAAATCTTTGCATTCCTCTATTGCTGCAACTTTGACTGCAAATTTTTCGGTCAAAGAACGAAGAACCTTCTGAACTTGTTCAGCTTCAGGAATCCTTCTTCCCAACATGAATCTCTCATTTGCTATATCGCGAATACGGGCATCATATTACGCGATTGTTTCATCTTCTTCCATCTGCAGATTTTCCAATTTATGATTGAGCTGCTGGAGTTTCGATAAACGAACTCCGACAGTTCCTTTGTACGTGGTAGACAGAATTTCCCACGCATCTTTCGCCGACACACATGTAGAAATGAGTTTAAACCGTTCTTGATCGACTCCGTAAAAAATGGCATTGAGTGCCTTTGCATTCTGATTTGACACTTTATCTTCCGCAACGGTCCAGTCAGTTTTTGGTTTGACTGTGGTAACACCTGCAGCATTAGTAACAGTTGGTGGAGTCACACCAGTAAGGACGGACTTCCAAGCCTTTTCGTCCAAGGCTTTTATAAATGCCCTCATCCGAGTTTTCCAGTACGGAAAATTTGTGTCGTCCAGGACAGGTGGCTTGACTACTTGTACGACTTCTTTTTGAGTCTCCATATCCAGATTGTGGATCACTCTATAGGAATATAGAGTATGGCTCTGATACCACTTGTTGATCCTTGTTTCTAGATTTTTAACACAATGATGAGGTGTTATAACACTCGGGTGTTCTAAACACCACCATTAACCGGAACAGCAAACAACAGACATTCAGAAGTGAAAAGTACTTGATATAATTAACGAAATACAATGCCAACGTAAGTGTATTACGGGGCTAACTAGCCCTCTTAGGGAATCTTATACTACGTTTGCAAGAACCAAAATTATAGTAGGAAACATTAACGAAGCTACAAACTTACAACCGAAGATAACCCACTTTACACAACGCAACAGTGAGGGAGATTTGACTCTCCGACTCTCTCTGAACAGACCAAGGCTCCCCTTTGGTAGATACTCTCCTCCTGAGAATATGACTGGTACTTTTACTCGTGAACCTTCACTCTACTCCTCTCTTTACTGTTTCTGCTTGTTCACTGGATCGACTGGTTCCCTTGCTTTTTATAGATGTCAGAAATCCTATTCCAAGGTTGTAGTCATGATCCACAAAACATGATGAGTAATGGCTAGAAAACACAGCCATGATGTGGTTGTGGGAAACCAACAATAGACGTGGTTTGTTAACCCACGTTTCCCATAAAAGATGGCCACCTGTCGAAGTAACTGTCACAAACATGACATCAGATTCTACTGCCGCAATTCGCTTCTTCTCCTTCATTCCACTTGCTTGCTTTGCCGAGTTGATTGCTGCAAGTATCCTTTGTTTTCTAGCTTTCTTTTCCTCCAGGTTTTTCTTCTCTACTTCTTCGGAGCCAGTTATCAAGTGAATCCTCTCAGGTTCAGCATCAGCTGGTATTTTGCAATTTTGTCCATGACATTGAACTTATGCTCCACATGATAATTGGCTTCTATCTCCCTTCAGAACATGTTATCCCTGGTTTCTAGTAACATACCAGATTCCACATGAATTGTTTCAGTAAAATTGGCTTATAAGGCAATTCAAAGCTCAATTTCCCACACATTTCAGCCAATGGATGCAAATTGATTAGCCCACTAAAAGTTTTATTTCATACCTGGTTAGTTCTGCATCAAAAGTTACTAAGCAAGGAGGCGTTGATTAGGAAGGGAATTGTCATTCAATCTCCGTTACGCCCTCTATGCTCAGAGTACGATGAAATTCTGGAACATGTTATACTTTACTGCAAATACTCATGGGGAATATGGTCTCATTTTTTAACTCTTTTCATGTCCCCTATAGCTATTCCAAAGAATTTTGAAGGTCTTATGCATGCAGTTATTGTTGCTAGGGATGGTAATTGGCAATAGAGGCAAAGTGCTGTTAAAGGTTTGCCTAGCTTTTGTCCCATGGATGATATGGAGTGAACAAAATCTGCGTACGTTTCATAGGCACAAAGATATAAGGGGGGTGGTCCAAGCCTTAGGAGTAGCTGATTTCTGAATGAGTGATGCATCGTAAAGTTTTTGCAAGTTTCTCCTCTAACCAGGTAAAGGCGAGGTGGTTTGAGATTTCCAGATCGTCAAAGGAAACAAAGCAGAAATCTTTGATAGTTTGTCGTCCGCCTCATTATAGTTTTTTTAAGCTTAACATTGATGGCTCATCAAAAGGCAAGGCCTAATGAGGAATCATGAAGGCCAAGTCTTACTTGAATTCTTTGGTCCATTATCACCCTCGAAAACTGAGGTCCAGGCACTACTACAAGGAAGCCGACTCACAGAACATAATCAAGTCAGTCATGGCTGAGGCGACACCACCTTGACGTTTTTTGAGTTTTTTCAGGGAAATTTGGAAGGAACACCAAATTTACAATATAACATGCCACCATGTACCAAGATTAGGGAACTCATCAGCTGATCTTTTAACTAATTAGGGAATATCCTCTCAACTTGTTGTTGTGAGAGACCCCTAAAAAGATGTAATTCTATCTTCATTAATAAATACATCTTTAGCCTTTTAAAAAAAAAAAAAAAATCTCTCACTTACAAGACGGGAGACATCTCCTTTTTTTTTCTAAATTGTTAGTTTTTCTTTTTTTTCTATATGTTATTTGCAAATGAGAATAAATATATACTAGTAGAAAAGCTCGTGCTAAGCACTAAAAAATTAAAAAATATAAAATATTTTGGATTAATATGTTTTAAAAATATAAAAGTGTATAGTTATTATAAAATTACACAACCTCGCCCCATGACACATTCCCAAATTCTACCCACAATTCAAGCTTATAAATCAAGCCCTACCTTGAAAAGTCAACTTAACAGAAGTCAAATCCTACTCCATTAACAATCCCTTGCCCCATTGACAGGCCCGATCTTGCTTTATTGATCGTCCAGACCTGCCCACTAACTGGCCCAACCCTACCCCCACTGATAGGCTCGACCATGCCCTGCTGATAGACTCGACCCTGCCCCGCTGAAAGGCTCGACCCTGCCCCGCTGAAAGGCTCGACCCTGCCCCATTGATAGGCTCAACCCTGCCCGCTGATAGGCTCGATCCTGCCCCGTTGATTGGCGTGACCTTGCCCTACTGACAGGCTAGGCTCTGGCCCGCTAATAAGCCCAGCCCAACCCTACCCTGTTGACAGCCTAACCCTGCCCCGCTGATAGGCCCGACCCTACCACTCTGACAAAACTGACCCTGACTCGCTGATAGGTCCGATCGTGCTCCACTGCCACGTCCAACCCTGCCTCACTGATAATGTCTGACCCTATCCACTGATAGTCCCGGCCCTACCTCATTGATAGGCCTACTTGGCCCCACTAACAAGCCGATCTTTTCCCATTGAAAGGCCCAACCCGCCCTACTGACAAGCCCAAACCAGCCTAAATGACATGCTTGACCTTGTCCCACATACAGGCCTGACGTTGCCACAGATAGGCCCTAACCCGCCCCACCGATAGGCCTGACCCCGCCCCATTGACAGGCCCAACCCAACCCCACTAACATGCCCAACCTTGCCCCACTGACATGCCCGACCCAGCCCCACTGACATGCCTGACCCAGCCCCATTGACATGCCCGACCCAGCCCCACTGACAGGCCCGACCTTGCTCCATTAAAAGGCCAACCCGCCTCAATAATAGTCCCAAACCTACTCAAATGATAGGCTCGACCCTGCTTCAATGATCGGACTGACCTTGCCCCACTAATAGGCCCGACCTTGCCCCACTGATTGGCCTGACCCTGCCCCTCTAACAGGCCTGACCCTGCCCCTCTAACAGGCCTGACCCTGCCCCTCTAACAGGCCTACCCGTAGCCTACTAATAGGCCCGACCCTGGCCCACTAACAGGCCCGACCCTACCCCACTGTCAAGCCCGACCTTGCTCCACTAACAGGCCTGAACTTGCCCACTGACAGGCATGACCTTGCCCACTGACAGGCCTGACCTTGCCCACTGACAACCCCGTCCTTGCCCTACTAACATGTTGGACTCAGCCACACTGATAGGCCCGACCTTGCCCTACTGACATGTCAGACCCTGCCCCACTGATAAGTGTGACCCTACCCCACTGATAAGTGTGACCTTGCCCCACTTACATGGCCGCCTTGATCCCACTTACATGGCCACCTTCCCCCATCGAAAGGCCCAACCCTACTCCAATGATAGGCCCAACTCAGTCCTACTGACAGAACTGACCCAACCCCACTAACAGACCCGACCCAACCCCACTAAATGGCTCGAACCAGCACCACTAACAGCCCAAATCTAGCCCCATTGACAGGCCCTACAGGAAAAATATAAAAATGATGTACATTTTTTAAGAAAACTAAATGTTTAATAATATATAATTAAAATTTATTTCTTCTTATTATTGTTATTTGTAAAAATATTCTCAAAAAAGAAAGGGTTTAGTGTTTACTAATTGTGTATAATAATTTTTATAACGACAATCAATTTTTTTAAAATTAAGCGTAACAGAAATAAAAATAATTTTAAAAATATGTAGGCGTCAAAATACAACGCAGCCCAATTTCGACAAGTCCATGCAATGCGCCACCAAATAAACCATCCGAAGGCCTACTTCGTGTACACCGTGGACTTTTCAACAGTCCGCCCATCAACTTCAACAAGACAGCCCACCTGCAGGTGCGACGTCCAGCCAAAATTAAAGTCACGCCAAGTTTCTCAAGTCACTCGGCAGCCGGTTAAAGAGGCAAGCCACGACTGGGAAAATTTCAATCGACCAAGTCTGGTCAATCCCTCAATTAAAGGGAAGCAAAAAGGAAAGTCTTCCCTTCTCTTACGGATCAAGAGAGGAAAAACAGGGAGCTCCCCAGTCCTCTCCCACTCCAACAGAAGCAAAAGAAATCAATCTAGATCCTCTTTATGAGGATCGAGCTCCAGACTATAGGTTTTTTACCAAAACAGATTTGGCACGCCCGGTGGGACAGTGGGACCTCTCCTACCTCTCATCACCTCCTTCGATAAAAAAAAAAACCAATATCCAATCCAATGGCCAGCCACAACAACGACAACAACGGCAACAACAACAACAATTTCGGCAAACCAATTACCAGTTCAAGTTCTGCCTACCCACTGATAGGCTCGACCATGCCCTGCAGATAGACTCGACCCTGCCCCGCTGAAAGGCTCGACCCTGCCCCATTGATAGGCTCAACCATGCCCGCTGATAGGCTCGATCCTGCCCCGTTGATTGGCGTGACCCTGCCCCACTGACAGGCTAGGCTCTGGCCCGCTAATAAGCCCGGCCCAACCCTGCCCCGTTGACATGCCTGACCCTGCCCTGCTGATAGGCCCGACCCTACCTCTCTGACAGGACTGACCCTGACTCACTGATAGGTCCGACCGAGCTCCACTGACACGTCCAACCCTGCCTCACTGATAATGTCTGACCCTGTCCACTGATAGTCGCGGCCCTACCTCATTGATAGGCCTACTTGGCCCCACTAACAAGCCGATCTTTTCCCATTGAAAGGCCCAACCCGCCCTAATGACAAGCCCAAACCAGCCTAAATGACATGCTTGACCCTGTCCCACAAATAGGCCTGACGTTGCCACAGATAGGCCCTAACCCGCCCCACCGATAGGCCCGACCCCGTCCCATTGACAGGCCCAACCCAACCCCACTAACATGCCCAACCCTGCCCCACTGACATGCCCGACCCTGCCCCACTGACATGCCCAACCCTGCCCCATTGACATGCCCGACCCTCCCCCATTGACATGCCCGACCCTGCCCCACAGACAGGCCCGACCTTGCTCCATTTAAAGGCCAACCCGCCTCAGTAATAGGCCCAAACCTGCTCAAATGATAAGCTCGACCCTGCTCCAATGATCAGACCGACCTTGCCCCACTAATAGGCCCGACCTTTCCCCACTGATTGGCCTGACCCTGCCCCTCTGACAGGCCTGACCCCGCCCCTCTGACAGGCCTGACCCTGCCCCTCTGACAGGCCTGACCCCGCCCCTCTAACAGGCCTACCCGTAGCCTACTAATATGCCCGACCCTGGCCCACTAACAGGCCTGACCCTACCCCACTGACAAACTCTACCTTGCTCCACTAACAGGCCTGAACTTGCCCACTGACAGGCATGACCTTGCCCACTGACAGGCCTGACCTTGCCCACAGACAACCCCATCCTTGCCCTACTAACATGTTGGACCCAGCACCACTGATAGGCCCGACCTTGCCATACTAACATGTCGGACCCTGCCCCACTGATAAGTGTGACCATGCCCCACTGACATGGCCGCCTTGATCCCACTTACATGGCCACCTTCCCCCATCGAAAGGCCCAACCCTAGTCCAATGATAGGCCCAACTCAGCCCTACTAACAAAACTGACCCAACCCCACTAACAGACCTGACCCAACCCCACTAACAGACCTGACCCAGCCCCACTAACAGACCTGACCCAACCCCACTAAATGGCTCGAACCAGCCCCACTAACAGCCCAAATCTAGCCCCATTGACAGGCCCTACAGGAAAAATATAAAAATGATGTACATTTTTTAATAAAACTAAATGTTTAATAATATATAATTAAAATTTATTTCTTCTTATTATTGTTATTTGTAAAAATATTCTCAAAAAAGAATGGGTTTAGTGTTTACTAATTGTATATAATAATTTTAATAACGACAATCAAATTTTTTAAAATTAAGCGTAACAGAAATAAAAATAATTTTAAAAATATGTAGGCGTCAAAATACGACGCAGCCCAGTTTAGACAAGTCCATGCAATGCGCCACCCAATAAACCATCCGAAGGCCTACTTCGTGTACACCGTGGACTTTTCAACAATTCGCCCATCAACTTCAACAAGACAGCGTTATATAAAGGTTAGGATAGAGGACATAAAGGTTAATGAACATTCTTTCCTCTCATTAGATATATATTTCTTCATTATCCAGCGTTATAAACCATCCATAAAAGAAGAACTTAAAATTTTATTAGGTATGGGTAGTGTGAAGAAAAGTTGGCTAAAAATAAATGAGCAAAACAAGTTAAAAGCCAACCAGAAAAGAGAGAGAGTGATCAGCTCTTTACTCAAAAGTTTGAATCACCATGCAGCACATTCAAAAGAAAAAAATATCCTTAGGCATGGATGGTCCCAGTTTCCATTCGATCCTGGTGGATCAGATCACCTGGACCAGTAGTGTAGGAATAGGAGTAGGTTTTTTTTGAATTTTTTAGACTTATGTAAGAAGGTTAGAATAGTTTTTTTTTTTTTAGGACTTGTTTAAATTTGACTGAGATTTTGATTTCTTTTCACTGATAGAATAGGCTTAGGATAGAAATAGTGTTAGATTGAAATTTTAAATTTTATAGCTTCCAAAAAATAGAAAACCACAAAAAAATTTTAAAAAAAGAAAATCAAAACTAGAAATTGGCACGACCGCACCATAATCTGCACGACCGCGCCAGATTGCAAAACCCAGAACTGAAGTTCTGAACCGGCGCGGCCAGTGGGGTCGAAGCGCCAGTTCGCCTCATGCAGGCGAGTTTTAAAAGGTTGAAAACTCCATTTCGAGGGTTTTTTAAACCCAAAAAGAGAGAGAACCCTAAAGTCTCATCTTCAAAATCTCCAGAGCACCTTCCAACTGAGAGAAATCTCGCCGGAAACACCTCGGAGTACGGCAAACCACACAGTTCAGGCAGAAAAGCAGAGCGAAGTAGGCTCCTTTCGAGTCGTTTTTGGAAAAATCTAGAATCAACCTCCCAAAACCAAATGTACGAAGGGACAGAGGCTACTTCCTAGTTTATCGTGGTACAAGTTTGAGGTATTTTCATCGAGTAACAAGGGAGAACAAGGTTCTAAAAGTTAGGGGTTCATTTTCGATTTCTGGAAAATTTTGGGTAAAAAAATAGTGTTTTTCTTGCCATCTTTTGGGCCGTCCATAGAAATACATGGGCTTAATCTTGGAAAAGTGATTTTAGTTTCTCAAAATACACACTTAGACCTTTCCAACGCCCCACTTTGCAGCTCCAGCCAATCTGTGACCTAGAAGAACCAAGCCCCTGAAAAAGACCTGGACACACTGTTTTCACAGAATCTTCCCAGACATGGTCACTCAGAAAACCTACCAGAGGTCAAAAGCCAAAGTGCCAAAAATGTGGGACAAGGAGAGATTTTCCACAGCCGATGGACACAAAAGGTTCAATGAAATTCTGTCCAAGTGCAAATGGGTAGAAACCCCCATAGCAGGACGCATTCCACTCGTCCAAGAATTTTATGCCAACTTTCCAGACCACAGAAATTGGCATTGCTTTGTGAGCGGGAAATGGATCCAGTTGTTTCCCCATGACATCAACAACTACTTGCATACCCCTGATGCCCCCACCCTTCCACTTAAGACTTTACGAGAAGAGGTCAGTGCCACAGAGATAGCAGAACGATTGTGCCCAAAGGGAGCTAAGTGGGAATCAAAGAAGGGCACTCTTCTTCACTTTCAGAGGCAGGACATGCATGTAGATGCAAAGGTTTGGGCCATGTTCCTGTTTACCAAACTGACGCCCACTTCCTACCTAACTGAAATCACACCGGAGAGAGCTTACTTCTTACAAGCTCTATTTGAGGATATTCCCATCAATGTGGGGAACATAATTCATAGCCAAATCATGGCTATGCCACACCACAAAAGAGGAAGACTCCCCTTTCCCTCTCTCATCACTGCCATTTATTTGGCCAATGGGATTGCACTAAGCCCCATATAACCATTGGAGAAAGTTCCCAGAAGCATCTCAGCCAACTCAGTTAAACAAATCATGAGGGAACACCCACCAAGCAGATCGGTAGCAAGTGCTAGCAAATCCAAGGAGATGGACATGGCTGACCTCCATGAGAGGATGAGTGGGTTAGAGAAAAAGATGGGAAAGCTGATTACCTATAACAAGAAGATGTGGAAGCTTTGGGCCCAGCATGAAGGCATTCCAAAAGACCAACTGCCTACTGGAGATACCTCTGAAGTAGAAGGAGAGGATTCGGAGGAAGAAGAAGAAGAGGAAGAAGAAGAAGAGTAGAAAATTTTAGCTTTTGCTAGTTCTTTTAGACTTGTTCATTCTGAAATTTGTGTGTGAGCTTGCTTTGTGTGTGCTATTGTCTAAGAGCGTTATTTAATTTAATTTCATTAATATGTACTCAATCTCCATTCATATTAATGAAATTATGATTTTTACTCTCAATGATTTGTCTCAAAGCATGATTTTCATAATTCTTCCAATGAATAAGTGAGAAAAAAGACTCTACACCTGCCTGTAACTGATACTAACTTGTCCAAGCCGAAAAGACTGCAAAATTTATTTCTGATTAGGAGAATTCAAGGAATTACACGGCGCGTCCGCGCCATATTCCGGCGCAGCCGCACCACTGTCTTGATGAGGTACACCATTACAAAGGTAAGGAAGCACAAATTCTACTATAGGTATTCTTCTGAAGAACAATTTTATGCCTGAGAGATACTGCAAGTCATTTTTCATTTTTAATTGCTTAAAATCATGCAAGTGTTTCGTACTAACCCATGAAAGCAGAATTCAAGAACACCAAGGAGTGTCATCCAACTTCAACAACAACCCAGACTATCAGGGGAGTATACCTTTTCATTCCTATGTTTATTGCTGCTTTGAGGACAAAGCATGTTTTTATAGTTTGGGGTGGGATACTCTTCATGCTTTCTTCATACATGCTCAATGGATTCAAAAACTCTATTTTTTTAAAAAATTTCACCAGAAAAATTCAATAGAGATTTTGAAAAATACCAATGAAAAACTCTGATCAGATGGATAGCATGATTCACTTTCGGAAAAAAAATTTAGTCCAGATGCTAAGTCTTGAATGGATGAGAATTTTTTTTAAAAACAGTTTTTGAAAAGAAAAGTATAAATGAGCAAGTTGATTTCAATCACTAGAACCAACCTGAGGAAAACTTGAGGCGAAACAAAGAAAGGTTTTCAAAATTCTGAGGTGATTTAGGCACCTGTTTAAAAATCGTTAGAGCCTTTTTCAAAGCCAACCATTTCAATGCACAAGTTGCATCACCTTTTGTCAAACGTTTTGAGCCAAAAAGATCCTTGTTCTATTTTAATGTCCCATGCTACATGAGCCAGCCTTAGTGATCAATAAACTTGTTTCTTACTTACCCATGATTCTCCAAATTATTGAAGTATTCTGTTTGAATGAGCATGGATCAAGATTTTGAAGTTATAACGAGGTATGGATGAAGGGTATAGAAATATTTCTTTGTAAAGGGGAAGAAGGAGCAAGAGAGAAAAAAAAGAAAATTCTGGGCTGAGTAGGAGAAAGGCCACCTTGTGTGCACCGGGACTCGGGCCTCAGCAAGCTTAGAGTCTCTGAGTCAGGACTCCAAACAAAGCCAAAGAAAAAGAAAGAAAAGGTTGTGGGTTAGTTAAGGGAAAGGTCACCTCATGTGTGCACCGGGTCTCGGGCCTCAGCAAGCTGAGTGACTCTGAGTCAACCAACGAGGTAAGCTAGACTCTGGACAAAACCCAAAGAAAAGTATACATGGGAAAGGGAAAAAAAAAAAAAAAGGGAAAAGGGAAAGAAATGAGGGATCAATGCAAAAGAATAAGTTTGGGGTGGAAGAGCTTGGAAGAAGAGTCACAAATCCGATTCATGCTCAGAAAAATAGAATATGGATATGAGGAGGAGAATAAAACCCAAAAGAAATACCCAAAAATCTTCATCATACCCATTAACCCTGCCTCATTTCAACCCATAAAAGACCTATTGATCAGAATTGAAAAACCCTTCAGGTTAGTGGAGAGTGGATTGAGAGTTGGCTTATGGAGTTGAACTGAGACTTCTCACTTCTATGGGAATGTACATCTTTGAAAATTTTGAAAAAAAATCGAAATTTGTTTTAACTAAGCAAGAAGAACCATCATTAGGAAGGAAGTGAATCATCTATCTTGAAAACTTTAAAAGGGTGGATCACTGAATTTTTCTTAGTCTTTACAGATCTATCTAGTATTTATTTCAGAGTTTGCTCGAGAACGAGCAAAGGTTAAAGTTTGGGGTTGTGATAAGTGTCTGAAAGACACTATTTATGCATGAATTAATGATCATAAATTCCCATTTTGAGTTGGTTATTAGCAAGAAAGTAACATATATAACTCAAATTCATGTTTTGTGTTTCAGGCACCTGGTAGAAGAAGAAAATCTGGATTCAGAGAGAAATTGAAGCAGAAAAGAGCAAAAAGAGTCCAAAAAAGGGAACGGCGCGACCGCGCCGGGAAAATGGTCAAAAATTCAAATAAATGAAGGAAATTCCCAACGGCTAGTAAAGCTTCAAAGAAGATAACTCCGGAATGTGGAATGGCGCGATCGCGCCTTCTGAGGGCTCTACCTCACTCTGTGACTACATGGACGCGCCAAAGAGATGCCAAATACAGAAGAGGAGTTGTCGTTCTGGGACCCGTAAAAAAGACTAAGGAGTGGCGCTGCCGCGCCACTTCAACCGCTACATATGGCGCTGCCGCACCAAGAACTCTCCTTACTCGGCACAATTTTGAAGGCCGATTCCAGACTTGGAAAGAAATCTGCTCCAGTGCCGCGACCGCGCCAAAATCAGAAGAAAACGTTGTGCGACCACGCCGCTGACTCAGCAACGTAAATTGCAAAAATCTCGGAATTCAGACTACCAATCAAGCCCAAACTTGGGAGAAGAAATCCTAATTTCCTAAGGAAGGTATCCACGAAGATTTTATGAAAATTTGCTCGAATCTAGGTGCATTGAATGATCAAGAATAGAAGTTTCATACAAAGAAGGAAATTGCTGCCAGAAGAGAAGAGAAAATCCGAGTTTTAAGAGAACCATATATGGAGTTTCATATTCCCAACTGAACCCAAATTTGGACTGAAGCTTCCTGAGGAGATTGAGGATCATATCACGGAAATTCAGGTCAATCCAAGTCGGGTTTTCAAAGTTTTATATTTTTAAAGTGGTGGACCCAGAGCTAGAATTAGCAGCGAAAGCAATCCAACTTCTCAACATTATATCTCGAGTTTCCCAACTCAGAATGGACTCAACTTTCGTACACAAGACAAGGACCATTGAAAAAGGTTCTCATGTAATTTCATTCAATTCTGAGGTCGAAAAGGCATACTTCATACCCCTGGACAGAAAGCAAATCACAAGGCCTGGGCAGCAGAACAAGTATAAATAGAGGTCCGAGGCAGAGAGCAAAGGAGGGAGTTTTTAGAGTTCTAAATCCAGTTTTGAGGTGGATATATAGTTTTTAGTTTAATTTCTAGTTTTTGTAGTTAGTTTGGAGAGGAGAAAAAGTCCAGAGGGAGTCTTACACGACCTCTTGGCACTTTTAGAGAGAGAAGGAAGAGATTTCAGTCAAGGTACGAGTTGAAGCTAAGGGCAGTCCTTCAAGGGGGTTTTTTGTACTTATTTTCTTCTTATTATCATGGCTGTAATTGAATTCTTTCTGTGTGTTTATATTATTAGCATCGAGTAGTCTCTCTTTGTTGGGGAAGTCATGAACTCCTAGTTGTGATTTGTTTAAGTTCTCAAATTATAGCAATAAAGTACTTTGCTTGTGTTTTAGAAATTGAGCTCATTGCTTATTTCTTATCTGAATTGATATTTGAAGTTTAATGAGGTTCGAATAGAGAAGTTGAATTTCAGTAGAGATTTGGATTAGTTATTTGGTTCTTTGTTTTCTAAAACAACTTGTTTTTCTAACTAGATCGTTCCGGATTGTGATGGAGACTAGTGAAAAGGTGCTGTGACTATTAATAACTCTTGTTTTGAATAAGACAGAGTTCATCCTTAAGCTTTTATATTTATGCACCTAGGATTTGAATGTTTTCGAATTGTGATGGAGTTCAAAGAATAGGTGAAAGTTATTTCTTGTATATGGGTAACCAGGTTTTCAAAAGCTAAGTCAAGGTAAGAGTACTTGAGCTATAAAATCAGAACTTTGCATATTGACAACTAGGAGGGATTGACATTCTTCCCCAACATCTCATCTCCATAAGTTTTTCCAGTAGTTAATTCTATTTTGTTTTTCAGTTTTCAAAACCCAAAATTTTTTTCACCTCAATCAATAGAAAAACCTTTACTTAAACTAAGTTCTCATCAAGGTCTTTGTGGGATCGATATCTGGACTCTCGAGTCTATATTACTTGCTGACCTAGTGCACTTGCTAGACACCCAACACCCATCAACTTCAACAAGACAGCCCACCTGCGGGTGCGACGTCCAGCCAAATCAATTTCCCAAATTAATCGGTAGTCAGCCAAAATTAAAGCCACGCCAAGTTTCTCAAGTCACTAGGCAGCAGGTTAAAAAGGCAAGCCACGACAGGGAAAATTTCAATCGACCAAGTCTAGTCGATCCCTCAATTAAAGGGAAGCAAAAAGGAAAGTCTTCCCTTCTCTTACGGATCAAGAGAGGAAAAATAGGGAGCTCTGCAGTCCTCTCCCACTCCAACAGAAGCAGAAGAAATCAATCCAGATCCTCTTTCTGAGGATCGAGCTCCAGACTGTAGGTTTTTTGTCGAAACAGATTTGGCATGCCCGGTGGGATAGTGGGACCTCTCCTACCTCTCATCACCGCCTTCGATAAAAACAAAAACCAAAATCCAATCCAATGGCCAGCCACAACAACGGCAACAACGGCTACAACAACAACAATTCCGGCAAGCCATTTACCAGTTCAAGTTCTGCCTACCCGCGCCCTGCTACGGGCGCCATCTCGACCTCAACATCGGGGGTTCGCGGATCGACGGCCAGCTCCACGACCAACATTCGCGCTCCAACTTCCCCACCACCAGCCACACACCCCATGACAAGGGCGTTGGCCAGGAGCTTGTCCACTGGACATGCCCCCTTCATGAAGGACGCACGCTACCCGAGCGCGATGTTCCAGCCTCAAGCTGTCGCAGCAGCTCCAGTCAAGCTAATTTTGGCAGCAACTAAACTGACCTACCAGACTGTCACCGCTACACCACCAGCAAGCAGGGCAATGGCCAGTCCCGACCCAATCACCACCATCACAAAGGGACCCCTTCGTGCCTGCTCTGATCCAACGTTACGAGTAGCACGCAACTCCTTCCTCCTCTGTGAGGAGGGACCAAGCACCAGTTCTGGCTTCACCCAGAACAACAACTAAGGGCCAATCGCCATGGTGACTGTCTCCAAAGTACATCTAGCTACGGTCACTGCCGCAGCTCAATCGCCTCGTTGACCGACTCCAGCAGCCAAATCTCTGGCCCGGTCGCCAATTAACTCTCGCTAGAGTACATCGGCTGCCACTCCATCGAGCTGGTCGCCCGTCAAGGTGACAATTAGCTAAAACACTCCGATGGTCGACTCTCCAACTCGATCACCTACTACGGCCTTGCCAAACTACACTGGCGTCTTTCTCACCAACAGGGTCGCCGGTAAAAATGTCGCCACTCCAATTCGCGACGGGAGCATCTCCTTCCACTCCCACCATCAACGTTGCCGCCATGGCAACCTCGGCTAAAATGGTCGAAGAGCGGCTTGCTAAATGCAAGCTGCACTAAAAGAACATGATGAGAGGATTCACGCGCCAAGGATGCTCAAATCATGGCTTGTGACATCCATTTCGCACAAATGATGGAGCGATTGAAAGCCTTCACGACCAACGCCGACAATGTACCTCAAGAAGTCGATTGGAACAAGGCGACAACCAGCGCTTCGGCTGAACCCTATCAAGAGGAGCCTGCTCAAAACGAGCAGTCGGTGGTCCTGGTGACTATTCAAATGTCACGGGCGAGGAGGAGTCGGCCTCCCTCACACTTGACGCGGTGAATGATATGATCAACTGCGGCACCATAAACAGCTCTGGCGAGAGCAAATCGGTCTCCTACCGGAGACCTTACACCCATCGGATTCAAAATCTGCCGATGCCATTCTGGTACCATCTGCCCAAATTTCAACTATTCAATGGCGACGGGCATCCGAAGCAGCACGTCGCCCACTTTATCGATACCTGCAACAACGCCGGTACTGACGGCGATCTGCTAGTGTAGCAGTTCGGTCGTTCGTTGAAGGGAAATGTCTTCGAGCGGTACATCGAGCTACAATAGGAATCGATAGACTGCTGGGAGCAGCTGGAAAACAAGTTCCTTAGTCGATTCTACAGCACCCAATGCACCGTGACATTAGCCGAGATGGCCAATCTTCGACAGAAGAAAGGCAAAAAAATCATTGACTACATCAATCGGTGGAGGAATCTCATCCTCAACTGCAAAGAGAGCTCTAACATATCTCTCAAAGCAGAGATCGGCATGTGCGTTTGCGGCATGTCGTGGGGTCTTCCCTACTTTCTGAAGGGGAAGAAACCGGCCGACTTCCAGGAGCTCGCAACTAAAGCTCGCGACATGGAAGTCATCATGGAACAAGCAGGCGACCTCGCCGGTCCAATTCCCATCCCCACAAAAAGGGGAAAGTTGTCGCAAAGGAGCCAAAAGAAAAGGCAAAAGGCTCCTATGCAACTGAAAACTTCACACCGATCATGGTGGGGAGCAAACAAAAGTTGAATTACGCCCCGTGGCCACCCGTTGGGCCCAACTTCCAGAGGCAAACGTTGAAGGAGAAATAGTCAAAGACTTACCCCTACGCAGATGCCGACGTCCCAGTCATGTTCGAGCAATTGCTCGGAGCAGACTTGCTCCGCTTACCAGAAGTGAAAAGACCCGGCGACTTGACAATATCAAAGGAGCCTAACATCTGTAAATTTCATCGCTTACTCGGCCATTCGACCGAGAAGTGCTTTGTCCTAAAGAACAAATTTCTAGAGCTCGCGACGCAAGGTCGCATTATAATCGACATAATGGAGAACATCGCTTCAGTTAACTCCATATCTGTCATGGCCGGATCTGATTCCAAATCCAGATCCAATAAACCTCAAGGCGTGAGAAGGGAGTACCATCCCAAGTCTACCCTCCACAATAAATCACCGTCGAAAAAGGCTCCAGTGGCGGCACCCCAAGAAGCAGCTAAAGCGGACGCAAAGGGGTGGATTCTGGTCACTCAATGGAAGAAGCCGATCCAAAAGGCCAAACTATCGAAAACAACCACAAACAAGGCGAAACGGTCAAAGAAAAGGGCCGTGAAGCGCCACAATAAAACTCCAGGGACAAACGTCCAAGGAGTATACAAGAGGAAAAGAAGACTCGTCACACTAACGGAGTTCTTCCCCAAAGACTTCTTCACGCCACCTCCAGCAATGGTGGCCACCTGCTCGTCGGCACCCTGTACTGGGCAGACCAACAAATAAGACGAGGGCAAATCGCCAGTGGTCGAATACGACGACCAGGAGACGTCGTTAAAGCAAATTTCTCCCTTGAACGAGCTCGAGGACGACTTGGACCTACACATTCGATCTTGGCAGGCTCTAATTAAGGTCCTCGACAAACCAGAAAAGCTCCAAGCCGAGTTGGACCAACTGCTCATGAGGAAGAACGACCTGCCAAAGGTTGGTCTGACGTCGACGTTCAAGAAAACAGAGGAAGCCTCCTCGTCTCGCCAAATGTCGCAGCTGGAGGAGTCCCTCACAGTCTCCTGCCCACAATACATCACTTTCCGAGAAGAAGATGCTCAACTGGGGGCAAAGACCCATAATCGCTTGTTGTACGTATTAGGCTACATCAAGGATCACTTGGTCAACCGCATACTTGTCGATTGCGGTTCTGCAGTCAACATCCTGCCTATCCAGACGATGAAGGAAGTCGACATTTCTGCCAGCGACCTCTCTACAAACTTGCTACTCACTCAAGGGTTTAATTTGGAAGGCCAACGGACACTCAGGATGATCCAGCTCGAACTCCAAATTGGAGAGATGGTAGCTGATACACCCCTTCAAGTCATCGACTCGAGGACAGCGTACAACTTGCTCCTAGGTCAACCGTGGCCCCATGCGATCGGTGTCGTTCCATCAACCCTACACCAATGCTTTAAGTACCGGAAAGATGGCAAGCAGAAGACGGTGTATGCCGACGAAAGTCCATTCACCGAAGCAGAACCTTCGTTCGCTGACGCCAAGTTTTACCTGACAACGCGATCGACTGTCAGGGCATCATCTTGGCCAAGCCAGACCCAAAATATGAAAGCTGCACTCCTCCCCAAACAAACTCCAAATAAGCTGCTAAAAACCACGCAGCCAAAACCACCGGCTCACAGCCGCCAAGCGACCGCACCAAAAGCGTCGGCGTTGCCGCCAAAGAACAACACACCCTGCAGTCACAACGAAAGAAAGGGGAAGCCCCTCTCGTTGTTTGTCGTAACGCTAAGCCGACAAACCTGAAAGTTGTAGCTACTCTACCGTTGCCTAAGCTTGAAGAGTGAAGCATTGTCAGGAAATGCCCTAGCCCAGAACGACTGCCAACTACCCGGACGACCGAGGGCTTTGATTCAAACGCCTATCAGTTACTTGCTAAAGCAGGGGGCAATTTCACAAAATAGCAACTGCATGAGGTGCCGCTCGTAGCTGTCCCAGTTCTCACTCCGGCGCAAGAAAAGCTTAGGAGCGAGGGAGGTCGCCTTCCACCAAGACGGCACGGCCTCGGCTATCAAAAAGGGAAGCCCATCCAAATCACCGGGAGGTCCGCCGATGTTCATCAAGTGACCGTCGATCAAAGCTCGCCGAAGAAAGAAAAAGCTCCAGTGGTTATATACAACAAAGCTGCCCTGGCTAAAGCTCGAGCAATCACCGACGAAGTCGTGACAGTAAACCACATCTCAATCACCAGCGACAATGAACAAGGCGACGACGAATTCATCCTAAAGGACACTCCAGCTGCGTTCGAAGAGGGAGGATAGTCTACGGTGGATGAGTTAAAGAAGGTCAACCTAGGCACAAAAGAAGATCCAAGGCCAACATTCCTCAGTGCCTCATTAGCCGAGGAAGAGGAAGTTGAATACATCTCATTGCTCCAGGAGTACCGCGATGTGTTCGCCTGGAACTACACCAAGATGTCAGTCCTTGATCCCAAAGTGGTCGTGCATAAGCTCGTAGTTCACCCCTCTGTCCGGCCGGTCAAACAAACACAGAGGCGCTTCTGACCTGAACTCGTCCCAGAGATCAAGAAAGAAGTCGACAAGCTCATTGTAGCCAATGTCATCTGGGAAGTCAAATATCCTTCCTGGATCTCCAACATCATGCCGGTCAAAAAGAAAAGCGGCCAAATTTGGGTTTGTGTCAATTTTCGCGACCTGAACAAGGTCTGCCCAAAAGATGACATCCGTTGTCGGTCACCAAACTCATGGTAGACGCAACAATTGGTCATTAGGCGCTCCCCTTCATGGACGGGCCGTCAGGATACAACCAAATCAGAATGGACCCGAAACACGAGGAGCTAACGGCGTTCCGAACGCCCAAAAACATATTTTGCTACAAAGTCATGCCTTTTGGCCTCAAAAACGCCAGCGCAACATACCAAAGAGCTATGCAGTACATCTTCGACGACTTCCTTCACAAGCGCATCGAGTGCTACGTCGACGATCTGGTGGTCAAAACAAAGGAGCGAGCTGATCATCTCCTTGACCTCGGAGTTGTGTTCGAGCGACTCTGGCGGTTCCAACTCAAAATGAATTCGCTGAAATGCACCTTTGGTGTTACCTCTTCAAAATTCCTCGGGTTTGTCGTACACCATCGAGGGATTGAAATCGATCAAACCAAGATCGATGTGATTCAAAAGATGTCGGAGCCAAGAAACATCTTGGAGCTCAAAAGCTTTCGAGGTCATTTGGCCTGTATTCGGCGCTTCATCTCAAACTTGGCCGGTTGATGTCTACCATTCAGTCGGTCAATGAAGAAGAACGTGCCTTTCAAATGGGACGACGCCTGCCGAAATGCTTTTAACAGCATAAAGGCGTATCTCACAAAACCTCCAATGCTCGCCGCTCCAATCGTCGGCAAACCGTTGTTGCTCTACATCGCCGCCCAGAAGAACTCGGTGGGAGCTCTGCTGGCTCAAAACGATGAGAACAACAAGGAGCGGTCATTGTACTACCTGAGTCGAACCTTGGTAGGCACTGAACTCAACTACACGCCTATCGAGAAGACTTGCCTAGCACTCAAAAGCTAAGGCACTATCTTTTGACGCACTCAACAAATTTAATCTCCCGCGCCGGCGCGCTCAAGTACATCATGTCACGGCCAATCCTCTCTAGCCGATTCGCAAAATGGGTACTCCTCTCTGAGTTCGAAATAAATTTTGTACCGCAGAAGGCCATCAAAGGCCAGGCCCTGGCAAACTTTCTTGTCGATCATCTAGTGCCCGCAGAATGGGAGCTGATAGAGGAATTTCCCGACGAAGAAATTTTCCTTGTCAAAATACTTCCTCCTTGGAAAATGTACCTCGACAGGGCCACTAGGAGAAACGGAGCTGGTGCAAGAGTTATCTTCGTCTCGCCAAAAGATGACCTGCTACCATACTCATTCGTGCTTACACAAAACTACTCAAACAACGTAGCAGAAGCACTCCTCCTTGGCCTCGGCATGGCAGTCGAAATGGAGATACCCCAACTCGAAGTCTACGGCGACTCAGCACTCGTGATCAAACAGATCAAGGGAGAGTTTGAGGTCAAGAATGTCAAACTCGTGCCATTCTGGGAGCACGTTGGCAACCTCTTGGACAAAATCCCACAAACCTCACTCCACTACATACCGCGCACCAAGAACGGACCTGCTGACGCTCTAGCTGGGATCGCTGCTAGCCTGGCACAACATAACAATCGGCCAAGTCAAAGTACCCATCTGCGAAAGGTGGGTAGTCCCTCTGGTCCCTCTTCCCATCGAAGAGGAAGCGAAATTAAAGATGGAACAAGAGGAAGAATCCCTCCCCATCTATCTCCACGAAAGTGAAGCAACAAATTGGCGCGAGCCAATCTCAAACTTTCTCCGACACGGCACGCTCCCGGCAGATTTGAGGGAAAGAGTCCACATCCATCGGATGGCTCCAAGGTACGTTTTTGTCAACAACGTACTATATAGGAGGTCATATGAAGGATTACTCCTACGGTGTCTATCGAAAGAAGAAGGGCGACAAGTGCTAAAGGAGACCCATGCGGGAATCTGTGGCGCGCATCAAGCTGGTCCAAAGCTGCATATGCAAGTCAAATAGCTTGGATACTACTGCTCGTCCACACTCCGAGACACTATTGAGCTAGCGAGAGCTTCCAAGGCCTATCAGCTCTATGCTGACAATATCCACCAGCCACCAGAGCCGCTCCACACGACGGTCGCATCTTAGCCGTTTGAAGCATGGGGAATAGACATAATTGGTCCAATCACCCCCAATCAAACTCCGACTGGCAATACATTCTTGCCGCAACTAATTACTTCTACAAATGGGCCGGAGCTACATCATTTCGAGAAGTCAAGGCTGTCACCGTAGTCGACTTCATCCAGACACAAATCATTTACCGGTATGGCGTCCCTCGGTTCTATGCAGCAAAAGATGTCATCGGCCTACAACCCAGCGGCTAACGGACTCACAGAGGCGTCCAACAAAACACTGCAAAATCCTAAAGAAAACAGTCAGCAGCCACAAACACAACTGGGAAGAGAAGCTCGACGAAGCTCTCAGGGCGTACAGAACTACATTCAGAATGCCGACGCAGTCAACTCCCTACTCACTGGTGTACGGCGCCGAAGCAATATTGCCGCTCAAAATTCAGCCTCCTTTACTCCGCGTTGCCATAAGATAAGGCCTTACGGAGGAAGAATGCGCCCAACTTCGGCTCGCAGAACTAGAGTCACTCGACGAACAGAGACTCGAAGCTCAGCAAATACTCGAGTGTTACCAGTCATGAATGACCTTGGCTTTTAACAAAAGGATTAAGCTACGGGCATTCCAAAAAGGTGACTTGGTTTTGACTGTACGTCGCCCCATGCTTTTCACGAGCAAAACTAGGGGCAAGTTCGCAGCCAAGTAGGAAGGTCCCTACATTGTGCAAGAGGCATACACAAACGGTGCCTACAAAATCGCAAAGGCGGATGGTACCGAGTTGTCGATCATCAATGGCAAGTTTCTTAAACGATTCTATGCATAAACAACTTCGGCCGACGGCATAAAGTGCCCACTCAACCAAAGGTGGACAAACACAACAAAAAAAAGAGAAGCAAATAATGATGGCAAAAGCATCTCAATAAGTCGAATAGATCAAAATTTCAAACAAAAATTACGAAGTACAAATCAAGTCCAAACAAAAAAAATGGAGCTCTGCTACAAGCAGCACTAATAGGAAATGGAAATACGACAAGCTAAATCAGACGGCGGCATCTTGAAATCCGCAATCTGGTTTCGTAGCGTGGACAACTCGGCATGGGCCACCGACTACTCCCGCTCGTCCTCCTCACGAAAGACTGGCTTTGCACGAATCTTCGCCAACTTCCGCTCCAAGTCAGTGATCCCCTTCAAGTATACACTGAGACGTTCCTCAGTGTTCGCTACTTGGTCCTCCAACCTCTGAATCTTGGAGGAGACATAGGCCAGCTGCTCCTGCAAAGACATCTCCTCGGACACGGCCACGTTACAATCAACCTTGTCCTTGTCAATGTCAGCTCTCTGACGGTCTCGGCGACGCTTCACTAAGCTAAGTGACCGAACCAGGTCGGCCTCAGCAGCAGCCTTCTCTTCAGCGCTACTCTTCCCCTTCATCGAACGACTCAACTCGCAAATGTGAACAGATTTAGAGACATCGCCCTTGATAAATTGCTCTAGGTCGGTCGTATCAACGCCAACTAGCTGTAGTTGGCCGACGGCAACCCAGGCATCTCCAACCATTGCAAGTGTGTCGGGGTCGTCAGCCGCCAAGAAGTTCGAGACAAACTCCGTCCACATCTCCCAAGAAGTCTGAGGAATAGACCTCTGCGAAGCCACAATTGTTAGCAAAAAGAAAAGAGAGAGAAGCAAGAAAGGAGGAGGAATGCATACCTAAACTGGCTACAACAAATCTGGCTTCACGAGCGAAGGAGCCGCTCAAGCGCTGACACAAGTCTGGAAAGGCTCTTTTGAACGACAACGTGAGCTCAGACCATCCGAGCCAGAAGCTAAGTGAGGAATAGGAGGCACTGGCAAAGGAGATACAGGAATGGTAGTTGACCTCTCAAAAAGCGGCCTCTTACCGTGAACATCTGAGTCGACTTGCTGAAAGTCGACCTCCGATGAAACCGAACTGGAGGAGGAGGAGGAAGAAGAAGATTGCCAACGCCCATGTCGGCAGGGCATTCCTCCTCAACCCAGGTAGGCTGAACAGGATCCACAACTGGTGAGTCATCGGGGATCTCTACAACTATGGTCGTCTCGGCAAGAGCAGACCCGGTGGCCTGCTCGGCATGGGCCACCGACTACTCCCGCTCGTCCTCCTCACGAAAGACTGGCTTTGCACGAATCTTCGCCAACTTCCGCTCCAAGTCAGTGATCCCCTTCAGGTATACACTGAGACGTTCCTCAGTGTTCGCTACTTGGTCCTCCAACCTCTGAATCTTGGAGGAGACATAGGCCAGCTGCTCCTGCAAAGACATCTCCTCGGACACGGCCACGTTACAATCAACCTTGTCCTTGTCAATGTCAGCTCTCTGACGGTCTCAGCGACGCTTCACTAAGCTAAGTGACCGAACCAGGTCGGCCTCAGCAGCAGCCTTCTCTTCAGCGCTACTCTTCCCCTTCATCGAACGACTCAACTCGCAAATGTGAACAGATTTAGAGACATCGCCCTTGATAAATTGCTCTAGGTCGGTCGTATCAACGCCAACTAGCTATAGTTGGCCGACGGCAACCCAGGCATCTCCAAACATTGCAGGTGTGTCGGGGTCGTCAGCCGCCAAGAAGTTCGAGACAAACTCCATCCACATCTCCCAAGAAGTCTGAGGAATAGACCTCTGCGAAGCCACAATTGTTAGCAAAAATAAAAGAGAGAGAAGCAAGAAAGGAGAAGGAGGAATGCATACCTAAACTGGCTACAACAAATCTGGCTTCATGAGCGAAGGAGCCGCTCGAGCGCTGACACAAGTCTGGAAAGACTCTTTTGAACGACAACGTGAGCTCAGACCATCCGAGCCAGAAGCTAAGTGAGGAATAGGAGGCACTGGCAAAGGAGATACAGGAATGGTAGTTGACCTCTTAAAAAGCGGCCTCTTACCGCGAACATCTGAGTCGACTTGCTGAAAGTCGACCTCCGATGAAACCGAACTGGAGGAGGAGGAAGAAGAAGATTGCCAATGCCCATGTCGGCAGGGCAATCCTCCTCAACCCAGGTAGGCTGAACAGGATCCGCAACTGGCGAGTCATCGGGGATCTCTACAACTATGGTCGTCTCGGCAAGAGCAGACCCGGTGGACTGAGTATCTGGTACTATGTCTTCCCCAAACTCCATCTGCGCGAAGTCGTCCAAGGACAGTCTATCCTCGGGAGCAAGATCTAGCCGCCCCAGAAGATCCAAACACGAAAGGTCGATGGGCTCCTCAAACACTTTGGTCAATTGTAGAGGCAAGGACTCGCTATGAGAAGCGTCTGCCGCGCCCCGAGGCGCACTCGGCCGACAAGTACTCGGCTGCGAAGGAGGAGGCAACAATGGTGGCGCCCAACTAGCAGAGTCAATCCGAGTTGCCCCGAAGAAAGGGACGATCGCGATACAACTTGGTTGCGACGGTGGACCACCTTGTGGCCACTTCGAGATGGGTCGTAAAGTAGAGTCGCCCTCAGGGTCAGCTGCCGACTTCTTCCAAGAAACTGGTTTTTGCTTTGTAGAAGCGACGATCGCAGAAGAGGAAGCCTTTTGTGCACCCTTCTTAAGAGGTGCCTTCTTCGGTTTCGACGACGGAGCCTTAGGAGCCCCTAAAGATAAAACAGTAGTGGTGACCTCCTCACCTAAAGAAGGCCACGACGAACTCGCGGTTCTGGACTTGCCCTTTCCCTTGGCTGCTGGCTGCCTGCGTTTATGCCAAGGGTGCTCTTCACTATTGGCCTCGTCGCCGCTAAGGAGACGAACACAACCAACTGTCGGAGCTGAATCCGGAGCCAAGCTCCGCCACGCACGCTGAAGAAAGCAAGTCATTCACTCCCATGAAAGAAAAAAAAAACAAGAAGAGAAAGCAAACAAAATAAATTTTGTGTACCTCAAAAAGGGGAATAACTTTCTGAGTCCACGACTCAGAGAATGCTGATGTCACGCCGAGATCGACCCCTGCGTCGTACCACGAAGGTACCGTGACGCTGCCACAAGGAAGAGCAACGCTGTTCTTCCAGAACTCCAACAGCTCGACCAAAGTAAGCGCCTCGCGGTGATTCGTGTCCAATATGCCAGGGAGGTCCTAACAAAACCCGAATTGTCTGGCGAAACGATGAGGACTGTAAGGCTCCACACCCAAGAAATGGTAGTTCTAGTAGGTCAAGTGACAAGTACGAATACTGAGGAAGTACTCATACTCTTCTAGCGAGATCGTTTGGTCGCCGATGTCGAAAAGCATGTCGTACCGAAGAAATTCGGTGTAGTACCAAATCTTCTACCTCTCCCGTAAAAACAAAGCACATGCCTCTAGGATAGAGAAGGAGCATGTCAAGTTGGGGTTCCTGTACAGAGCCATCAAAGGAACGCTGCCCCCACTTAAATCCATGTCATGCGAGCCAAAGTAATGCGCTAGCCAGGCATTAATGTACGACCAAGGCAGACGACCGGTGGAAAGCGAACTCAGACCTCGGTAGAGGTTGGCCAATGTAGGACCAGCTAGACCGACCCAGACGCCACTCGCCATGAAGCTTGCGACCTTGAACACATCTGGTCGTACACAACCGCCAGGAGCGGGAATCACCCACTGGCAGATCCATAGCACCAGTAAAGCTGCTAAGTGGACATCATCTGTCAAAGCCGTCGGGACGCCAAGCTCCTCAAAAACATGACTCTCAGTCGCAATCCGCACGCGAGGTACAGTGCCTAAGCACTTGTTGCGATTCAACCAAGGCTCAGTCGTAGGCAGAACTACATCCTCGGCTTGATACCAAAATTTGAGCCACTCGCTAAAAAACACCTGTGGTACGCCGACCCCGTGTTGGCATTGAAGGCGGTAGTACGTGAGAAAGAGGTACAGTAAAACCTCAGGCAAAGGCGTGTCACTCGCCTCAGTGAAGTCATGAGTCGTCGGACACACCTCGTCATATAGAGCACTCAAAATGGGAAGGCGGCAAATGTTGTGGAGGTCCCAAAGAGAAGTGGAGAACCCTCCGTGGTGTGTGAACAATGTGTTCGTCTCTGAACTCCAGAGCTCAAGGAAACAATGGTGAACTGTTTCGGGACAACGCTAATGAAATACCGACGCTTGGACTGCGTGGAAGACCCCAATCTGCATCATCCTCTCTCGACGACAGCCAAGTACAAGACTCACTCAGTCGAAGTAGAAAGGGGGAAGAGGACGAATACACGAAGCCGAATACATCCGAATAACGTACTCCTAGTCGTGGATCGGGTTATTCAAGTACAACTTCGGAACTATGAATGGAAACGGAAGAATGCAGTGGACTCAGCAGAATTTCGCCTCCGATGACATTGAACGGCGAAGCTGGTCGACCGTCAAGCGAAGGAAGTCGGCAGAGCTGGTCATCAACCTCCACTGGTCGGCTCCACAACTCAGATGGGTTTTATGAAACCGGAAGCACGTCTGCTTGGCCATCGAGAACTAACTCTGCGTTGGTGCACAAATCGCGAGATGCGGTGCTTTCGAATCCCGGATCCGGAGGAAGCTCTTCGATCCACTGTGAAACAGGTTGCCCTCTGAGCCATCTTGGAGAAGAGCGAGACATCAGATGGCTCCAATCTGAGGAAGGAGAAAACTAGACCTCCCATCTGCAACCAAAGGAGCACGGGACCAGAAATCGAAATCAGGTACGCAAAACCTTCCAAAAAAAAATCAAAGAAAAAGCGACGAAAAAAAGAACAAAGTCGCGAAAATAAAAATCAAAGCAAAAGCGAATAAAAACATAACAAAGTCGCAAAAAAAATATCAAAGCAAAAGCAACGAGAAATAGAACAAAGTCGTGAAAAAAAAAAAAAAAAATCAAAAGCGACGAAAAACATAATAAAGTCGCAGAAAAAAAAGTCAAAGCAAAGCGGCCAAAAAATAGAACAGAGCCGCACAAAAAGAGACAGCTGGCACAGAACTACAGTTAGAGGCCCGGTGATTCAACCGAGTCGACCTCTGCAGTTGCACATCAAAATTGTAGCGTCAAAGCCACATCGGGAAACCACGAGAAAGGCGTCAACACAAGTCTGGAGACCAAATTAACCAGATGCATCATTCCGGCGATCATGCCGGAGAGATGGAGACTTGGCAATCAAGCCAGAAATCTCGTATGAGTTTGGCCAAATTCCAAACTCAATCAAAAGCCGGGAGCGATGGCAAGTAGCCGCAAAAGCAAAACGCGCAGAGGGCGCGAATAGGTCTAAGTCATAGTGCAGCCATTCGCACTGTCGAACTTCGAAAACCAAATATGACGACCAAGTCAGACTCAAAAAAAAAAACCCGCAAATGAGCTGGAGTTGTCCGCAAAACATCAAGGCAGTCATAGCCTGGCGACCAAGACAAGCTCACCAAAGACACAAAACTCAACAACCCAATCGAGGCTGCCACCAAGTTCACAGCAAAAGCCAAGTTCACTTCCACTCGGCAACCGAGCCGAGCCCAACATGAAAGTCGAATTGTCGTAAACCGGTGACCATGCCGGATCCGCATGTGAAGAGTCATGTTCAATTCAGCCTAGCGACCGAGCTAGACTAAGAAGGCCGACCCGACAACCATGTCGAACCAATCGGAGGAACATCTTGTTCGTTGCAAGTCTGACAATCAAGTCAAACACACTTCAACTACTGAACTAGGACACCCGTCAAGTCGAATTCTTCACCCAATTCATAGGAAGGAACACTCACGCTCTAATGAACGCGGCAAGACTCATGATAGACACGAACCAAAGACGGAATACGAGCCCATAGCAGCCAGAAGCACACTCGCAGTGCACTGTTGTCGCAATCAAGAAGTGCCGAAAGGAGGAGGGCAGCAAGACCACGCCCATGATGCAATCATGGTCGGAAATGAAGAAGGGCCAAAGTCGTACAGGCAACAGACGATGTCGCGGACAGAGACACAATGAACAAAGTCGCAAGCAGGTCGCAAACATAGTCACGTAGCCGCACGCAACGAAGTTGTACTGAAACTGGCAAGCCATCGCGATGTCGCAACCAACATCGCCAGAACCGGAGAAGAACATCACGACCGATGTCGCCAGAGCCAGAGAAGAACATCGCGACTATAGTCGCCAAAGCCGGGAAAGAACGTCGTGACCGACGTCGCCAGAAGGGAAGAAGAATGTCGCGAATAGAATCGTGATGGGAAAACACCGCAACTAACGTCGCAATCGACGCGGCCTGAATTAGATAGTAACATCACAGCCGACGTCGCAAACAAAACCATTGAAGAACGACCCCGTCCAACCAAAATGTTGTGCGCAGAGTCGAAGTTGCCCTCCGACGCGCGTTAGAAAATATTTAAAAACAAAAAAACAAAAACAAAAAAGAAAGGGGAGAACTCACCTGCGAAGTACGAAATCATGCTGGAAAATCGCACAGGCCAAAAATCAGCGATGGAAGTCGCGCAACAGTTAGAGTCGAGGGTCGCAACCGAAGTTGCGACGACGTTCACGATGGAGAATGTGGAGGCCGCGACGTAGAAAGCCCCGGAGGCCGCGTGACGAAGGTCGTCGCACCGTCTCCGGAGAAGGCGATTGTGCAACAGAACGCGTGACGAAGGAAGTTGCACCGTCGCCGAAGCGAAGGAGGTCGCGCAACAGAACGCGCGACGAAGGTCGTCGCACCGTCACCGGAGAAGGAAGAGGGCTAAAAAAGAGCAAGAGGGCTAAAAAAGAGCAAGAGGGCTAAAAAGAGCAAGAGGGTTAAAAAGAGCAAGAAGCTAAAAAGAAAAAAAAAAAAAAAAAAAAAAAATTAGTGTATTGAAAATATGCACTGTACTAAAAGAGTAAGAGGACAGAAAATACATACATGGGAAAAATCAAACGACCCGGGTCTAAATAAAAAAGAAAAGTGTGTGTGTGTTGCGTGTGTATAAAATCATGTTCGAAATTTACTCGTTAGGCGTCAAAATCTTACGCGACCCAATTTCGACAAGTCCATGCAACACGCCACCCAATAAACCATCCAAAGGCCTACTTCGTGTACACCGTAGACTTTTCAACAGTCCGCCCATCAACTTCAACAAGACAGCCCACCTGCAGGTCCCACGTCCAGCCAAATCAATTTTTCAAATCAATTGGTAGTCAGCCAAAATTAAAGCCACGCCAAGTTTCTCAAATCACTCGGCAACCGGCTAAAAAGGCAAGCCACGCCAGGAAAAATTTCAATCGACCAAGTCTGGTCTATCCCTCAATTACAGGGAAGCAAAAAGGAAAGTCTTCCCTCCTCTAACGGATCAAGAGAGGAAAAACTGGGAGCTTCCCAGTCCTCTCCCACTCCAACAGAAGCGAAAGAAATCAATCCAGATCCTCTTTTTGAGGATGGAGCTCCACCAAATAAATCAAACACTAGCTACAAATAGCCAGAGAATGAACGCCAAAAGGGTTGGACACACAGAGGTTCAAAAATTTTCACTCAAAGTCACTCGACTCAGAAACTTTCTCGAGCCCGAAGATCACAAATTCTCAAGTTCATCTGAATACACACAGTCCACCGAAGAAGCTTTACACGTTCACCGGTGACGTCAATATGCCGAATACACTGAACACAAACACTTTCGTCCAGGCGACTATACCCATCACCGTTCGTGCACACTCGCTCGGAGACTCGAAATTCATTGTTGAACTGCAGAAGACAGTGAGAGATTGAATCAGAGGAAAGCTAGGAGATCGCACCCACAAAATTTCCTAATTCCCAAACACAAATTTTAATTTCTCTGTTCTTTCACTCGAGTTAATCCATCGGACGCGCCCTTCCACGGACCGGAGATTTTTCGCCGAAACAAAATATAACATTAAATAATAAAGATATTTAAAATGTTCTTTCCCTATTTAGCTCATCTAATAAGTATATCTCAGTTTTAAAGTTTTATATATTAATTGATCAATGATCTATATTTCTTCAAACTAAATTAGCTTCCTCTCACTATCCTGAATACACTTATTTAATATCTTAATTTTCTCTTTCTTTTAAAATTTCTGCCCATCAATTGAGATTTCTATTATATTTTTCTCTTCTAAATTATCTCCTTGTCATTCTATTTTTACTCTATTATTTCTCTCAATCTTTCCACCTATTCTCTAATTTCCCCATATCTCCCCCACTAATTAACTCCCATAGTGTCCCGATAGAACTCTCTACACGTCCTCACTCTCCTTTTTTTTTTTTTTTTTTTTTTTTTTTTTTTTTTTCATGCATGTTATCCCTTAGTTTTCTCTCTTGAAGGTTTTAGGGTCTTTGGAATTTATTTTTATTAAACCGAAAGAAGGTCATAAGAAAAGTCACGTCCATTTTTTTGTCCATATTTTTTTATAGACCCTTATTCCTATATTATATATATAGATATATTTAGAATATCTATCTAAATCTTTCTAAACCTAATTAGGATTAGATATATATATATAATCGAAAAACATGGCTGGCTTAGAGACGAATTATTTGGTTTTCTCTCCGTTGTATTAACTATTAATTAATGAAATCTGAGGCCTCGGTATTAATTAATGGAGACCCAGAAAGGATAAAGCAAGTTTAGCTTCATTTGCTGGAGGAAGAAGAAGAAGATTCATAAACCCGGCCGTAGCCTTGCTTTTTTCCTTTCCACAATTAAACAATTAATCTTTCATTAATTACTCTCGGATTATGAAATCCTGCCTTGCCTTTGCGGCTTGCCCCCTAATTTTATTGTCTTTTTGGAAAGCTTAGAGACCGTGCTTGAGCCAAAGTTGAGGTGACAATTAATTAGTGGCGATTAAAGAATTATATATCTAATCTAGTGGCCTGATAATGATAAGTATATATTACTGAAGTAGAGTACCATGCATGAATATTTTGCATTATAAAAATATTATTTTTTAAATGAATTAATAATTTATAAAGCATTACAAATAGTTTTTTAAATAATAAAAAAGTTGGTGCATGGAATGCAATGCAAATATGCAATGCAATGGAATGCAAATGCATGCATCGGAATACGGAATGCGAAGTAGAGGGAGGGAAGGGAGGGAATTCATTTGAAAAAGGAAGGTAATTATGTAGATTCTTTCGATAAGCTCCAAAGCAGAAAGAGAAAAGCAGGTAGAGCACAAAAATAAATAAAGCGGCTCCTTTACTTTCCTTTCCTTTCCTTGAGCTTCCTCTCAAATAAAGAGAAGTAGCTAGAAAAGAGAGAAGAGAAGAAAGAGAATTGTAGCTAGAAGAGTGCCATGTACCGGTTCAGCAACACGGTGATCGGGTTCCTGAACCTCTTCGCCCTGGTGGCGTCCATCCCTTTGATCGGCGCGGGGCTTTGGATGGCACGGAGCAGCACCACCTGCGAGAGCTTCCTCCAGACCCCGCTCCTGGTTCTTGGCTTCCTCATCCTCGTCGTCTCTCTCGCGGGATTCGTCGGGGCATGCTTCAACGTCGCCTGGGCCCTCTGGGTGTACCTCCTCCTCATGCTCCTCCTCATCGCCGCCCTCCTCTCCTTCACTGTCTTCGGCTTCGTCGTCACCGCCCACGGCGGCGGCGTCCCCGTCCCCGGCCGGAATTACAGGGAGTACCGACTCCAGGACTACTCCCCCTGGCTCAGGAACCGGGTTCGCGACCCGGCCAATTGGAGCAAGATCCGCGGCTGCATCTTGGGTTCCACCGCCTGCGCCAAGCTCGCACTCTGGACTCCCCTCGATTATCTCGAAAGGGACATGTCGCCCATCCAGGTTCGTTTTCTTTTCTTTTTTTTTTCTTTTTTTTTCTTTAAAATAAAAAATAAAAAAAAATAAAAAAGTTATGAATTATACTTTCTTTCCTACTTATAAAACTGCACTTAGTTTTTATTTTTGTTTTTCGAAACCAAAATTTCTAACTAGTTACTTTACATGAAATATTGGAAGTTTTTAAAAAATATAAAACATAATTTAAAAAAAGGTAGGAACATATATATATATATATAGATATAGATATATTCTTCAGTCACTACCTACTTGGCTGAAAAGAAAAGGATTTGATCGTCAGAAATATTCTTATTGTAAAGGGTCCCATCAGCCATTTGTCGAGGCATATAAATCGATTCCATTCCCTTAATTGCGCGGTCTGGATGTGGCCCGTTATGAAGCCCACTAAGGAGACAAAAGGCATGGAATATTGGATTCTGGGAATCCCATTCATATAGAATAAGATCTCGACCGACTCTCTTTAATTCTCCCCTTTAGGACTTACTTTATTTATATTAGTGATTTACTTGATTTTTAATTATAATTTATATATATATATATATATATATATATATTTGCGGATGCAGTCGGGGTGCTGCAAGCCGCCGACGTCGTGCAGCTACGGGAGCGCGGAGGTGGTAATGGGGCCGGCGGCGCAGGATCCGGACTGCGGGAAGTGGAACAACGCGGCCGGGGTACTGTGCTACGCGTGCGATTCGTGCAAGGCGGCGGTGCTGGAGGACGTCCGCCGCGACTGGCACAAGATCTCCGTCCTCAACATCGTCGTCCTCGTCTTCCTCCTCGGCGTCTACTCCATCGGCTGCTGCGCCTTCCGTAACAGCAAACGATCCGAGACAGACTACCCCTACGGCCACAACCACATGACCAAAGTCCGCCCCAGATGGGACTTCTACTGGTACCTATATATAATTTCTTGATTTAATCTAAGTTTTATTAATTTAATTAAATGATTAATCCCTTTTAATTAATTTCTTTAGTTGGAGATGGTGGCATGACCAGAGGGAGCGGCTGTACTAGTCAGAATTTCAAACATGATCATCCATGAACTGATTATTGTGTAAATATATATATATATATACATATATGCTACGACTGATCAAAAGCCAGCCAGCCCTGTTGAGATATTCGGACTCAGAACCCGATTTGTCTGACCCGTTGAGTCGAGTGACTCGGCCCGAGTCGGAGAGGATAATTTTGGCCGGAGGAGGAGTCAACCTTCGACTCAGTCCAAAGAAAGGTTGGGTTGATTATTACTTGGTCTACCTCTACCTCTGTTGTCGTACCACCATGCTCAAGAGACTCTTTCCTATATATTTTCTGCTAGGTAGCTAACGCGTTACACTTGGGATTCTCTCTATCACATGCATTTTGATGACATCCATGATTGAAAGTCTACGTACCATTCCGAAAGTCTCATATACTACTTTTCAGTCGGGTTGACTTGGACTTATATATATATATATATATATATATATATATATAGGGACATGGGGTCAAAGCACAATTAATCATCTTGAAACTTTGTAGTTCTCGTGATCGGATTTCTAAGTTGGCAGATCAGTTCCAACGCCAAAGCAAGAAACTAATTAAGCCTCGTATTCTTTTTACTCATTTATCTATGTGCCACTAATCTCTAACACTTAGACTAGCTCGACTGAAAAATTCGGATTTACTTAATTAATTTCCGAGTCAGTTTTACATTTTTACATTTTCAAATTCACCTGATCCTGTAATAACGCAGTTCCCGACTTTACTATAAGAAGGAAAGAAAGAGAGTCGACGAAGAAGAGATGGCGGTCCGGTCGGCAGGTTGGGTCATTGAACGCAGATAACGACCTCCACCATTGTTTCTTCCCTTTTCGCTCTCATCTATTTATGTCTCCCTCCTCTTCCGATATAGACCCCAAACTGCCATGGAAGACGACGGAAAAATTCAACGAAGATATATACACGCATAAAAAGCTCGTTTAATTTGTGGCAGAGAAGAGTAGTAGGAAAAATCCAAAAGGCATTTGATTTTTCACTAACGCGTCCATTAATTGGTACGTCCTTCTCTATAATTAAAATGCGTATTGATTATAATTTTAGCCAAAGATTACTCTGCTAATCCTATCCTATCTGCAAGGACCGGGATCCAATAATCCTATCTGACCATGTAGCTAGGTGGGTTTATGTGACTGATCGATATTAATTACTCTGCTAAAGTGCTAATGAATGACTGAATTAATCAATCGAGCATATATATATATAGACCGTGTGGGACACGGCACTGGCCCCCCTTAATTTCAAACAATATTGATGAAGGTAGGTGTGAGATGCACCTCGTTTATCAACTAGCTAGGTATACCCAAGGGTGGGACAAGGCTGGCTAGATACACGTCCCTCCCAGTACTCCTTCCATCCAGATGGACGAAAGAAGGAGAGGTTAATTAAAAAGGCCTCCTGCTCTCATTATCAACTTAACAATTAACATTAGCTAGGTTACAAGAGACACATCAATGAGATAATATTTATCATTAATTAGTACGTATATATACCCATGGTTTACTAGGCCCCAAAATATTTAATTAGTAGATGATTATAGCATACATAATTAATTAGCAGATATATTATATATATAAAAAAAAAAAAAAAAAAAAAAAAAAGTCTGAAGAATTAAAAATTCTACTTAATTAATTTTTATAGATTAGAAATGAATTACTTCGACAGAGTTCTTTCCTGAAAAGAGGCGAGGAAGTGGTCAATGTTTTAAAAACCGAACCGAACCAACTAGTCCAACCAGGTTGGACCGACCAAAATCAGACATAGTACTGCCCGCCAATTTGATAGCCGGTCTAGCGAGTTTTTAAAATATTGGTTCTCACCAGTGTTTTAAAAACTGAACCGAATCGGCCGGTTCACTATAATCAGGATTATTTTTGTCTTTTTTTCTATAAAAATATTAAGAAAATGTAAAGTATAGGGCATAATATGCAATGGTTAAACCAGGTTCGACCAAAATCGAACATACTGCCGGTTTGATGGCCGGTTGGATTTTTAAAACATTGGTTCTCACTCTAGCTCAATTTAATTAATCTTCAACACAGTTCTAATTTTGCTGGAAAATCTTTCTAAAATTAAATTAATATACCTACAAATCAACAGGAGTAGATTACAAACTTATCGCTAATTGACTGTTTACTCTTGGCTTATGTACATATGTAGACAACTTTTGCACTTAGAGACAGGTGACAACTCTAGCTAGCTACTACTCCCTAGTCCCTTCGTCCCTTCCCTCCGTGATGCAGATAAAAATCATAATAATGAAGTTGGCATGGGTTAGTAGTAGAAGTCAAAAGTTCAAGCCTGCGTCAAAGATAAACAACCATCAACGAAGATATATATACTATATAAGAACAACTTGAAAGATTAAAAAAGTAAAAAGAAAGCGGGGGAATTGGAGCGAGTTAAAAGGGTCCATGCATGCATGCATGCATGAATCAATAAGGATTAGTTAACACAATTAATTAAGAATAAATTAATTAAGAATAAATAATGGGGAGAATGATAACGCGATCAGTACTCATCTCGATCTTAATTAGTTTCTTTTTCTTTTCTTTTTTTCTCCTTAATTTCTAGGCAACGTGTGAAGATAATTATAATATTAGATAAATACATTAGTTTATTTATATATCCAATCCACCTAATTTTTTTTATAGTGGAGGGAATAAATTCCTTTGTCGAGCTTTTTTTATTATTTTTCATCTTTATTCGAAAAAAAATAATAAATCATTTCTTTTACGAGAAATCATGCATCTTGGGCAAAGTTGAATTATTTAATTTCATATTTAAAGTTTAATTTGTATGGAGCTCATTACTAGGATCATTTTTATGGGGCACACAAAAAAATATATATATATATATATATATATATATATATATATATATATATATATATATATATGTATGGTGACAAAATGATTTACAAGGGGTATCAATAAAAATGCATAATTTAAATAAATTAGGTAATTATTACATGCTTAAATATTAGTTGTACGTATTAATTATGAAATAAATATATCCTTAATTATTTCCTTATGATAATTATTGCGTGTCGGTCATATGATGAAGTTGCAAGTTTACCTCCGAGTGGGCCCGGGGCTGCATGATTATAAATAGAAGTACGATATTTCTGGTGACGCGCTGTAACATACATCCGCCGCCCTAAGGGCAAAAGGGTAGATTTTTTTTACACATCATCCCTACCTGGGGGGCCCATAATTATTCTGACCCTCTTTAATTAATTTCACCGTTATCTGTAGCCTTCTCTGAAAATAGCTGCTAAAGTATATAAGGGCCCACACGAAAAATGGAGGTCCACCAATTACACCCTCTTTCTTTTTCCTCTATTTTTTTTTAATATAAAATTTAAAAATATAAAAATAAATTAAAATAATGTAAATTAATAATTGGGTCCTCTAGTTTACCCTGTCACTTTAATTTTTTTGTCTTATTTATTACCTACAAAAATATTACTATTATTTTTACGATTTTATTTTGTATTAAATTTGGTATATAAAAATATAATTATTCGTATAATTAATAGTTTTAAATGGTAAAGGAAGCTGACAAAGATACCGTTTAATATAGGGGTCCGAGTACCGACTGGGCTCCGTTTGACGTGGAAAATCAGATTCGGTTCCGTAGACATCCTTCTTGTTTTATTTATAATCTATAATTCTATATATATATATATATATATATATATTATAGAATTATATAAATTATCCGATTCAGTACTTATCTATCTGTGCTTCGATCTCTCCTGTCAAAATTGGAAATAAATATTATAAATTTATATATAAAATAAAAGATTATTTTCGGGTGGAATATTTTTTGAAATAAAAAAAAAAAGTCGTAGAAAAGAGAAGGTCAATTATTCGCAGTTGCCATGGATTGATCGAGTCAAACCTCCCCGTTTATATATATATAACCCTCCTCCGTTCACTGTATAGCTTTAGCCATATGTATATTGAAAAAAAAAAGAACAGCGTCCTGGACTCTCCAAACTAAACTCTTCTTCCTTCTTTCTTTCTTTCTTCTTTCTTTCTTTCTTCTTCCTCTTCTTCTTCTTCTTCTTCTATCTCTTAGACCCGGAAACGCCTTCTGTATATTGATTAGAACATGGCGGGATCGTCGGGGGGGTCGGAGAGGAGCCTGGAGGAGACGCCGACATGGGCTGTTGCGGTCGTCTGTTTCGTCCTCGTCCTTGTATCCATTTTCATCGAACACATCATTCATCTCATCGGGAAGGTATATATAATCTCTTATTATTAGTATATACTACTCCCCATTATTTACACAAGTTTTTCATCAATTAATTAATTAATCTCTCTCTCTCTCTCTCGCTCGCTCGCGGGAAATGGTCTTTAATTTGTAAATGAATTGAACTGTGTGCAGTGGTTTGCCAAGCGGCATAAGCGAGCACTCTACGAAGCTCTGGAGAAGATCAAAGCGGGTATGTCGTCGTGTGTTTTTCTTCTTCTATCTTCTTCTTCTTCTTCTTCTTCTTCTTCTTCTTCATCATCTTCTTCTTCTTCTTCTTCTTCTTCTTCTTCATCATCTTCTTCTTCTTCTTCTTCTTCTTCTTCTTCTTCTTCTTCTTCTTGAGTACTACTTTTTATTTGCTGGTTATATATATATAGTGAATATTATTTTCAGCTGATGATCAAAAGGGTACTCGTGTTTATATATGTCTGATCGATCAGTACTACTAACTAACAGCGCGCCGAATTAAGCTTCTCGTCTTGTTTGTAATTAATTAATTTTCAGAGCTGATGCTGCTGGGTTTCATATCGTTGTTGCTGACTGTGGGACAAGGGACGATAGCGAAGATTTGCATACCCGAAAGAGTGGCGAACACTTGGCACCCTTGTAAGGCAAAGACCACCGCCGTGACTACTTCCGAGGACGACCAAACACTACCCTCCGACGACGACGATATCATCGGCCGCCGGAAACTTCTCTCCATCATTAATCATCGACGTATTTTGGCCGGAGGTGGGGGGACGAATAAATGCGGACAGGCAAGTCCAAAATGGGTTTCACTAATTTCTTCTTTTTCTTTAATTACCTTTAATTAATTTGTTTCATTTCCTTCTTCTTTTTCTTCTTCTTCTTCTTCTTCTTCCTTCTCCGAGTCGATCTTCTGATGCATGTGTGCTAGCTTTTAAACTGCATCCGTGTTTTGTTTGACTTGCCCGATGTATAATTAGCATTGTGTTAAGCACCCACCCATATATATATATGCCAAAAGCTCAAAGAGCAAATCAGGATCGTAACACATCGACCCCCCACCAAATTAAATGGTTACTGCAATATTCTTTAATTTCCTTAGATCTCCATGGCTGCGATCGCCCAGGACGTTACTTTCGTCTCGAACGATCGACCCAGTTTTTCCGAAAATATTGACTAGCTAGCTAGCTCGAAATAACACAACAATGGCGGAAACCCATTAATATATATATATATATATATATATATATATATATATAGAACGTCCCTAGCCTTTTGCTGAAATTATATCATGAATTATTAATTTAAACCCAGTACTTAATACTGTGCTTGTATTGCAGGGTAAAGTGTCATTAGTTTCGGAAAGCGGGATTCACCAGCTTCACATCTTCATCTTCGTGCTCGCCGTCGCCCACGTCTTCTACTGCATCATAACCATGGCCCTCGGTCGACTAAAGGTAACAATCAATCAAATTAGCATACTATACCCACTTCTCCGTTTTTAATTTGTTTTCTTAATTATGAGGATCGAAAACGAGTTTGGTTAATTTGGATTTGCAGATGAGGAGCTGGAAATCTTGGGAACGGGAAACGAAGACGGCCGAGTACCAATTCTCTCACGGTAATTAACTGTCGTTTCTTCTTCATTCTTTCTTTCTTTCGTTCGTTTTCAAACGAAGAGCATACCAGACTTGACTGCCTACCTTTTGCGCGCAGATCCCGAGAGATTCAGGTTTGCCAGGGACACTTCCTTCGGAAGACGACACATGAACTACTGGAGCAGGTCACCTATTCTCATCTGGATTGTAAGACCAAATTCTCTCAAACCTCATCACACGTATATCTCTCTGCTTTTCCTTTTGTATTTCATGAATGATAATGCCTTCCAATTAATTAATTAACTTCTTGATCTCTCAACAACTCCTACTACTACTTAAAGACCATATACATACATAATTCTACTCAGTACTTGTTACATTTAGTGTCACATGCATGAAACTCTTCCAGAGGGATGTACAACTTAATTAATTTGGAGGTGGGGTTTCAAGGTATACATAGAATAATTAAACTATCTTAAATGAAGGAAGAATGGCCTTGTGGTCTCTCTACTTAATGCATATGTACTTTGTTACTTATAACTATATTCAAATGCATTTTAAACTTGGTGTTATAAGCATATTAATGTTAGATGATCACATCCCTATACCCAAAATAACTGGCTAATTAAATAACTAGAAAATCACCTTCTCTCCCGGCCCTAATAAACCTAAGACATTTTTTCTAGGTGAAAACATTTGCTTTAATTTGTTTTCCCAAAATTGAAGGAAGGGAGTAATTAGTAGTTTGGGTCAGTGGGATCAATATTATTCAGACATTTCATTCTCTATCTCTTCAAATTTTGTGCTTTTAGTTGATTTGGTAGCTATCATTCATGGTTGTAAGAAGACTACGACGTACCTTCCTTCGGAGCCTTCATTTTTAGTACTCCATGCGTTTCCTCCTATATTTATGCCTCGCCCACATTTTCATCTCCTACATTATTTTTTATAGTTATATATCATTTCAAAAATTTTACTATAAAAAAAATTCTGCTTTTCAATAAAATAAAATAAAAAAAAAAAAAAAAAAAAAAAAAAGGGTACATTTTATTGATGTGGTCCACTGAAACGGACAGCTCTGGTCGATAGTCCCACACGATATTAAAAGGAGTAATTTTCTAAACAAACTTTAGAGGTCCTCCAACCTAACTGCTTTGAAATTCATTTGGGACCTAACAAGTAATCATCACTGGTCCATTCTCATAATCAATAACCTTGGCCACACATGCATTCATGCGCTGGATTGAGAGGATAGAAAAGTGTAGGGGGTTTAAATTGACCAAGAAAGAGAGAAAAAGAGCATAGGCATTTGGCATCTTATTCAATGGTTTGAATGAATTGCAGAGAATAGTAGAAAGTTTTCCAGCTGCTTGCAAACTTTTCACTTGACTAACCTGCAATCACTTAATGGTTTCACATTTAGGTATGCTTCTTCAGACAATTTGTGAGATCAGTTCCCAAGGTTGATTACCTCACTCTGAGACATGGATTCATCATGGTAAACTAACCACTGTGGTGCTGCATATTAATACAATTCACTCCTAGGGTTTAATTGTGAGTCTGATATATTGACTTTTACAGGCACACTTGGCGCCTCAAAGTGCAACCAGATTTGATTTTCAGAAATACATCAAAAGATCCCTTGAAGAGGATTTCAAAGTTGTCGTTGGTATCAGGTCAGTATACATGAACATGTATTCTCTACTTGTTTATGAAGGTTACAGACTTACAGTTTACTTGAGTGACACTATCCAATCTATCACACTCAATTGAAAGAATTACCTATAACAAATGAAGATACATAACCAGAGCAGGAAAATGGGTTGATTTAAAAAATGTGTTCCTGACTGTTCTGACATTGTAACATTTGCAGCCCCCTCATATGGTTCTTTGCAGTTGTATTCTTGCTTTTTTACACGGATGGTAAGAGTTTCTATCGCAATGAAGAGGTGTTATAAACATTACCTGATAGAACTACTCTCCTTCGATGATTCTGACGCAGTTTACCTGATCCTGCTGATCTGTGAACAGGGTGGAAATCTTACTTGTATATGCCTTTCATTCCACTAGTTGTGAGTATCATCTCCTCTTCATCTGTTTGACAACCTTCTGCACTACAATAAAAGTACTAATGCAGGAGATACTCATGTCCAGATCATTTTATTAGTGGGAACAAAACTCCAAGTCATAATCACAAGAATGGCACTCAAGATTCAAGACCGAGGAGACGTGGTCAAGGGTGTTCCTCTGGTTCAACCGACAGATAACCTCTTCTGGTTCAACAGCCCCCGCTTAGTTTTGCTTCTAATTCACTTTGTTCTCTTTCAGGTAATATGTTTCCTCATGTCCATACTCTTTGTTCCTCCTAGAGGGCAATTTCTGACTAAGTTGTAGAAGTTCTCTAGTTATAACTCAGTACCAAGAAACAATTCGTTAGTACCACTCCTTGTTTGATGTCCATGATTTCTCTAACCCCATAATTCTCTCTGGGATATACAGAACGCATTCCAGGTTGCCTTCTTCATATGGTCATGGGTAAGAAGCAAACTTAACCCCTTCCTAAGATATCTTTGCCCGCACAGACATTTAAGTTACTCTTTCAATACTGACAAATTCGCTACTTTGCAGTATGAGTTTGGGATAAATTCTTGCTACCACAAGGAAAAGGAAAACATAATTATAAGACTCTCGATGGGGTTAGTTCAGTAATCATTATGAATTAACATTTCATATTCAATCTTAGATATTGGTTTTCGTGATTCTTCAAGAAGCTGAGTTGACTGTTCATTTGGATCAGGGGCATCATTCAGATCTTGTGTAGCTATGTGACTCTCCCTCTATATGCATTGGTTACACAGGCAAGTGCAAATGACTAAAATTTGGGGCAAAGGGTGGAAAAAGGATGATATATTTTACTTGGAAATTTTTTTATAAGATTCAAAACTCTCAACTAATTAGAAATGTAAGTTAGTTTATTTTTGACATTTCATTCTTCTTACAGATGGGTTCCAATATGAAACCAACCATCTTCAATGAGAGAGTGGCTACTGCTCTAAGAAAGTGGCACCACACTGCCAAGAAGCATGTAAAGCATACTCGGCAATCTGGATCAGTGACCCCAATGTCGAGTGCACCTGCAACTCCCAGCCATGGCCTCTCACCCGTTCATCTCCTCCGCCACTATCGTGGTGAGGCTGATAGCTTACAAACCTCTCCAAGATTCTACCAGTCTGACAATGAGCAGTGGGATGTTGAATCACATTCAGTGCAAGACCAGATGGATGGTTCCCCATCTCATCAACAACGGCATTACAGCCCATTTGAACAGGAGAGACAGATGGAAGATATGGAGTTACCTTCTACAACGGAAACTGTACCTGCTGGACATGTAAGCAATGTGAATTTTGAAGATTTCTCATTTGCAAAAAGATGAGAGCATGAAGTAAAGAGATGAGCTCATGGAGGACATTCCCAACTGCATTTGCCATCATATTAATGGCAGTGGCAGCAGGTGCTGTCGGTTTTTGGTATTGGAAACCTGAAGCACAACAGTGAGGTGTTGTAGCAGTATTGTGATATAGTTTTCTCAGATTTATCTATTGTGATATAGTTTTCTCAGATTTATCGACATGAGCCAAGTCTGGCAGATGGCTCAGTACAACCATTGTAGTAGGCCAGTTTCATTATGTGGAAAAGCATTTTTGTACTTCCAAGTGTTAATAATTTGGCAGCATCTCTTTCGAATCTCTTGAAACAATCTTCATTGGCACCAATTTGCTCACAGAATGCATAGTATGCTTGGTCTATCAGATTACCTTTCTCAGCTGAAAAACTCATATAACTGTCAAATAAGAGAGTGACAACATCAGATATCTCTGTTTGTGAACTTTACTTTTACAGAGAAATCAACAGTCGTCCTATGGAAAGTACAAGTAGATGATTCTTTTCCTCCAGAAAACTTAAAAAAAAAAGACAACATCAAAGAACGAGTTAAGGCAGTATATCAGTCAGAGAATGTCAGTTTCACCTGTTCATTTGTCTTCCAAAATGAGGCATCACTCGTTAAGTAGTCATGTGGGCATGGGCTTATTTTCACAAGGTTGGTGAAGAGCGACTTCATCCCCTGCGCGAGTCAACGTTACAAGAAACTTCATACACCTGGCTCCACCAACCAACATGCCTTGAATGGTGCCAGTACAAAGAGATGGATTCTTCAGTCATAGCAAAGGTAACCAGGTCATTACAGTAGGGTTTGAAGAGCAGTGAAACGCAGTACTTCAGCCAAAACTCTGCAAAAAGTAAAGTTTCAAATTCAGATTAGAATTAAAGTAAGAAAGAGATAACAGAGTATCAGACATCTGAAGAATTTTATGCAGTAGTAACAAATAACAAGTTTAAACCAAACTATTCAACAAGAATGAGTCTGGCCCCTACCTATTTTTGATAATTGTCTATTTTTCTCAGCCTGCAGCTTTTAATAACCCAAAAAGTCAAATTTGAATCGAGGAGGAAAAGGATGGTTTCAACCATTTCAAGAAACAATCAAATCATTGACCTTACAAATGAAATGCTTGAAATGTCAAATCATCAAGATAACCAAATTCAAAAAGCTGTTTTGACTTATCCGGTTCCACTAACTAATCCCCTCAAATGAAAATTTACATCCACTCTCATTGCCTTTTTTTCCCCACGACACACTTTCACAGACACGAACAAAACTTCAACTAATATCTGAAATTCTTCTGAGTGGACATCACAGATGCACCTATAGTCCCCACGCTCTTATTAGCTATCATAAACTCCTGATATTTATATCATGCAAGGATAAAGAAGGAAATCACTTCATTAGGATTATCATTTAAGCTCTCACTTCCACACCAGATATCCTGCACGAAATATGTATAACAAAAATAGCTGAATGCCTCTCAAACATAACGAATCTCTTTAATACTGGCATTTGAGATTGTTGAAGTAAATTACTGAGTACTTGTCTCAACCAGGATCTAAGCTCTTGCGAACAATTCTGCAATAATGAAGGTAGTGATATAGCATCCACATAATGAGAAAGTAGCTCCAATTCTTAGTGAAACATCCAACTGCAAACTCACGTCAGAAAAGAGTCGATCAAGAAAGCACAGGAAGCTTACTCAAATGAGCCCTTAACTTACGCCTGAAAGCTGCAGCGCCGTCACATGGGTAGATGCTTCTGGGTCAACTTTCTGAGCTCTGAAATTGGCTTCATGGCGGGTTCTTGCCTTTCAACTGACGGGGGCTGAGAAACCCAGAACTGTACCAGTTCAACTTACGCGTGCGAAGCACTCGAATTGCCAATGTAGTCATGATATTACCTACCTAAAACAGCAAGTTGAAAAAACGAAATCGAGAAAAAAGCATTAGTATCTATACGACAATCCACGGTTTTGCTTATTTGCGGTTTATAGACTGGGAAAATTGGCAATTTCATCTCACCTACGAACTAGGGAGTCCAGTAAAACCAGATTCGGAACGGCGAAAACATAAAAGAACAGAAGAATTAATTGCTCATTTAATTTTGGTACAGAAAGCACTCGCAAATCCAAATCATCACATGTGTACATTTGTTGGACGGAACCTAAGTCCCCCGCTGGCGCACGAAATCGACAAAAATTCTTCTAGTTGGCCCGCCGCTGAGCGACAAAACGACGTCGCCTCCTTTCCGCCGATTCAATCAGCCAAACAAACAGCAGTTGCGGGCGCCGCGGAGTGATTCACACCCACGCTAGAAGAATCCATCTCAGTTTTGCACTTTTGCTTAGTCGATTTCCACACAGCCACTGACGGTTGAGAGAAAAGCAGAAGCATTTCTGAAGACTTTTCCCTCGCGCGCTGTAATGGCTACGAGTATGCCGTTATTTTTCATTTTTCCGCCTCGTGTTTTGGTCTCTATGACACTGGCAAGAACCCCGCGCTACGCGCAGAAAGAAATATCAAAACCATAAAAGTTTTCAATAGAAAGAGAAATTGTTTATTTGCTTTAAATTTTCTCTATTTCAATAATTTTTTATGCAACAAATGTATTTATACCAATGATCTTATTGTTTGATTGTTTTATTCATTAATTAATCTTATTAAACATTTAAATATTCATTACAGATAAATTTCTAAATCTGGTTTTTGATTTTTTTTATTAAGAGGATTTACTCTGCAAACAAAGATAAGGATTGTGGAGTGCTTTGTTCTTCCTAATCCGAAGTAGGTTGTCTTTAAGGCTTGTATTTCTTGTTTACAAGTCTTAATCTCGGTGTGGAGATCAGGTAGTTTTTTTTGGGTTTGTTACTGATGTCGTTGAAATAAGTTAGACATCGTATAATACTTGTCGCAGTATTTTGGATTTTCTTGCTTTCCTTTAAGCAATGTATCCAAAATAAGTTCTTTATCTTTTTGATTTGTCAAACTTTCTAGTAGAGTGGACAAATTGTTAGAAGATATCATGTCCGAGAGGTAGTCATTAGAACATAGCTTCTAGTTGGTCTAGCTGTGGATCTCTAAGTTCTTACGAGTCCGAGGAAGTCGGAGTAGTAGACCCTAAAGCATCAAGAGGCTCCTGAGTTCTTGTTACGAGTCCGAAGAGGTGTTTTGCTCTTCAGTTTGAGTAATTGTAACACTTTCTGTTTTGATTGGTCATCCATCGTAGTTCTGAATATTCTATTTTTGTTTTTGCAAAAGCGAGGTTCAGCGAAGTGTCGAGTCGTCCCCAACTTGTAGCACTGGCGGTGGTGGAAGAGGACTAACCTTTTGGGCGCAAACTGGTTCTAGTTTCTCTTTTGATAGTTTTGCCTTTGTCCCTTTTGTGAAAGGGTGGCTTAGGCAGGTGCCATTTTGTAAACTGTCTTTTGTATGGTTGAGTACTTCTGCACTTAGAACAATCCTGTTCAGGTAAATTATCGTAAGCGAATTGTTGACAGAAAGTTCCTAATGTTTTTTGAGATATTTGATCTCGCTTAAGTTGTTTCTTAAGTCGAAGATCGTTCTTGAGTAAGAGGCCCCGCCTAGTGCGAGCGGTTGCAATTGACCATAATGGCGACTATTCCAATTTATTTCTTCATTGGGTCGGGGCGTAGCATGTCCTTAACTTTCATAACAAATTGGGTAAGTAACCCTTCTATGAAACGCTTATTTGCTTCCAATAAGGATTAGCATCGTCTGCCAAAGTCATGACTCTACTTCTAAAAGTAGAAATATACTAGTGCAGATCTGTAAGAGTTCTGCATCTGAGGTGATGCAGCAGATACATGGTGGTTTTTGCTTGTCGTTGCGGATCTACGGCAAACATTGCCATGATCCATAAACAGAAGGTCATGAAGGCATCAGAGATTGGATGTCCTTCATTGTCGAGTAGAGTGTCTCCTAACTCGTCAATTTTAACAGCATGAGAAATTTCATAACTGTTGGCGTCGGACAAGTAGTGGTACCACCATCCATAGAGATCGTCTGTGAGTCCAGCTACTATTTGGTTTACAACCTGGGCTTCAGGTAAACCTTTAGCTTCGACAAACATTACAATAAATAAACATTCGTGGAGAGTATCAACTACACCTTTAGGAGATTCATGGTCTATGTTCCATTAAGTAAATGGTTCTTTAGCGTCATAAGCTGTTGGATATGACGAAAGGACTCTCTTGGTTAGTATGTCGCGTCAAAGCGGCGGAGGCGGGATTGCTTAGGTTTTTTGTCTTGCCATTTTGTGGCAACTTCAGAGTTAGTGCGTTGTGGAACTCGGAAAAGGTTGGAAAAGCTGGGGAAAAACTCAGGTAAGCACAATTACTTTTTTCCAACCTTTTCGAGTTCCACAACGGCGAACTCTGAAGTTGCCACAAAATGGCAAGACAAGAAACCTAAGCAATCCCGCCTCCGCCCGCTTGACGACATACTAACCAAGAGAGTCCTTTCGTCATATCCAACAGCTATGATGCAAGAACCATTTACTTAATGGAACATAGACCATGAATCTCCTAAAGGTGTAGTTGATACTCTCCACCGAATGTTTATTTACTGTAATGTTTGTCGAGCTAAAGGTTTACCTGAAGCCCAACTTGTAAACCAGAAAGTAGCTGGACTCACAGGCGATCTCTATGGATGGTGGTACCACTATTTGTCCGACGCCAACAGGTATGAAATTTCTCATGCTGTTAAAATTGACGAGTTAGGAGACACTCTACTCGACAATGAAGGACATCCACTCTCTGATGCCTTCATGACCTTCTGTTTAAGGATCATGGCAATGTTTGCCGTAGATCCGCAACGCCAAGCAGAAACCACCATGTATTTGCTTCATCACCTCAGATGCAGAACTCTTACAGATCTGCACCGATATATTTATACTTTTAGAAGTAGAGTCATGATTTGGCGCACGCCGCTAATCCATATTGGAAGCAAATTTCATAGAAGGGTTACCTACCCAATTTGCTATGAAAGTTAAGGACTTGCTACGTCCTGGACCCAATGAAGAAATAAATTGGAATAGTCTTCATTATGGTCAATTGCAAACTGCCTGAACTAGGCAGGGCCTCTTACTCTATAACGATCTTCGACTTAAGAAACAACTTAAGCGAGATCAGATATCTCAAAAAACATTAGGAACTTTCAGTCAACAATTCGCTTACGATAATTTACCTGAACAAGATTGTTCTAAGTGCTGAAGTACTCAACCATACAAAAGAAAGTTTACAAAATGGCACCTGCCTAAGCCACCCTTTCACAAAAGGGACAAAGGCAAAACTATCAAAAGAGAAACTAGAACCAGTTTGTGCCCAAAAGGTCAGTCCTCTTCCACCACTGCCAAGTGCTACAAGTGCGGACGCACTGGACACTTCGCCAGAACCTGTTTTGCAAAACAAAAACAGAAGGTTCAGGAACTACAGATGGATGACCAATCAAAACAGAAAGTGTTATAATTACTCTCAGAAACAGAAGAGCAGAACACCTCTTCAGACTCAGAACAAGAACTCTGTGAGCCTCTTGATGCTTCAGGGTCTACTACTACGACTTCCTCGCATTAATGCATCTAACTTAGAGATCCACAGCCTAGACCAGCTAGAAGCTATGTTCATAATGACTACCTCTCTGAACATGATATCTTCTAACGATTTGTCCACTCTACTAGAAAGTTTGACAAATCAAAAAGATAAAGAACTTATTTTGGATACATTGCTTAAAGGAAAGCAAGAAAATCCAAAATACTGCGACAAGTATTATACGATGTCTAACTTATTTCAACGACATCAGCAACAAACCCAAAAAAGACTACCTGATCTCCACACCGAGATTAAGACTTGTAAACAAGAAATACAAGCCTTAAAGACAGCCTACTTCGGATTAGTCACCAGACTTGAAGCAGTGGAAGAACAAACCACTCTACAATCCTTATCTTTCTTTGCAGGAGAAAGCTCTGGTCAACCTGAGGAGCATACAACACCTCAAGTAAGCTCTACCACTGAGCAGTATCTTCAACAAATGATTACAAGTATGGTCCAACAAAAATGGTATGTATTCATTTCCTTGGCAGTTGGAGATACTTTAATTATTAAAAACCTTATTGCTTTGGTAGACAGCGGCGCAGATTTAAACTGCATCAGAGAAGGAGTCATCCCTTCTCAACATGTTTCTCCTACAAGTGAAACATTGAAATCAGCCACTGGAGATCCTCTAAACATTGCTGGTAAAACAGACAGCTTGTATGTCTGTAAGAAAATGAAATAGACAAATGTTTGTCCACACACCAGCAGTGATTGTCAAGAACTTATCCCACAAGATAATTCTTGGTATTCCGGTTTTAAATAACATAAAACCCTTTTTTGTAACTAAAGAGGCCATAATTTCTAACAAACTTGGCACTCATCAGTTTACTTTTGTCACAACACCAGCACCGAGAGATCTAAATGCTCTCACGACCGAGTTATTACAAGAAAAAGAACATCACCTATGTTCTCTCAAGGCCGAGCTTACTGCGACTCGGCTAAAATCCACGTTGACCACTCCTTTCTTAGAAAAGAAACAAACTCTTCAGAAAGAACTGTTAAGGGAAGTTTGCAACGATATCCCTAACGCTTTCTGGAAAAGAAAACAGCACATAGTGTCATTACCCTATGAACCAGGGTTTCAAGAAATAGACATACCCACTAAGGCCCGACCATGCCAAATGAATGCCGAATACCTTGCATTATGTCAGAAGGAAATACAAGACCTTTTGACCAAAGGGCTAATCCAGCCTTCTTACTCTCCTTGGAGCTGCACGGCCTTTTATGTCAATAATGCAGCTGAGAAAGAACGAGGAAAACCAAGGTTAGTAATCAATTACAAACCTTTGAACAAGGTACTACAATGGATTAGGTATCCAATACCTAATAAAAGAGACCTGCTTAACCGACTCGTTAAGGCAGAGGTCTTTTCAAAATTTGATTTAAAATCTGGCTATTGGCAAATCCAGATAAAACCAGAAGACAAATACAAAACTGCCTTCGTCGTCCCATTCGGTCACTATGAATGGAATATTATGCCTTTTGTTTTAAAAAATGCTCCTTCCGAATTTCAGCATATCATGAACGATATTTTTACACCATATTCTGAATTTCTCTTATCTTACATAGATGATGTTTTGGTTTTTTCCCAAACCATAGAACAACATTTCAAGCATTTACGAATTTTCAAAACTTTAATTTTGAAAAATGGCTTGGTTCTCTCTGAACCCAAAATGAAACTGTTTCAAACCAAAATTCGATTTTTGGGTCATACTATTTCTCAACATACTCATACACCATTTCAAAGGTCTATTGAGTTTGCCTCTAAATTTCCTGACAAAATTATGGAACAAAAATAACTTCAACGCTTCTTGGGAGCATTGAATTATGTAGCCGATTATTACAAAGATCTGGCTGTTGATACTCATTTACTTTACGCAAGGCTCAAGAAGAAACCTATACCATGGACTTCTGAGCACACTAAAGCGGTACAAACCGTTAAAGCCAAAGTAAAAGCTTTACCATGCTTAGCCTTGGCAGACCCACTACTATACAAAATAGTGGAAACTAATGCTTCTGACCTCGGTTACGGAGGCATACTGAAGCAAAAGCCTTTAAACGGCAATGAGCAATTAGTACGATATTGTTCTGGTTTCTGGAATACAACCCAGAAGAATTACTCTACTGTTAAAAAAGAAATGCTTGTTATACTAAAATGCATTTCTAAATTCCAAGATGATTTACTCAATCAACAGTTCCTATTACGTATAGACTGCCAAGCCTGTAAGTCCATTATACAGAAGGACGTCCAGAACTTGGTGTCTAAACAGATATTTGCGCTGATGGCAAGCTGGATTATCTGTTTATGATTTTACTATTGAATACATTCCTGGAGATACTAACTCCTTGCCTGATTTCCTTACACGGGAATTCCTTACAGGGAAATGACTTCCTCCTCACAGGGGGAACCTCCTTGGTTTCCAGCGAAAGGGTCACCTCCTTCGCCCAAGTACAAAGGAAAATAAGTTGCCAATCGCAGGCAACAAGGCTCTACCAGCCAATCTTCCCGACTACAGGGACCTTCAACGCCACATAAGGTTGTTACTAAACCATTGGCGCTGTACTCCAAAGATGAATTAGAGCACGCTTTACAACAAAAGGAAGCTACATGCTCCAATGCTCCAGAGGCTACCTCCTCTTTCAAAGATGTGACCTATTTACCCATCCCTTGGCACTCTAAATCCCACAAAGATTTAGTTGCCTTCGTTCTTCATTGCCTCGCCTTAAAACAACCAGCCTGGCAACTAGCCTATCAGACCCTAGGTGGAACTTACCAATTCGCCCAACGACATGGCAAATCTCTGGCCTACTACCAGCAGATCTTACGTTGCCATCACGTCTTGCTCAACCAGAAGAAACCATATACCGAGGTTCTCCGTACCCAGGTCTTTGTTGATCGTATCCTTTTACCATACGAATGGCCCACTAGCCCAAATCACACTCTTACCTTCACCACTCCGGCCTCTGGCCCTCAATCTTACACCTATTGGGATTATGTTGACGCGTTCTACCACGCCTTTTACTTCAACAACACCGCCCGCACCCATACGTTCTACTTTCAGTTTCGACCTTCCATCCTTAACTCTTCATCTCTGCCCACTTGGTTTTACCACTGGTGGTCTTAGATGGGGGGGGGAGATGCGGATCTTCGATGACCCCAGCAGTAAACCCTTACTAGCTCTCTTCAGAGAATGGTGTAAACTTCACCCAGCTCTTACATAGAGCCAATCTACTGACTTGTACGCCAACCAAATCGAAGCAACTTTCTTCATTCGGTTCGAAATTCCCTGGATATGGCGAAGCCAGTGGGAAGAAAACAGTTCTTGTGACAATACTCCTGCTGTCTGGAGAACGTACGATATCCAGAGATGGCAACATTACGTTCACACAAAACTTTACGAAATGGCAGCATAAGCCATCAAAGCCGAAATCGATGAATGGAAGAAACTACCGCCTCTACCAGAACCAGAACAAGCATGGGATCTATTCACCACCGATCCCGAGAAAATCAAGGCGCAATACATACGCCGGAATCCTCTGGCTACTGAGAAAAAAAAAACTTGAGTGTGTAGCTTCCTTTTGCTGTAAAGCGTGCTCTAATTCATCTTTGGAGTACAGCGCCAATGGTTTAGTAACAACCTTATGTGGCGTTGAAGGTCCCTGTAGTCGGGAAGATTGGCTGGTAGACCCTTGTTGCTTGCGATTGGCAACTTGTTTTCCTTTGTACTTGGGCGAAGGTGGTGACCCTTTTGCTGGAAACCAAGGAGGTTCCCCCTGTGAGGAGGAAGTCATTTCCCTGTAAGGAATTCCCGTGTAAGGAAATCAGGCAAGGAGTTAGTATCTCCATAAATGTATTCAATAGTAAAATCATAAACAGATAATTCAGCTTACCATCGCACAAATATCTGTTTAGACACCAAGTTCTGGACGTCCTTCTGTATAATGGACTTACAGGCTTGGCAGTCTATACGTAATAGGAACAGTTGATTGAGTAAATCATCTTGGAATTTAGAAATGCATTTTAGTATAGCAAGCATTTCTTTTTTAACAGTAGAGTAATTCTTCTGGGTTGTATTCCAGAAACCAGAACAGTATCGTACTAACTGCTCATTGCCGTTTAAAGGCTTTTGCTTCAGTATGCCTCCGTAACCGAGGTCAGAAGCATCAGTTTCCACTATTTTGTATAGTAGTGGGTTTGCCAAGGCTAAGCATGGCAAAGCTTTTACTTTGGCTTTAACGGTTTGTACCGCTTTAGTGTGCTCAGAAGTCCATGGTATAGGTTTCTTCTTGAGCCTTGCGTACAGTACATGAGTATCAGCAGCCAGATCTTTGTAATAATCAGCTACATAATTCAATGCTCCCAAGAAGCGCTGAAGTTGTTTTTGTTCCATAATTTCGTCAGGAAATTTAGAGGCAAACTCAATAGACCTTTGAAATGGTGTATGAGTATGTTGAGAAATAGTATGACCCAAAAATTGAATTTCGGTTTGAAACAGTTTCATTTTGGGTTCAGAGAGAACCAAGCCATTTTTCAAAATTAAAGTTTTGAAAATTCGTAAATGCTTGAAATGTTGTTCTATGGTTTGGGAAAAAACCAAAACATCATCTATGTAAGATAAGAGAAATTCAGAATATGGTGTAAAAATATCGTTCATGATATGCTGAAATTCGGAAGGAGCATTTTTTAAACCAAAAGGCATAACATTCCATTCATTGTGACCGAATGGGACGACGAAGGCAGTTTTGTATCTGTCTTCTGGTTTTATCTGGATTTGCCAATAGCCAGATTTTAAATCAAATTTTGAAAAGACCTCTGCCTTAACGAGTCGGTTAAGCAGGTCTCTTTTATTAGGTATTGGATACCTAATCCATTGTAGTACCTTGTTCAAAGGTTTGTAATTGATTACTAACCTTGGTTTTCCTCGTTCTTTCTCAGTTGCATTATTGACATAAAAGGTCGTGCAACTCCAAGGAGAGTAAGAAGGCTGGATTAGCCCTTTGGTCAAAAGGTCTTGTATTTCCTTCTGACATAATGCAAGGTATTCGGCATTCATTTGGCATGGTCGGGCCTTAGTGGGTATGTCTGTTTCTTGAAACCGTGGTTCATAGGGTAATGACACTATGTGCTATTTTCTTTTCCAGAAAGCGTTAGGGATATCGCTGCAAACTTCCCTTAACAGTTCTTTCTGAAGAGTTTGTTTCTTTTCTAAGAAAGAAGGAGTGGTCAACGTGGATTTTAGCCGAGTCGCAGTAAGCTCGGCCTTAAGAGAACATAGGTGATGTTCTTTTTCTTGAAATAACTCGATCGTGAGAGCATTTAGATCTCTCGGTGCAGGTGCTGTGACAAAAGTAAACTGATAAGGAGTTCCAAGTTTGTTAGAAATTATGGCCTCTTCAGTTACTAAAAAGGGTTTTATGTTATGTAAAAACGGTGTGCCAAGAATTATCTTGTGGGATAAGTTCTTGACAATCACTGCTGGTGTGTGGACAAACAATTGTCCATTCATTTTGTTACAGACATACAAGCTGTCTGTTTTACCAGCAATGTTTAGAGGATCTCCAGTGGCTGATTTCAATGTTTCACTTGTAGGAGAAACATGTTGAGAAGGGATGACTCCTTCTCTGATGCAGTTTAAATCTACGCCTCTGTCTACCAAAGCAATAAGGTTTTTAATAATTAAAGTATCTCCAACTGCCAAGGAAATGAATACATACCATTTCTATTGGACCATACTTGTACTCATTTGTTGAAGATACTGCTCAGTGGTAGAGCTTACTTGAGGTGTTGTATGCTCCTCAGGTTGACCAGAGCTTTCTCCTGCAAAGAAAGATAAGGATTGTGCAGTGGTTTGTTCTTCCACTGCTTCAAGTCTGGTGACTAATCCGAAGTAGGCTGTCTTTAAGGCTTGTATTTCTTGTTTACAAGTCTTAATCTCGGTGTGGAGCTCAGGTAGTCTTTTTTGGGTTTGTTGCTGATGTCGTTGAAATAAGTTAGACATCGTATAATACTTGTCGCAGTATTTTGGATTTTCTTGCTTTCCTTTAAGCAATGTATCCAAAATAAGTTCTTTATCTTTTTGATTTGTCAAACTTTCTAGTAGAGTGGACAAATCGTTAGAAGATATCATGTCCAGAGAGGTAGTCATTCTGAACATAGCTTCTAGCTGGTCTAGCTGTGGATCTCTAAGTTCTTCTGTGTTTGAGGAAGTCGGAGTAGTAGACCCTGAAGCATCAAGAGGCTCACAGAGTTCTTGTTCTGAGTCTGAAGAGGTGTTTTGCTCTTCAGTTTCAGAGAGTAATTGTAACACTTTCTGTTTTGATTGGTCATCCATCTGTAGTTCCTGAACATTCTGTTTTTGTTTTGCAAAACAGGTTCAGGCGAAGTGTCCAGTGCGTCCGCACTTGTAGCACTTGGCAGTGGTGGAAGAGGACTGACCTTTTGGGCGCAAACTGGTTCTAGTTTCTCTTTTGATAGTTTTGCCTTTGTCCCTTTTGTGAAAGGGTGGCTTAGGCAGGTGCCGTTTTGTAAACTTTCTTTTGTATGGTTGAGTACTTCTGCACTTAGAACAATCCTGTTCAGGTAAATTATCGTAAGCGAATTGTTGACAGAAAGTTCCTAATATTTGTTGAGATATCTGATCTCGCTTAAGTTGTTTCTTAAGTCGAAGATCGTTGCAGAGTAAGAGGCCCTGCCTAGTGCAGGCAGTTTGCAATTGACCATAATGAAGACTATTCCAATTTATTTCTTCATTGGGTCCAGGACGTAGCATGTCCTTAACTTTCATAGCAAATTGGGTAGGTAACCCTTCTATGAAACGCTGCTTCCAATAAGGATTAGCGGCGTCTGCCAAAGTCATGACTCTACTTCTAAAAGTAGAAATATACTAGTGCAGATCTGTAAGAGTTCTGCATCTGAGGTGATGCAGCAGATACATGGTGGTTTCTGCTTGTCGTTGCGGATCTACGGCAAACATTGCGATGATCTTTAAACAGAAGGTCATGAAGGCATCAGAGATTGGATGTCCTTCATTGTCGAGTAGAGTGTCTCCTAACTCGTCAATTTTAACAGCATGAGAAATTTCATACCTGTTGGCGTCGGACAAGTAGTGGTACCACCATCCGTAGAGATCGCCTGTGAGTCCAGCTACTATTTGGTTTATAACCTGGGCTTCAGGTAAACCTTTAGCTCGACAAACATTATAGTAAATAAACATTCGGTGGAGAGTATCAACTACACCTTTAGGAGATTCATGGTCTATGTTCCATTTGTAAATGGTTCTTGCGTCATAACTGTTGGATATGACGAAAGGACTCTCTTGGTTAGTATGTACGTCAAACGGCGGACGCCGGGATTGCTTAGGTTTTTTGTTTTGCCATTTTGTGGCAACTTCAGAGTTCGTCTGTTGTGGAACTCTGGAAAAGGTTGGAAAATCAGTAATTGTACTTACCTGAGTTTTTCCCAGCTTTTCAAGTAAAAGCTTTAGAAGCTCTGACTGCTGCTCCTGGTCTGATGGTGGAAGCTTTAGGACAGGTGGATGATGCAGCATGAAGGGCTTCGGTTTTATTGAAGCGGCTGGTATTACCGCTTTCGAAGTTGTGATTTCTTCAGCAGAAGGCCTTTTGTGGCTAATCGTCATGATTTTGGTTACCAATTGTTGAAGTTGTTTTCCTATAGCTTCAAGGGTAAGATTTGTAAAGTTGTTTTGCCGTATTACCAGGTTTACTGTTTGAAGTATTTCCAATGTGCTTGGAGCATTGGAGGTGACTTCTACAGGAGAGGCTACGGCAATGGAGGCCTTAGGCTTACCTTGTATAGTAAGGGCATCTTTTGGTGGGAATACTACTTTGACAATTGTTCCTGTACTCAGTTGCCATTCCTGTTCGAAGGTGATTAGATACTTTGAACAAGACTCGGTAAACTTTTCAAGAAACCAAGGAATGAAATATAAAACATATTCCTTACCAACCAGATCGGTGTAGTACCCATTTTTGATGTACTGTAGGTCATCATTGTTGAAAGTAGCAAAGTACCAGTCTCAGAACCACTTGTTCGTACTTTTACCGAATTCATTCGCCAAAAGGACCCGAAGTGGTTGTCCGGATATGAGTTCTTTTGCCTTAATCATTAAAAGTCATTCCCGAAGAAGGCCTTGGATTGTATACTGGCTGAGGGTTTCCCTGCAGATCTGTGTATAGATCCGCCATCTCAGGAGTAAACTGAGACGAAGATTCCGATATCGAGACTGAACTTGACGATTTTCTTCCTGAGGTTATTAGGGGTATCTTACGCCTCAAGTTGGGTGCAAAGGTTATTTCAACGTTACCTTCTACATCCTGGGTTATTTGCTCCACTTCTCTATTGTCAAGAGGTCGCGGGGCGGTGGCTTCGGTAACTTGCCATGTGGATGGGAAAGAGATTTCTTCCCATTTTAGCGTCCGATTGATGGCTATTTTTGTTGACAGTCCATTGGACTCAAGAAGGGTAGTTTTACCCCTTGCAGAGACTATTTTTATATTTGAAGTTAAAGTATTTAACACTCTATAGTAAATCCGGTAAATGACAGTAATAGTCTCGGATCCAGGTAAAAAGTTATAATTATGTGTTTTAAGATTTAAGCTTAGTGCTTTCAGAAGGTGTGGATCTGAAAGAGAAAGCGCTAAATCTGGGTAAATATTAAAGTAAACGGGACCGTTTGTTAGACTAGTCTCCATTACTCCCATGAGGGATCCTGCCCAATCTAGGCATCGAGCATCGCGTAGGGCGACCAACAGAGATGTATCTAGTCCCTTTACCGTAAGAGGCTTTAGGGCCACTTGAACACACCCTATGTGAATGAATTTATATTTTTCTCGAAAGGGATAAATATCCTTTTCTGTTAGAAGTTCTAAAGTTTCTTCAACATCTTCTATGGTGCTGGACTGCTCGAGGGTTTTTACAACATGTGACCAGGCTAGGGTAAATGAGCCTATGTTGTAAATTTGTCTTGTAGGTATTTTAGGTATGGACCATTTGGTAAGGTCCTGCGCATCGACTGCGTATTCGTCGAGGGCTACATTTTTGCTACGGGTCGTAGCAGATGAAAGTCGAGACCTAAGCATTGTATGCTAGAGCTGGCGAGAGAGATTCATTATATCCATGTCATTTATTAGCTGCTTGTTGTTCCTAAGATATTTTTATTATAGACAGATTAAAACATTATGCATAACTAAAGAGTTCCTGTCCGGTTCAAGACTTCTGCCGTGTTACCGGCTCACTACCATTAAGGTAGATCAACACTGCTAGGCGTACACCCTACCCTGCCCCTTCATAGGCCTTATGGGATTTCTTTGGGCAACCTTGCAGTGATTCCTACCGAATAGGAACACGAGTCATGAACTAGTAAGAACTCTCAATTTTTGCATAAAGACTTAATATGGCTATAGTAATAATATTAAAAGAACAGCATACAGTTAATAAGATTACATGAGTTTCATGGATCCTCTCTCAGACGTTTAGTCTGACATGGCTCTGATACCAGGACAGAGTGGATCGAACTCGAATTCTTAAAAGTGAATTAAAAAAGGAGATAAACACAAACCAAGCTTTATTTATAGAAGAAATCGTACAAGAAAACTTACAAGAGACACACCAAGGCTGAAAGCAAGCAAGAGACTTCACGAAAACTAAACTTCGAAAGATGATTTCAAATGAAGAGGGTGGATTCCTTTTATAGATGAAGGAGTATCCCGACCCGAACACAAATTATTAAACACAATTCGCCGGTAGAGGCGAGACGTCCGAAAACCAGGGGCGAAAACCAGGGGCGCCAATGGTTTTTGGAAAGCTGAAAGTGTTTGCTGACGTCAGTGATGTCGTCAAAATCCTGGAGGTGGCATGCCGTGGGAGGTAGGCCATTTTGGCATCTTCCGTGTGTCTTTTCATCTTTTTCCAAATAAGATCCACATGTAGTTTGGATAATATCGAACGCTGTGAACTGTTGACGGAAATGGATCCAAATCTTTTGGAACAGTGTGCTCCTGTTCGAGCCAGTCTGCATACAGAGGACTAATTTCTCTGAGTTCTTATTTCATTCTTCGTATGTGGAATAGGAAAAAGCGGTCTTGGAATTTTTTCTAAAAAATTTCTGTAGAAGTGGCTGGTAACGCCAAAGGATGTCGGGCTGGCCAAAGTCCATCTGGCCACCTTTGCCATGGTCGATTATTCATGCTGTTCTTCGTATAGATCTTGGGATTCGGGGTAAAAGTCTCCCTGATCTTCTTTGTCGCTGTCCTTTGGTGACGAGGTGGGTGCCAATGAAACCTGTTTATGTGAAAACATACGAGCGACGTTAGTCATAACCCGAGCATGGACGTACTCAAAGATATCTTCCTTAGTAGCCAGAGGATTCCGGCGTATGTATTGCGCCTTGATTTTCTCGGGATCGGTGGTGAATAGATCCCATGCTTGTTCTGGTTCTGGAAGAGGCGGTAGTTTCTTCCATTCATCGATTTCGGCTTTGATGGCTTCTGCCGCCGCTTCGTAAAGTTTTGTGTGAACGTAATGTTGCCATCTCTGGATATCGTACGTTCTCCGGCAGCAGAGGAGTATTGTCACAAGAACTGTTTTTTTCCAATCGGCTTCGCCATATCCGTGGAATTTCGAACCTAATTAAGAAAGTTGTATATATATATATATATATGATAGTAAATTATTTTTAAAAAATATATAAATAATTGTAAAATTTAATAATTTAATAAGATTTCTTGAATATAGTTCAAGAGAGAAATATCTTCACGTAAATAAATAGACATACAGAAATATTACTTTCTAAGAGAGAAATGAATAAAAGTAAATTATAAAATGAATTTATAAACTAAACTTATAAGTATATTTTAAATTAAAATCCGAATTAAGTTGATATTTGAAGATTGTTTAAATATTTTTTAAAACACTTTAGAAGTATATTAAAATTTGCAAAATGGTAAAAGAAAATATTTCCCATTTAAACATACCATTTTTAGCATTAAAATGATATGTCTCAATTGAAAACCACTTCACTTTTAGTGGGTTCGGCGAGCCATTTTCTCTTAAAATTATTAATTTATATTTCATAATTATTAAAATTTAAATAAGTGTTTTACATTTACTTTATGAGATATAATGTAAAAATAATAACTAATTTACAGGTTGAAAAACTGTGTTAATAATATGTAGTTAAATATTAAATAAAATATTTTTAACTGTTAAGATATATTGTAATTATTTCAAAGGAGAGCAAAATCTGCATAATTAAATTCATGGGTCCATTTTCCAAATAACTCCATACCACACACGCATTGATGTGGTGAATGGAAAAGCTAAGAAGGTCAAGGGAGATTTTATTTTGACATGGAAAGAGACATTAAGTGATTTAAATGAAAAACTATAAACTTCAAATAAAGAATCCATAGATCAAATGACTCAAATATTGGCGGGTAACTCACTATCATGGGGAAAAAGAAATTGAAATATTTTACTTGACAAATTTTGTACACATTCTGAGCTTTCCACTGAACTGAACAGCGAGTTTGTTTATTATAACACATCATCAAACGGATGGGTTCAAAGAGGAAGATAACACTGTCAAGAAGCATGTAAAGCATAATCCACTATCTGGATCACTGACACCATTTTGCATCCTTTGCCGACATCCAGAGCCTGTAACAAATTTCGATGATGTTCACCTCATCTCATCGATGGCAGCGCTGCATGTCATTCAAGCAAGAGAGGCAAGTGAAGTGCATGAAATTTAATCAAGCAAATGTTACTTTACCTGCAGAGCATATAACTTTACAGAAATTAACAGAACTTCTCATTTGTTAAAACATAAGTCCCTATGGAGAACAAACTGGTCAGAAATTCATTGGCTATTGTATTAAAGGCAGTGGCAGCGGCTGCTGTGGCTTTTTGTTGCTGCAACTCATGGCTGGGAAATGAAGAATTGTTCTGACACTATACTGAAGTTCTTCTTCTGCACACAAAGGAAATGAATTTGTAGCTCATATTCTAGCAGTTATCAGTAGTAGATGAGAAAGGGGAAAGTCTCAGCCTCAATCGTGGGAGTTAGCTGGTTGTGAACCCAACCAATTCATTAAGTGTGCGCTCCAACTGTTTAATATCATTGAATAAAAAACTCTCACAGCTGACAAGAAACACAGACAACATTAGAGATTTCACTTCAGCAACTTTTTTCTTATTGAGCAGTCATTACTCCTTTCAAGGAGGGTACAACAAATTGATAATTCCACCCCTACATTCAGCATAAGAAGAATCCATATCCCATGAAATCAGAAAAAAAGGAATACATTGTGACAATATTTTTCAGAAAGAATATTATGATCTATTTATTTTTCCCTCAAATTTGACTGAGTTGTCATCTGGGCATTGGCTTATTCTGCAAAAAAGATCTAAAGAGAATATAAGACTGGCGAGGGTGATGAAGAGGGACTTCATGCCCTGCACCAGTCACAGTTACAAAGGTCAGGCCTTTGTACACCTGGCTCCATCCACCAACCTGCCATGAAGAGTGGATATATGAGCAGAGAAATAAATAGAAAAGGTTCCACTACACATCAATCTAGAATTGTTAGAACATAAATACTTCCAGAGTCTTTGGCACTTACCTTTCTACTGTCATACCAGGGGTACCAACTGATTACTGTAGGAAGCTTGAGAGCGTCAATGGAATACCGGGTTGCAGTAACAGGTACTACTGCGTCCGTATCCCCACTGCAAAGAGAGTAACCGGGTTTATATTAAAACAGAAGGCAAGAAAGAGCAAGCCTGAATCTTTATAGGATTATGTAATAAAAACAAATAAGAGTCTAAACTAACTATTTGATTAAAAAATTGATTGTTGAATTCAGTATAAAATACACATAAATTTACCCCCAGTTTGCAGCCTATATATAACCCAAAAAGATGGTTTTATACAAAGGAGGAGAGACTACAGAGACAATTAAAACATTTAAAAAATGAACACAAATTCATCTAATTTAGGAATGGGATGTCTGGAAGTACATATAACTAATTTGTCGAATTGAGCAACATGACCTATAGATTTTACGGGATAAATCATCAACAATGGTAAATTCACCCGACACCATGGATTTTTCATTAATCTGCACATGCTTTTTCCAGGAAAACAGAAAGTTTCACCATTATCAAGGATTAATCAGTACTCAAAAATGGGTAGCAGAGTAGAAAAAGGAATAAGCAATTTAAAAAGTACAAATACCTATAGACCCAAACTCTCAAACCAGCGGCTATAAGCTCCTGATATATATCAAGCATGGAAAGAGGGGAATCTCTCCAGTAGGCCCCAACTGTATCACTGCATCCAAACAATGTGAGTTAGCGTCTACACTATTTAACTGCAACCTGTCACATAGAACCAAATAAGTCCTCTACAGATTACCAGTACCTGCAAGTATCCCAAACATAGGGAATTCCTGTACCATTGGCATGGAAAGCCTTCTGCACTTCGGGATTATTGAAGTAAACCTTAGAGTATCTCTCAGTACAAGGGTCGTAAGCTCTTGACATCCATGGCTGCATTGGATATAACAGTGTCAGCGCATCCATATAATGAGGAACTCCATTTGTCAATGAATAGTCATCTTCAATCTCTCATCAGTCAAGAGCTGATGAAGCAAACGATAAGGGCAAGGAGCTTACATAATGAACCCTTAGATTGCGCCTGAGAGATGAAGTACTATTACATGGTCTTGTATATATACTATATGGATCGATGTTTCCCAGTTCTTTGTCGGCCTCGTCAAGGGCTTTCTGGCATTCAATTGAAGGGTGCTGAGATGACCCGGACATGCACAAGGCTCTGAGTTTTCGATAAGTTGCATCTGAAATCAAACCATGGGTCCACCAGTACTCGAATGTCCCCATGAGGTCATGATAATCATCGGTAACTGCATTGCCTACCTGAAAGAAACGAAGCTAGTCAGAACAAGCAATGAGATCCGGTAAAGATGATCTGAGATATGCTTGTTTTCAGCTCTCACCATGAAGCCTTTGAAGTTAATAACAGGGTTTTTGATCCCTTGGTTGTGCCTGAATATAACGCGCGACAGTTGAGGGACATAGTGGCCTGAAATGAATAGAAAATAATGAAAGACGAACAAATTTATAGATAATTTGTTTCTGTTTCTATTTAATTCGCCGCATTGTTGACAGTTTAAAGTGAGGTACCAGCATAACTCTCTCCAGCGATGTAAAATTCTCTGTGCTTGTATTGAGGGAATCTCTCCAGCCAATTCACAAGGAAAGTATAAGCATCTTCGGCTAAACAATCACGTACCCGGCAGCGTGTAAAAGATCAAGCAGCGCAAAAGATATTCGCAAGAGAATGAAGAAGTATAGGAGAGAAAACCTGTTTTCTGGTCTCCAGCACTGTACAGATCAGAAGTGGTGTTCGAATAAGAGAAACCAACACCAGCAGGCGATTCCAAGAAAAGCAAATTCGCCACTGAGAGAGACATGAAACAAACAAAAAGTTGGGATTTCATAAACGAAAGCGTAAAGCAAATCCCAAATTCGGTTCAAGTGAGCCCAGCACCCACATTTGTTCCAGGCGTAAGGATTCATGAACAGAGTCTTCCCATCGGGGTTGATCCGAAACGGACCCACCTCCTCCACCGCCCCGTAGGCCACGGACGAGCAACCCGGCCCACCGCTAAGCCACAAAACGAGCGGGCGCGACGCCGACGCGGCATCGTTTCCCGGCGACTCGATCAGCCAATAAAACAGAGCGCGCCCCGCCTCCTGATTGACCGTGACGTACCCCGAATACTGCGCGAAGCCGACGTTCGTTGGCTGCCCCGGCAAGGCGATTATCCTGTCCTTCTCCCTCGCCTCCTGCGCAGAGACCCCAAACACCAAAACCAGTAGAAACAAAACACGCGTGGGGAGAGAAACAGACCGAGACAACATCTCCCTCCTCACGAACCCTTCCATTTCTCAACCAATCCCCGAACTCAACCAGATTCAAGAATTCTGGTTATTATGTCGATTCTGGATTGAGAGTAGACAAGAGGAGCGATCCAGAATCCGATCTGTCTCCGCGCCTTCTCCACACCTTCTCTCTCCGAGGAAAGAAAAATTGCGAGAAGCGCACATGGCTTAATCCCCGTCGCCATCAATTGCATTATCTCACGACGTCTCAATGACATCCCGTTTCGATCTTCCCCGCACCGGATAACAAAAAAAAATAAAAAATAAAATACAGAATTACAGGAAGGCGTAAATATAAGAATTTGCAGACAATAATGACAATTAGATGGCAATCCGGAGGAAGAGAAGGGAAGAGCCTCCACCGAAATATCCCCGACGAAGGAAAGAACAGCGCGAGTGAGTGCAGGTAAGGGCGTGAGGCGCGAAAAATAAAATAATTTTTTTTAACTTCTCGGGCAGTCGGCCTATATTTTTTCTTCGCGGGCCCGCCAAAATTTTTGGAAGCGACAAGGTCTGTTTGAGGAATATTCTTTTCACACGCAACGGACCCGGTCCGATGATTATAAGTAACATATCCTTTGACCCGTGCGTGATTGGCGGACCAAACTTTGTTTCCTTGTTTGCTTTCACCTTGATCTTATTTTGTACTAACATTATTATATTAAATTTACCATAATTATAATTTTATTTTCTATTTAAACTTTAATTTTATGATTAATATAATTATATTTAACAAAAATTTTAGATTTCAAACTTCCAATGAGCTCTTACTTTAGGGCTTATGAGAATAGTAATCTTTTTATGTGATTGCAACTTACTCCATCGTTTTCATTAAAAATAAATAAAACTAAGTGCATTTGGAGTACAAGTATGATAAATAAGTCAGGAAACAATACTTTAGTACTTTAGTCTCTTTTATAAAGTTGGTGATTGATGTTATTGTTACTAATGGTGATGAGTTTTTAGTAGCACAATTCGACATCCCACAAAAACATTATTAAGTACTTATACTTTTAATATTATCATAAATATCAATTTTATTATTTTAAAATGGCAAAAATAAAAATCATATTCCTCTGAATAGGCCATAGGGTGATACAATCATACAATAGAGCTACTGAGTTTGGACTCTCGGAGGGAGGAGTCGAGTCGAGTTGAGTTGAGTTGAGTTCATAACCTTTTGCTTCCCACTGTCAGTACGGTCCGATGCTCCGCGTGCTACGAAAGCTCGAGAAAGGGCCACCGACAGCTAATGCGTGGGGTCCGTCTGATGAGGTGGCGCTCCACGCGTGGGCTCGTGAGTAGTTATGAGCCGGCTACCGCTACCGTACCCAGCTTCGGACTTATTAAGTCACTCGAATGAATGTAAGGCTCCGATTGTCCACGTAGATGAGGTTTGTCACTCCCGCCTGGAATTCATTCAATCGAAGGGCACCAACCAAAGGAAAGAATAAACGGTCCAGATCGAAATACGAGTCGACCCTACGGGTCCGCTTTCAACTTTTCCGTCGTTCGCTTGCTTAGATACCCTCCGGCGCTCGAGAGGGAAAGCTGCAGTTCGCGAGGGTCAGTGACACGTCAGCCCTATTAATATTTTTTTTTTATTTCTTTCATTACCGTTTCAAGTTTCAACCCCCCGTTCGGCGTGTGACGAGCGGTCACTCGCCCTCTCAGGTCTCTCACACTCACCGCCACGTCGCTATTCGCCCAAGCGAGGGATGACGTCGCTCACGTGCGAACCGTCGATGACGTGGATCACGTCCACCGTCCGTTTGTGGTTTGACCCCGGGGAGGCCGAGAAAGAGTGAGACAACCAAGCACGCGAAAGCCGAAATAAATAGCGTTTTTCCCGTAATAACCCCACCCGTTTGTTAAAACTCCCACGAGAAGGCACCCTCTCTTTGCATCATTTATGACCGGGAAGGCGGGAAAGTAAATCCCGTCGTGAGGTCCGGAACCGGAAGAAAAGTATCGACTGAATTTCCAGAAATACCCCACGACGGGACCCACTCTCCAGCTACGAATTTTTGCTTTTTTTTTTTTTTTTTTTTTTTTTTTGACTCACGACTCACGAGTCATAAACTCTCCAGTTGTTTATCGTACTTGCGTCAGTACAAGATGTTTTACTTTTTAACCATTTATTACCGGATTACCGCAGGAACAAATTCGGATTTAAAAATTTGTAATTCTATTTTTATTTTTAATTTTCTCGTTAATGGAAAATGGAAAATGGAAAATGGAAAATGGAAAATGGAAAATGGAAAATGGAAAATGGAAAATGGAAAATGGAAAATGGAAAATGGAAAATGGAAAATGGACAATGGAAAATGGAAAATGGAAAGACATCTCCAACTCGAATTCGAAGGGACGTCGACCTTTTGATTAAGATGCTCTTATTATATGTCTAATTCGTAGGATAAAACGCCACGGATGGCGACGAAGAATCACATTATTCCGTGATCGACGAAGATAAAAAGTGAAGAAAATCAACGGCTGGCATTGTTCTTCATCCTTGATTACGATGTTAAAATCAGCGGCTGCGATTTGGCGAGACGTGCGCAGGTCAAGACTCGGGCCGGGGCTGGTCAACCAGATTCCCTTCTCGGGGCCCGGCCTTCGGAGTGCGTACCATACAAGGAAAGATGGAAGTGATAACGAGGTCACTAAACAATTTAAGCTTAAAATTCGGGTTAAAAACTTAAAAAGGAATTTTTTTTAATTTAATCACGTCTAAGGAAGAAAGAAGAGCATGCTTTTAAAAAAAAAAATAAAAAAAATTCTTGCGTCACACGTGCCAGTCAGACACGTGACGTGGCACACGAGTCAGAGCAGGGGTAAATTTATAATTTTGTGTGTAAAGGGTGGGGTCGTTTAGGGAGGGAATAGGGATGGAGCCCTCGGCGATGGGGTTGAGTTAAGGAGACAGGGGCGGGGAGGAGAGAGAGAAAGGAAAAGGAGAGCGGAAAAAGAAAAAGAGGGGGGAAAAAACAGGGGGAAATAACTCGAGAAGAGAAAGAGGGCGCAAGGGGCGGACCTGAGGAACGATTGAATTCTGGTTAATGAGGCCGTGGATGCCCGCCTTCTTCATATCCAGCCTGCAGCGTCGTCTCTTATCTGATAAACGAAAGAAAGAGAGAGAGAGGGAGAGGGAGTTGAGGTGGGGCGAAGATTGGAACTCGACGGCAACGCTCGGCTGAGGGGTTTGTCTCTAGTTTCTTGCGTCGGCTTAGGGCAGGGGGGACCTTCTTTCTTGTATTGCTTTCCGGGCAGAATCTATAGTAGGGAGCCAGGCGTGTTGGTATTTATTTTCTCCTATTTTGATCTTTTCCTGGGGTCTTTCGGAAAAAGGAGCGGCGGGTGTGGATGCGGTTGGAAACCCTAGGTTTGAGTTTTGTGGCCGGCCTCTGATTCTTTGCGGTGGCGGCCGCCCATGCACTTGTGTGGAACTCGATTTTCATGCCGCCGGAACCCTTGCAGCCTTGGGATCGTAAGGAGTTCATCAGGGAGAAGCGCCACGATCGGTCGGATGGGGTAGCTTCGGTTGCGCGATGGCGGGACTCCTACCACGGCCCTCGGGAAGTCCCGAGGGAGGAGTCTCGGCGACCTCCGGGTGAGTTTCTTGTTGCTGTTTTCTTGTGCGGCGGGGTGCGTTTCGGACTTGCAGATCTGAGTCATGTGGCCTCCCTGCGTTTTGTTTTGTGTTGTTTCGATTTTTCTTTGTGATTAGTTTTCTTTTTGTTGAAAATATTTTCTGCTGAAGGTCCTGGTAAGCAGGGAAATTACCTCTTCTTGCCGGAGGAGTCTGGATATGGAGGCCCGTGGCTTCGACCGGGCGAAAGAATGGTCGAAGACGAGAGCTGTAGGCCGTCGGTTTCTAGGTATGGGAGGGGCGGCTACGGCAGGGAAAACAAGGGATCTTTTGGCGGCACCAAAGATTGGAAGGGTCACCACTATTACCATCACCATTATCAACCACATCATCCATGGGAGCCGGCTTCGCAGCACGACGGCCGTGTTCAGAGGTCAGTGGATGATGATCATCATGTGCTAACATCATACCCATCATCTCATCCTCCTCATTCTGACCTCGAAACCACCTCATCATGGGAGCAGCCGCTCTTGAAAGATCTTCCTGAAAAGATGCCTAACGCATCTGACGGCTTGGCCTCCGGCCATGTTTCCGACAAAGACAACTCACTTGGTTCTCTCGCATGGAAGCCCCTGAAATGGTCACGTTCAGGTAGTTTGACGTCCCGTGGGTCTGGAAGCTTCACTCTTTCCGATGACGCAAAAGTGGAGCTGCCTCCGGGAAAATCTTCTCCAGTTCAGTCCCCTTCAACGGGGGATCTGTCTGCGGCTGGGGCTGCAGGGACATCTTATGATGAAACATGCCCTCGCAAGAAGCAGCGGCTTGGCTGGGGCCAAGGTCTTGCAAAATACGAGAAGCAGAAAGTCGAAGGTCCTGAGGAGGTTGCTTGCAAAAATATTTCTGGATCGTGCACGGAGAATGAAAAATCAAACCACTATCTGCCAGTTCAGACCATCAGAAGTCCGAAAGTTTTGAGTATATCTGAATGTACTTCTCCGGCGACTCCATCTTCTGTCGCATGCAGTTCATCGCCAGGTCAGTTCTTGCTGTAGTTACTACTCTTTCCAGCCTAAGTATGTGCAGGTGTTCTTCTTCTTGCTTTGTTTTCATTCTATCTTTTGTTTTTTAAATTTGACGAGTTTGCAGATTTGACATTTAGTAATCTTTTGCGGTATAAAGAATTAATCTTTGTTGATCCTGGAGGAAATTTTCTTTCTTTACCGTTATTTAAAGGAAAAAATTTCGTTGTGAACCCTCTCTGTTGATGGAGACTAGGAAGGATGCTAGTGGCAGGGAAGTTTATTATTTTTGTGAGATTTTCATCTGTTATATTTTCTCTAAGGTATTGAGTACGCTTGATTCTAGATATGCCTGTGTATTTCGGACTTTCTTGTAACAAGTTTATAATTTTGGTTTCACTTGAGAAAGAAAATTTTGGAAGATGTATCGGAGCAGCCAAAATGAAAAAGTAAATACAAAATCCTTTAAGCAGAAGTGAGTGAACAAGGTTTTGTTAGGAAAACCTTGCTCCATGTCAATGAACTTACTGTTAAGTGATTTTGGTTATGGTTGACACGTAACTGACATGTTTGATCTTGTCTAAAATCTCCTCAGTTGCTGGGTTTTCATTCTAGCTTTGGTAGTTCAGATTTCGGGTCAACCCTTCAGTTGCTACGATGATCTAAAGATAATGGCCTGAAAGATTTTTATCTAATTTTTCTTCAGCTGTATTCAGTCCAGGAAAAAACTACTTATTTCCAATTGCTACTGTGGCAGTAGTTCTTACTGCAAAGATGCTCTTATATGTGACATGGGGCTTCTACATGTCTTTTTTTCATTTCCAGTCCATAACATGTTGATGCAGTTGTTTGCCTGAATCTGTTCTTCACGCTCTTTCTCTGTGTCTGTACCCCTTTAGTTTCTTTTCTGAAAAATAATTAAGGAATAAATTGGATTTTCATTCTAGGCATGTTTTTTTTATGTTAGAAGTGAATTAGTTATCTGCGGTAGAAGTATTAGGGTTTGCTTGTAGGCTGTCTAAGTAAAGGCTTTAGAAGGTATTTTATGGAATTCTAGACCTTATCCCAGTTCCAGAGAGTCGATTCAGTGACTATGTTTCTGCTGAAGCTGGGTTAGCCTTTCATTGTTCATCTCCCCTCCCCACCCCTCTGGAGGGTTTGACTCTTGTTGTACTCTGTTGAGGTGACAAATGTTTGACTACATGTTCATATTGATACATGTGTATGACACAGTGAGATGACTTCTTATCCTTGCACTGGTTGAATGGAGATGCCTCTTATGATTTGTTGTCATCTTCATCGTCAAACTTTTCCTTTTTAATTTGTTTCAGAAGTTGAGTTTTCTGTTGGTAAGGGTTATACCATAGACTTACTGGTACATGCATTTTTGGATATGTTTTTGGGGTATAAGCTAGAGAAATATCAAGCTCATTGGACTGGAGCTTGGTGAACTGGATGTTGTTGCATGTGCAACCATGTTTTGGCTGAGTTTTTACTCTTTTTTGGCATTGCTGTTTTAAAGTTTTCGAAGGCCAATTACCTAGTGATCTTGTCACAGAGAAGAAAATGTTTTTTCTGATGATGTAATTTTTTATTTTTCTAAACCATTATGGTCATCTTGCGGTTGAATGCTGATTCAGAAGTGCTCATGTATGGAAACTTGGGCAGTAGCTCATTGGTCCCATGGGAGTTACTGCTGTGGGGAGGTATTGGATTTGGGTCTCTACAGCAACATTGGAGTTTATTGAAGTTCATAATTGCGAGTTTGTATTTATCGTTTAAAAAAAAGGAAGTGCTCATGTATGGTTTACCACAATAACTATCATTCTTTGAGCCTTTTAAATTTCTTAAAAGAAATTTAGACTTTTTAAAACTCATTTCTGCTACTGTGTGTGAAAACTGGTGTTGAGCAGTGTGTATTGCTGATGGATACACTTGACAATGAGCAATTGTTGATGCTGATGAAGTGACTCCCTGTGATGAAGAATGTGTATATGATAATTTTGTATGAGTTGGCAATTTCTTTTTGTGCATGCACTAGTTCTTATTTTGTTTCCTCTTGTCTCAAGCTCTTTTTGTCAGATCCCACTCACTCTTTGTAAAATTTATTTGGTTTTAAAGAACCTTCTTGAAGAAATCTGTGCTCCCCATTTCAGCATCACATGGAATTGTTGTTTGTGTATAATTTTTTATGCCTTTTGCATTTTAAGGCAGTTGTATCAAAACTATTTGGATGAAGATGAGATTTTTTTTTTTTTCTGGAGTGGATGAAGATGAGACATTTCTGAAAATGTATCAATTTACCAAACTTTCTAGTTCAGTTTCTTGCGTGTGGCGGAGACAGTTGTTTTAAAACAGTTATGATTACAATGGAACACAAGATGTTGAAATTTTATCATTCAGTTTATGGTAGAAATTAGCATTACTGAATTCCTGATTTATGCATGGACTGTGGTGCCCACCTTCTACATCATTTGCGCTTCTAAGTTGTGTGTACTTTTCAGTTACTGAAATACCTCTCTCTCTCTCTCTCACTCTCTTGATTAACATATTTGATATTATTGTGAACTTGAGCAGTGGCCTAGAAGTGACATAAGGGATTTAGTAGTGGGAGTTCTTGGGTTCAATTTTCCCCAGGGCATAGGGGTTTATCTGAAGTTTGTATTGCTGGAGTTTTCATCCCTTCAAAGAAACATATTTGATATAATTTTTAGTCTCGTGATTGGTTTGAAATGGTGAAGGCCTTTAAGATATGTACTCACCTTTCTTGCCTTGGAGCTTTACCTTTTTGTGTAGTATTTCCATATCTATTTTTGCACCTTTTGTTTTATATTTTTGCAAAATAAATTGCATATTTGCTGATAAATTTTATGATTGATTTTTTTTTTTTCATTTGTCAGTATAATGGATTTACACCCATCTAAGGAGCAATCCACGTTTATTTTTGGTCGCTTGAGTTCTTTTTCTATCAACTCCATCTCTGTGACATTTGTAGTGCAGCTCTAACTTATATTTTTTAAGTTTCCTGATGCTTATATTTGAACAGGTATGGAGGACAAAACATGTACTAAGCTGTCAGTTGCATATGGTGAGGTTTGCCTTCCTTCCGGATCTCCTGGTCAGGCTTTTTCTAACCTCCTTGAAGGCTTTTGTGTTAGTCCACCGGAGTATTTGGATCTGGATTCCCTAAACAGTATAGGTCCCCTACTTGTTGACCTTCTTCAAAGTGATGATGCTAGCACTGGAGATTCTAATTTTGTGAGGTCTACAGCATTGAACAAACTTCTGTTAGTAAAGAGTAATATATTGAAGGCAGTAGAAAAGACTGAAGGAGAAATTGATGCTTTTGAAAATGAACTGAAGTCTCTGGATTCTGTATCGGCCGCCAGTGCGATGTGCTTGACTACTGCTGAGGCCATTAACACAAATGAATCCGCCTCAAAACAATTGGCACTGGGCCCGTTATGTAAAGTCCTAGTGGATATGCCTTCAAAAATAAAAGATGATAATATGGATAGTCCAGTAAATGTTGTCAAAGCTGGTCACCTTCAAACTGTGGAAAGTGGTGTTTTAACTTCAGAGCTTGGGAAGGATGAGTGCTCTGCAGATGTTGAAAAGGAAGAAGCATCAGTTTCAGGTACTGACTGCTTCCATGAAAGCCGTCACAGTCCTTGTACTTCGCCTGTAGCTGGGCTGTTGAGTGAAGTAGATGGTAGCTCCATTGCTGCAGTAATATTTAATTCTAATAAGGATTCTGCTAGAAAAGCATCCGATGTATTTAATAAGCTTCTGCCAGTGGATCCACCAAAGTCGGATATCTGGAAAAAACATGCCCGTGCGTCGGCAACACAGATTGACTTGCTGATCAAGGAAAGGCTTGCCAATCGTAAGTCTTTTCAGAGATTCAAGGAGCGAGTTCTCAGTCTTAAATTCAGAGCATTCCATCATCTTTGGAAGGAAGATATGCGGCTGCTTTCTCTTAGGAAGAGCCGGGCCAAATCACAAAAACGATTTGAGCTAGGTTGCCGTTCCTTGCAGGTTGGATATCAAAAGCACAGATCTTCCATTCGCTCTCGTTTTACTTCACCTGGTGAGTTTTCTTTTGGTAATGATCACTGATCTATTTTATAGATATGTCTTTTTTCAAGTGAAGTGTTATTAGAATATTAAAGTCTTGTTGTTTGGGAAATGTTAATCCGGAGATCTTAGCTTCTCAAAGACAGCCAAGAAATGTGAAGTCTGGGATATCATCCACTGTGGCATGGTGTCAATTTCTATTTATTACTTCAGTTATTAAGGTTGGAAATTGCGTGATTAATTAATGTATTGTTGTTATGCCTTAATACTTTGTCTTATGTTTATGTATGGTAGGGAGTTGCTATGCTGCCATAGTCTGGCAGGAATCTGTACTTAGTTCTATTAAAACTTCATATATGAGACCCTTGTCGACTTGTTTAGATAGAAGAGGGTAGTTATGCTTTTATCTGTTTGCATGTCACAGCATGTATTTAGTTTGTTTTCTCTTCATTCTAAATGGAAAGTCAAGGTAGAGTGGATGTTAAGCGACTTGTGTTTCTGTTATTGCTAGTTAGTGATATTTTCACAAAAAAGGCTTGTGATTTTTGTTATTTCTTGTAATTTATCTCAATCACTCTCGGTTTTATTTTATTAGTTTTGAGCGATCTATTGTATTATACCATATGATTATTTTGTCTGCTGCTTTGGTGATAGATGTTTTGTTGCTGCTTTGTATGTAGGTTTCTCTGTACATTTCTGTTTTCTGGATCTCATATAGCTTGGTTTATTGGGGATTTATTTTGAGTGATCATTTCCTACTCTTCTTACTGTTTTTCATCTATTACAGGAGGTAATTTAACTCTTGTTCCTACAATGGAGATAGTAGACTTTACAAGCAAGCTGCTGTCAGATTCCCAGATCAAGTCTTGTAGAGGCAATCTGAAAATGCCAGCTCTAATACTAGATGATAAGGAGAAGAGACAATCCAGGTTTGTTACCAGTAATGGATTAGTTGAGGATCCGTGTGCTGTTGAGAAGGAAAGGACTTTGATTAACCCATGGACCTCTGAAGAAAAGGAAGTCTTCATGGAGATGCTTGCCACTTTTGGGAAAGATTTTGCCAAGATTGCCTCTTTTCTTAGCCATAAGACTACAGCTGACTGCATTGAATTCTATTACAAGAATCACAAATCTGAAAGTTTTGAGAAAATTAAGAAACGGCTTGAGCTCCGAAAGGAAGGAAGTTGTTTTCCTACCAATGCTTATCTGGTTACATCTGGAAAGAAGTGGAATCGGGAAGCTAATTCAGCTTCACTTGATATGCTGGGTGCTGCTTCAGTTATTGCAGCACATGCTGGCAAATCTGTTTTGAGTGGAAGAAATTATTCATGCAGGGAAGGTGGACATCTTGAATTGACGGGTAGTGTCGATAATAATCTTCCACGGAATGACAGTGAAGCTGTGGCTGCTGATGTATTGACCGGTATATGTGGTGGCATGTCATCAGAGGCTATGAGTTCTTGCATTACTAGTTCTGTTGATCCTGGGGAGGGATTCCACAGCAGGAATAGCTTTTCAGTAGTGGACAGGCCTTTCACACCAGAAGTTTCACAGAACATTGATGAAGAAGACACCTGCTCAGATGATAGTTGTGGAGAATTGGATTCTGTTGATTGGACAGATGAAGAGAAGTCAGCTTTCATTATGGCTTTTAGATCATATGGTAAAGACTTCATGAGCATCTCAAGATGTGTTGGGTCAAGGTCAAGAGACCAATGTAAAATCTTTTTCAGCAAGGCTAGAAAATGTTTAGGACTGGATGTAATGCATCCAACGGAAGGTACCCCGATAAGTGATGCCAATGGGGGTAGAAGTGATAGCGAAGAAGATGCCGGTGTGGTGGAGATGGATTCAGCCATTTGCAGCACACAATCTTGTTCAAAGATGGAGGTGGATTTACCTCTTGGAAGCAATGAGGAAGGCTGTCAGTTGCAGACTGATCTAGATGGGACAAGTGAAAAGGATGAGATGGGTGGGTCAAATCACGAGGAACTTGATAGTGTGATAGATAAGCCAGTTTCATCTGATCATCATGAAGTAAAACTTGAGTTAGATTGTAATGCTGTGAAGGAACCATTGTGTGATGAAAGTAAAGGTGCAGGCCCAAATGCCTTGCATAATGAAACTATGAACACAGATGCTGTTTTGGGTGGTACACTGTCTTTCGAAGCTGAAAGTGGAATAAATGTGACTGAAATTCAACGGTCTGCTGATTTTAAACAAGAAAACACTGTTCAAGGGAGATGTGGAAAGGGCTTTGATTTTGAATCAGAATCACAGAAGGTAATTTTGTCAGATCATGGACCTGAAGCAAAAATTGAGCAAGATGTAGATTTCTGCAAGAGCAGCCCTCTGATGGACCCAAATGAGAGCAAAAAGTTCTCTGAAGCGGATGTAAGAGAAAGTATACAAGCTGACATCAATTTCGTTGAAAAGCATGAGCGTGAGACATCATTTCAAGTGCCTGCTTCAGCACGAAACTCTCAGATGATCACATGGCGACAGAAGGAAAACTGCCCCTCTGAGCCATCAATTTCAGATATACCAGGGTCATCTTCTATTGTCCACTATGCAAACCACTTCAGTCGACGAACAGAGTCAACCCTTAATTTTGAGGAACATGGTAGCGGTAAGGGGAAAAAATCTGGCACAGAGGTTTATCAGCAATATTTGCTTCAAAAGTCATGCCTGAACCAAGTTGACCAGCCAGGACAGATTCTCAGAGGTTATCCATTGCAAGCGTTGCATAAGAAGGCAACAAAATGTGAGCCGGATTCAAATGGGGAGAAACTTGTTGTTCTCCAAAACCATCAAAAAAATTTAACTGAACTGCAGGAACTCCATCACGATATGAATAATGGTTTGAAAACTTCAATGCCAACTTTTCCTGTATCTGATCACTCATATTTGCCTAAGAACCATGGCCATCAGTCAGATGTTCCTGTGAGTTCCTTTTCTCATGCTTCTGACATGAGTGATGAACAAGCTTGCAAAAGAGGGGATGTTAAGCTTTTTGGTCAGATCTTAAGCCATCTGGCACCTTTGAAGCAGCTGAGTTCATCACAAGGGAATGGAGAGAAGGTCCTGTCTCCTAAAAGTAAGTCTATCTGCTTAAAGTTTTCTGAAAGCAGAATGGATGGAGCTTCTGCATTGCCGAAGAGAACTGAACCGACTAGTCGTTATCTCTGTATCGATGAATATCCTATGAGAAGCTATGGGTTTTGGGATGGAACCCGTATACAGACAGGACTACCAACTTTGCCAGACAGTGCTGTTTTGTCCTCGAAATATTCAGGAGCAGTGGCTGATTATCATCATTTGAGAAGAATTGTCCCTACGAGCAAAGAGCTTGTCTCTAGTAGTAATGGTGTTGGGGATGGATGTCAAATTTATAGAAGTGGTTATGACGCTGGCAATGTGAAGCCATTTGGAATAATGGATGTAAAGCAGCAAGAGAGAATCTTGTCTGAGTTGCAGAAACAAGAGAGAATTTTGTGTGAGCTTCAGAAGCAGCGGAATGGCTATGAAGGTACAGGGGTGTTAGGTTATCAACAGGGTGTGGTAGGAATGAATGTGGTTGGTGGTGGGATACTAGTCGGGGGCAGTTGTACTGGGGTATCGGATCCGGTGGCAGCTATTAAGATGCATTATGCTGCTGCTGCTGCTGAGAAGCAGCGCTATGGTGGTGGCTCCGGTGGGATAGTTAGGGAGGAAGATCCTTGGAGGGGAGACGTAGGAAGATAGTGCCGACTGGCAGGAGGACAGGCAGGCAATTTATTTAAAACATAATGTATGTTTTGGTTTTTTGTTTTTTGGCTTAGTTTATTGCTGCCTCGACTCTTTGTACTATAGATTTCCTGTAACCTCAGATGGAATTTACAAACGAAAATGGATAGTCTTTAGTTCTTTATTTTTTGCTCTTTTTTTTTTTTTTTTTGTGGAGGTTTTTGTTTAATTACTTTTTCTGCTTAAGGGCTTGTAATTTTAAGCTGTAGAGGCTTGTAATTGAGATGAGTGTTGGTCCAACCAAAGTATATATACAATAACATGTGCCCGTTGCAAGAATTCTGATTTCTTTCTCATGGTTGCATCAGTTTCTGGTGCTCAACGTCCGTGGAAGGCGAGTGAGGATTGAAATGGTGGAGCATCTGCTTCGATTTTGCATGAGTCGATTTTGTTGATAAGCATTGCTTCGCTCTTGTGAAGACAAATTTCAACGGGGTTTTAGTGCATAGAGGATTCAACATTTATGGAGAATTTAAAGTCATTGGTAATGATTTTCTTAAATTTTTTTTTTTTTTTTTTTTTTTTTTTTTTAGTATTAGATAAAGTTTTTTGAGAGAAAAATATTTAAAAAATATTAATTTTTATATAAAAACAAAGAATTTATTTTTTTTTTATATGAATAATTTTGAAGATAAATATTTATTTTGTAAACATAATTTTATATTTTTAAGTTTTTATACAGTGATCTTACTATTTAATTAATTGTATTCATTAACTAAGTTTACTAAATATTTAGGCATTTATTACATGTAAATAATTTTTCTATTTGAACGGTTTAATTTAGTGTATATCTCTTTAATTAAAATATTTGAAAATATTTAAATAAAATATTAAATTTTTTTAACTTGTAACAATTTAAAAAAAATAATAACATATTTTGAAGGCAATTCAAGAGAAATATCTCATACAAAATAAATAAGTTAAACTTTACAATTTATGAAAAATGAAAAACATATTTAAAACAAATTTAAATTAACTTTATTATAATCATATTTTATTTATTTTTTTTAAATAGTAATAAAAAATAAGGTCCTAAAATATGATCTATAGAAAAATAAGGTCCTAACAAAAATAAATAAATAATTTTTTGATAAATTTGAAAAGATGTAGGCCAATGAGTGATTTTTTTAAAAAGAGTAAAAAATAAAGATATTAATTCAAGATTTGTAAGAAACTTTTATTTTTATTTTTATCAGTTTTTCTTTGATGTTAGAAGTTTGTGGAGAATTCCACGTCTGGAGGTAAGAAACCGAATTCTTGAAGCACTTTTAAATTTATACTGTACTTAAAAATCTTTTTCTTAATTTTTTTTAAAAAATTAAAAGTTATTGAGAATTTGTAGCGAATAAGTAGCGAAAATGCTGATTTCCAAAACTTCGTACCATCTCCGGCTCCCTCTGTTGGGTCTATTATTTTCCGGTGAGATCACTTCTGCTCTATCCTCCTCATTGTCGCTGAATTGTCGCCGTCCATGATCCATCATCTTCTTTCGCCCTTTCGCCCTTTCGCCCTTTCGCCCTTTTGCCCTTTCGCCCTTTCGCCCTTTCGCCCTTTCGCCCTTTCGCCCTTTCGCCCTTTCGCCCTTTCGCCCTTTCGCCCTTTCGCCTGCGTCATATGTATGTGCTGGCGTGATTCTATTGGCTCAAAATGTGTCTGGGTTACATTACATTGTCCGGACTCGGAGTGGCCGCCACCGACTCCGGTTCGGCCGAGTTGCATGACTCGCTTCGGATGGACTCTATTTTTCGGACCCGGTTCCGGCTCCGGAGCCCGACTCCCACTTCGCTGCGGGTTGCCCTTTTCGCTCCTTACTCTAAGCCCAGAGGTGTTGGGTATTAGGGTTCTCAGAGTCGAGTCTTAAACCCTCCCTCTACCCTAGCGTCGCCGGTGGTGCCAACCATGACTGCCGACGGCTCTCTGGGCAAGCTCTTTCCCGTCAAGTCGGACATCCCTCCTCAATCTGCCCGAAGGAATTCCTTAACGCCGGAATCCAGATTCTGGCGGTCCTTCAAGTCCGACCAAGTTGCCGCCCATGTATCTTCCATCACTTCCATCGAATTCTCCCCGTCGCCGCCCCACGACTTCGCCTTTTCTTCCTCCGCCTCCGTTTCCATCTATGATTCAAAGCTATGCTCCTCCAAGGCCACAATCACTTCTTTTAATGACATCGCGTACTCTCCTTCCTTTCGTTCCGACGGGCGTCTTCTTGCCGCCGGCTCCCACTCCGGCGTCGTCCAGGTCTTTGACCCACAGACGCGGGTTCCTCTCCGCCGGATGCAGGCCCACACGAGTTCCTCCCGTGTTGTCCGTTTTCCGCGAACCGACAAACTCCATTTGTTCTCCGCCGCCGACGATGCGCTTCTCAATTATTGGGATGTAGCCTCTCCCGATACTCCTCTTTTGACCATCCGGGCGCATAAGGATTACGTACGCGCTGGATGCCCTTCACCTGCCAGCAACGAACTTTTCGCTACCGGTTCTTATGATCACTTCGTTTCTCTGTGGGATGTCCGTAATTCAAGCTCCGCACCCATTCTGAGTCTCAACCACAATAAGCCAGTCGAATGCGTCCTCTTCCTCCCCTCTGGCGGTCTCCTTGCCTCCGCTGGGGGTAACGTGGTGAAAATCTGGGACGTGATTTCTGGGGGCAAACTCCTCCACACAATAGAAAGCCACAACAAAACCGTTACTTCTATGTGTCTGGCCAAAATTCCAGGTCCTTCTGACCTCCAGCGCCTTCTAACAGTGTCTTTAGATGGGTACATGAAGGTTTTTGATTTTTCGTCGTTTAAAATCATCCATTCAATGAGGTTCCCAGCCCCTCTTCTCTCTATTGGCTACTCTCCGACCTGTAGTACTCGTGTCATCGGAACCTCGAACGGAATCCTCTTTCTTGGCAAGCGGAAGCAACTTCAAGATTCACAAACAAAAGTTGACGAAAAGTTGAGTGTGGGAAAGCCGAAACGGGTCTTACGACCCTCAAATTACCGCTACTTCCAACGTGGCCAATCTGAGAAGCCCTCCGAAGGGGACGTCCTTCTTAGGAGACCTAGGAAGTTGAAATTGGCAGAGCATGATAAGCTTCTGAGGAAGTTCAGGCATAGAGACGCTCTGGTATCGGCTCTAAATGATAAGAATCCCCGAAACATTGTGGCTGTTATGGAAGAATTGGTAGCAAGAAAGAAGCTTTTGAAGTGTGTTGCGAATTTGGACAACAATGAGCTTGGGTTGTTGCTGGGTTTTCTGCATCGTTACACCACCATGCCGAGATATGCCAACTTCTTGATGGGTTTGGCCAGGAAAGTTCTTGTGATGCGGGCTAAGAATATCAGTGAATCCACCGAATTGCAGAAGCATGTTCGCAATTTGAAACGTATGGTCATGGAGGAGATTAAGATACAAACTTCCTTGCTGGAGATACAAGGGATTATTTCTCCATTGCTGAGGATTGCAGGAAGATGAAACTTAGCTAGCAGGTTCGCCATTAAAGACAACAGTACTTGCTTTTTACCCACTCTATCCTGAAAAAGGTTTTGCTGTTTGAGTTGCGTTAGATGTTTACTTCTCATATTTTGTTATACTATGCTGTCTGAACCACGTTTTGGTGCATTATACTTGTGTCAGCTGCTTATCCATGAAGAAAGTTCTGTATTTTGAGTGTTTGTACTTGCTCTCCAAATTTCTGTAATACCATGTTCTGTGAAGAGTGTTTACTTTATGCTGCTATCTGTGATCAAAAGAGTAATGCATGACATAATGAGCTTTCCACTGGTAACATATATGCATTTACTTATGGAAGAAACTCATAGAAGTTTATGTAAATCCATTGAGTTCAGACCCTGGTGAAACTGATGGTAAATGTATTCGGGAAATACATGAAGATACCAAATAACATGTTCAACAAACAAGTGCTTATATGAAATGAAATAAAGTCAAATTTACCTGCTGTAAAGTATTAACAGAAACAAATAAAACAACTATTCCGTTCTGTTGTATTTTTCTTTTTAAGTTACTTACAGGCTAGACCCTCTCTCCCTGATTTACAGAATCAACTCCAGATGGCTTTACATTTCCACCATCGTAACCACCGGACATTCGATAGCCATCAGCAGCACCTTTACTAATTTGGGCAGCCTCATTACTTGTTGCAACAATACTTCTCATGTGATGATAAGTGAGTTATGCGTAGATATTTTGTTGAGAAAGCAGCATGACTGGGCAAAGAAATCATTGCGGTATATATTTGTTTGCTTCCCTATACCTAAATCTGTAACTTTTCATAGGATATTTATTTATGCTGGGATAGCGACCTCCTTATTCAGTTTTCCTTGATAATGCGGAAGCTCATCCCTCTATTCAGAAACTTTTATATAGACTGACATGATTAAGGTGATGGGGCTTTCTTTCCTTTCTGTGATAATGAACTCAGCTGCTTCAAAGGTATAAGGTGACTTACTGATGGAAAAGCTTAACATCACCACTTTTGCAAGCTTGCTATCTCTGATTCTGAAGTATGAGAGGAAGTACTTACAGGAGCATCTAACTGACGATGAAGGCCCTGTCAATTTCTGAGCTAAAAGCTGCTGAGCGTTGAGTAGTCAACTTTTTTTCTGATGGTTTTGAGAACAACTGGGTTCTCCCCAATTAAATCTGCCTCACATTTCATTTTGCCTTATTAAACACTTCCAATGGATAGCCTCCAAGAATCTTGATGGCTTATTGACTGCTTCATGCATGTTTGCAGAGGTATTGTTGATGAAACTCCCATGAAGGTTTGTTTTTTGGCTGTTTTTAAATTAATTATGGCTCGTATATCTTAAGAGAACGTAGTTCACATGGTGAACAATAGAATGATTTGTCATATTCATAATGATGACTTCCTCTATTGCCATGAGTTGAAGTTTTTGTGCAGACAGGCACGTGAGTTGATCTCCCTGGATGATTGTGAACAAATTGATGCCTAGTTGAACACTTTCTTTTAACCATTAATGCATGAGAAAAAACTCGGCTCTTATTTGAGCCCAAGAGAAGGCTACATTGAATTGAACTTGCTCTTATTTTGATTCAGTCCTATATTCTGACAAGATTAACTTTTGTGATTTTGATTCGGACTAAAAAAAGTCCTTTCACATCTCCTTGTAAAAGGTTCTTGTTTGATGTCAGCCCTCCCTTGAAGTCTTGTTAAGAACTCTTCCTCTTTCAGCTTCAGGAAGCTTGCTCTCTATGACAGCATCAGTCCTCACAGTTTCTGCTTCCATAGCTTTTGATGCTGTACATATGAGTTTCCCCACATAATGGTTTGTTTTTACATTCTGACTCCAGGTTTACTTCATGATGATCAAATAAGACTGTTTATTATTTCCACTGTTTACTGCATATTAGGTAAATTCACCTCCATCTTTTAACATGACAACGAGCTAGAGACATCTAAATTCATCTCCTCCACACAAGCATCTTCTTCACTTTCTCTTCTTACGGTGTGTGGATGAAATGCATCAAAACCAAACATTATCTTTCTAGCCTTGCTGAAAACAATTTAACATTGGTCCCTCTACTTTGATTGTAGTCCTTACCATATGGTCTTGGAGCCATAATAAAAACAGACTAATAGCTGCCACCAGATCAGATACCCCAGTACAACTGCCTCTGACTAATATTCCTCCTGGTACCACATTCACTCCTACCACGTCCTATTGATAACCTAACAACCCTGTACATTCATAGCCATTCTGCTGCTGCTGAAGGTGACTTATAATTCTCTCGTTTCTGCAACACAAACTAGATCCTCTTTTGCAGCTTTACGTGCATTATTCCAAATGGCTTCACATTTCCACCACCGTAACCACTACTATAAAGCTGACATCCATCCCCAACACCATTACTACTAGAGACGAGCTCTTTGCTTGTTGAGCAATTCCTCTCAAATGATGATAATCAGTCACTGCTCCTGGATATTTCGAGGACAAAACAGCACTGTCCGGCAAAGTAGCCAGTCCTGTCTGTATAAGGGTTCCATCCAAAACACATCTCTTCTCATAGGATATTCATCGACACAGAGATAATGACTATTTGGTTCAGTTTTCTTCGGCAATGTGGAAGCTCCATCATTATGCTTTCAGAGAAGTTTAAGACTAGACTTACTTTTGGGAGACAGGACCTTCTCTCCCCTTGTGATGAACTCAGCTGCTTCAAAGGTGCCAGATGACTTAACATCTGACCGAAAAATTTAACTTCCCGTCTTTTGCAAGGTTGAGAAAAGGAGCTTCTGGAACATCTGACTGATGGCCATGGTTCTTAGGCAAAAATGAGTGCTCAGGTACAGGAAAAGTTGGCATTGACGTTTTCAAACCATTATTCTTATCGGAATGGAATTCCTGCTGAGAAAAGAACTGCTGAGCTTGAGTAAAAATTTTCTGATGGTTTTGGAGAAGAACAGGTTTCTCCCCAGTTGAATCTGTCTTGCATTTTGTTACCGCCTTATGCAATGCTTGCAATGGATGGCCTCTGAGAATCTGTCCTGGCTGGTCGATTTGGTTCAGGCATGACTTTTGAAGTAAATATTGTTGATAAACCTCAGTGCTAGATTTTTTCCCCTTACTGCTACCATGTTCCTCAAAATTAAGGTTGACTCGTTTCGTGGACTGGAGTGGTTTGCATAGCGGACAACAGAAGATGAACCCAGTATGTCTGAAACTGATGGCTCAGATGGGCAGTTTTCCTTCTTTCGCCAAGTGATCATTCGTGCCGAAGCAGGCACTTGAAATGTTTGTCTTACTCGTGCTTTCCCCAAAACAGGATTTCAGCAAATGCTGCCTTCATCAGTATCCGGAAGTCAATGTGAAGTTGAGGTCGTACTAGTATTTCAAATCTTCTTCAATTGTTATGCAGATAAGCATGATTGGTAGGAAATTATATCAACACCCTTTTGAAGCTCGAATGTTTCTTACTTGTCTTCAAGTTTCACATTTGTGATTCTCAGTCGCTCGATGCACAACGCCCTGCCGTTGTCTAAGGTCTAAGAAGAGAACCTATCTTAGTCGCATAAATTGAGAGGCAGCTCAGATTATGATATTGTAGTTGCAATATCTTATATATATATATATATATATATATTTAAGACTCTCCATTGCATCACCATCGGTTCTGCAATATTTAATTCGTCTCTAGTAGAACCCGGTACCAGAAATCTTACCTTTGTTGATGGAAGGAAATCGTCTTGAACCTCGTCAGATGTTATTCTTTTTGTAATTATTTAGTCAGTCGGTACTGTCACTTTGTAAGACTTGGTACTTCCATTAATCGTGTTCACCAATATTTTGCAACTTCTGATGCATCTTTAATGGCCAACTTGCTTGCCTCCCCATATCAAGAGGAGTTCACTGCTGCCTGCCCCGTCTCGTTGTTTTCTTCTTCATAAACTCTCCTTCGTGAAAAAGGAAATCATGGTGGTGGGCGTGCTGTGGTGTGGGGGCTGCAAGGTCATGGTCATTGCTCATGCTGTCCCCCCTTTACAAAGCGAACAATAAGGGGATGGCAGGTCCTTCCCTTTTCCTTCATGTCAATAGGGGTCGCTTCCACTGTCAAGACAGGGCCTTCCCCTCCCCCCGTTTCCATGTATGAAAATATACGGGCTTTCCTCGCATCTTGTGTGAAGTGTCCCTGCAGAGTCACTAGATAATTTTAAGTAACCGAGTTGCGGGTTTTTATTATCTTCTTCCCGGTGCTAAAAATTTATCAGGGGCAATATTATCATCAAGCAGAACGTAGGCACTGGGACAAGATAACTCAACTAATCGCATCAGGACGGCAACATCACAAACCTGCCGACAGTTTCACATGTGGATAGGAATCAGTTACTAGCCATGGGGAATAATTAAAATAGCCCACTGGAGCAATCTGTTGCCAAGGTCCAGTCCGTGAGCAATTTCTTCATCTTTCCTTCCCACTTCCCAGTAAAGGATACTTCTTACCAGACTTATCTGAAAAGGCAAGTTTATTTTTCAGCACCACTCGGGTCAGTCGCACAATGGTGGACACGCCTTGTGCCCGAAAATTTGATAAAAAAATGTTCGCAGCAAGCCACTAGGAGGGAAATCCCTAACGTATTCAATCCGTAAATCTGGACTCAAATCTTTCTTACTACATCAAGCATTTGGATACCTATAAAATATGCTTCAGTGTCTACACGAATACAATCCGACTCTTTTTAGGTTTCCACTAAAAACGCATAGAAAGGTTGTCACTGGTCGCAGACCAGAGAAAATACCCGCTTTTGGGAACAACATCAGCCTTACTCGCTACTTTGGAAAACTATTTAAGCCAGGAGAAAGAAACCTACAGTCTTTAAGGCCTCGTTACTGTCAAAGACGAATCCTGGGGGCCTGGGGACGAGGACTTGGAGACATCAGTTACAGCTGCTGCTTCTTCTAAACAGCTCTGGGCATCATCGTTGTTCATTCCCAGAGTCATTTTCTCAACTTCCTCTCGTGTGTATATATGGATCTTGCAAACTATGTCACAGAACTCACTGCAAAACAACCAACAAAAGTAACCAGTAGTAATGAGTACGTGAGATCAAGTGGGATACATAACGCATTGTCTAAATAATAAGGGGCTGATCGATCTCTTCCTTTATTGGTCCATATCAAAGTTGGTGTCAACCAATTTGAACTCATTGGCACTGAGAAGAATACCATCTGATCTAGACTTAAAAAATTTTCCCCTTGTTCCAGATGGCTTTGTTTCTGTCATCATAAGCCTATAATCAGCATAAACATTTTCCTCCTACAGGTTCTTTTCTTTTTATATCATCTACAAAAACAATACCATAGGCTGCATTTATTCCACTACTTCAGGGCACCTTGCAATAAGACACACGTTGCAAGGTCCACCTGAATATGTTCCCGATCAATTGTGCACATCCAATCAGTGAGTCTCTTGGATATGGAAACTCAACAACATGCAATCAACACTAAGACGAGAAAGTCATTGCCCATCCTCATTGCTGAATACTTAAATAAATCAATGTATTAGCACATTAAACATTTCAGCTTAGATAGAGAAACTCACTCCCAAGGATCATCTCCCACAAGCATCATGTCATTCTCGCTATCAGTATAAACAACTTGCCAACCCTTGTCAGGGTTACAGAGGAGACCTTCCATGTGGAAAAGCCGCTCCAACTCTACTAGCAGATCATGATACCCATGTAGTTTGGAGAGATCAATGGCTCTTCCAACTGGATTCCCTTGCTTATGAACCTGCGACAATTAGAATTAGCTGTAAAGAAAGGATATGGAAAATGGAAAATTTAAATTTAAATAGTAAAGGTGAACTGTACCTGTTTAAGCAAAACTTACCTTGGTACAACTCCTCCTGCCAGAGCTCTGTGTATTCTGAAGAGGAGTCTCTCCAGTCAAAGAGAATCCAAAAAGTTTACAGCCAGGTTTACTGGCATCATTGAGAGAACGACCTGAGTTCGTCTCAGGAGTAGTTGGAGCAGCTAAATCACCTGTCAGGATTTCTTCTTCTGTTTCTTGGCTTGAATAAAACTTGCCTCTGTCAGATCTCAAGGTATTGGGAAACTTGAAGTTCTGACTGGAAGACCAGTTACTGCCACCTGTCTGAAAACTGGGGAGATAAGGTTGGGCCACAGGAACATAGTTTGGCATAATGTTGAGGTGATTCCTCAAGTACATATTGCCAACAGGGTTAGGGTCGTGAACATAAAGCCTAGAGTTTTGTCCCTGTTGAACGTTAACCAAACCCCTGCCCCAGACAGGATTTATTTCTTGACCTTGCAAGACCTTCTGGAATCTAGTTGATTCCTCAAAGCCTATGCTTCTAGATGTCATGGATGATCCAAGACTTCTATGCACTGGATTATAAACATCCAAACCCAGTCTATGAAATATTTGACCACAACCACCATCATAAGATGGTCCAAAACCTACATTTTCTTGACCTTGCAAGACCTCAGCGGATCTCCCAGATTCCCCAAAGTGGATTTGATCACCTGTACCAGAAGCAACAGAATTGTCACAATCTCCTCCAGGAAAGCTCATAAAGAGAACAGGAAATGCTACTACAACCACTATGAGAAGAAGCATACCAGAAAGGGGGACATCTGTCACGCTCAAAGGTAAATTTGAACGTAGCTTCTTCAACCGTGAGCCACAGGGAAGGCTCATCCCTTGTTGGGAAATGGATGGTTCAATTTCCCAAGGAGACACCCTTTCTTGATGAGCAGCCACAATGTCTTCATCCCATCTGACCTGTCAAATGTGAGATCTGTTTGAATTTAAAGCCTGCACACATTTACTGCCTGGGTTTGTCTTCAGAAACAATGAAACATTGTCTAAATGCACTTAGATAGTAGGGCATGGACCTTAAAAGGAAAATCAGGAAGGGATATGGATCGATAAAAATAAAGAAACTGAAGATGTGCCAATGTCAACGGATTAACTAGGTAAAAGGAGCTCATAATCCTCATTGCATCACAAACCTTCAGGACATGGAGGTTTCATTGTGCTATACTATGCTCTCACCTACTACATCTTATCCCAGAATAGTTGGTATGAAGGTACTTCGGAGTGAGATAAACACAAACCCACCCTTTCCTCAATAAAAAAAAAAAAAAAAAAACCTACCCCACCCTGCTTACAGTGGTGGGGAGGCACATTTCACCAATCCAGGATCAAGACGGATCAGATCCACAGACAACACTGCGAGGTTTAGGGCAGGGAAGGATTCCTAACAATTCCCTCATTCTCGCTCTTTGTTCATCAGAGGAAGGAGAGTAAGGGGCTGCAACAATATGAGAAGGGATCAGAGGGAAGAACACGGTCGCAAGGTGAAATGTTTTAGGTGGATAAATTTATGCCTTTAATTTCCAATTCTGCATCTCATAAGATGGTCAAAGGCAACCTGCACTATGTTAGATGGTACTCTTTGAGAGGCTTCCCTCCTAATGCATTACGTTGCAACATAGATAGCAGGTTATGCTACTACATTCACCAATAAATTTAGCATTATTGAACAAATTATGTTGCAAACCAATAACCACCTCAACCTACAACACTAATCACCATAGCTGGGTGAATGTGAATTGTCAGAATTCATCCTTTAGACTCAGATCTTACAGTAGAGGCATATAAACAGATGTTTTCTGCACAAACAACATGCTGGTTGAACAAGCCTGACCCAGAATCTTCACTAACTCAAATGAAGCAGTCAGGAAAGAATTATGTTGAAAAATATATACAGGCTGAGGGGTAAAAATGTGAATACCGTCAAGCATCTCCATTTAGAGTCTGGCCATCTAAGAGGATCAACATCACCAATAGCACTTATGACACCACTATACCTGTGGAAGAGAGATAAACAAAGAGTTTCATTCAAGAAAAAGAGAAAATCATACAGGAAACCTTTATCATCAATCAACAATCACCTTCTCTCCACCGCATCCTCCATTTCAAACCTCATTTTGAACCTCATCCCAACAGATAAAGGATTACTGATGCTGTTGATATACTTCCGGTAGGGTATAACAAATTCTGCAGGACTTGCCCTGAAATTATTCACACCCGAAAGATTATGATTCCATGAAAGTAGCAGGCCACTGAGTAGTGAGGAAAATTTTGGCCAATGCCATCATAGAACAGATCTCATCCAACGACAAGACTTTCTTCTTATTTTTCCTTGTAATCCTTTTAGAAGATAATCACAAGGACTTTTTGAAGTGGCCATGAGAAAACCATAGGTGAATTAAAAACAAATATCTCTCAATGTGTGAAAATTTGTTATACTCCATTTGATCCAGCTGGAAACCGAACTTCCTGAAGGTCTTCAGGTAACACAGCTTCTCTAAAGAATTGTTTCATAATGTATGATCTCTATCCTTTATTCACCTATCTTGCCACTCTCAAGCACAGCAAGAGACTACATCCTAAAGAACAAAAAGTATTACGATAAACCAATTTTCTTTTCTTTTCATTACCTTTTGTTTTCAAAATAGCCAGATATTACAAAGATACGAAGCCACCAAGAGGCCAAACAAGGATGAGATGGGAAAACCAGTTAGAATCAATATTAAGATGAATATACATAGCACTCAAGGAGCTTCCCATATTTTGAAATTTCATCTGGAACATAGTCCACTGATATCAGATTGTGACGAAGCAATCATCAATATAACTGCAATATCTTCAATTCAAAGGCACCACTAGTTAAAGTTGATATTTCGATGTAGGTACAACTATTTGTGTATGATCCTTCTTTCAGCAACGACAGTCAATGTTTTCTTCCAAAAGCTCCTCCTTCCAGTGCCATATGGAATAAAAAATAGCCAACAATGACCTCAGACAGATCTAACCTTTTATGTCATATTCATATGAAACATGGTTTTGACAATTTTTAGGCTAATGAGAAACCAGTGAAATTGAAATTGTGGACACTATTATGTGCATTAATATTCGGTGGATGCAGATTTTTGGAAGGTCAATCATTTGGCTAAATCTGTTGCCAGGGAAGGAATCTTCCATTAGCAGCTAGCTGAACCCTCATCCTCTTGGTCACTCAATGATTGCCACAAGTTTTACACCTGTATCTTCTCCTTGCTTGGGGCTCCTTTTATCATTGTTTTAATTTAAAAAAAAAGACAATGAAATTAGGATTTCATACCCCAAGTACCACGAGCATTTATATCTTCCAACAGCTGTATGACCTACCTATTAAAGGTATTCCTATCTCCAAGTAAGATGATGGGAAAGAGAGAACATGTCTTCGTGTCTTCAAAATCAGGCAAACAAGAACTCAAAGACTCAGAATGTAAACAGAGAAGTTCACCGATAGGCATCTATTTATTCCATATGGCTGGACAACTGAGCATCAGCTTTAAGGCAACAATACTCTTGATATATAAGTTTATTACCTATTTAGTTATACTTTATGCTGCAAAATAGAAGGCCATCTACTTCAGAAAAATACATGTTTTTCAGCTTTAAGAGTCCACAAAATGCATTAAAAAAAAAAAAAAAAAAAAAAAAACTTACTGATCCCCCCTAATTCTTGTGTTAGCCATGTTGCAATATCTCAAATACAGTTGGAACATTTAAGGTAGTTCAGTTGTGGACTCACTAGTGTACAAATGTAATCCTCTTCAAGCAAGTATATGACAACTAGAATAACGTAAAAAATCCCTTTGTGGATGCAAAGCGGCACTACCTTGAAGTGGCTAAGTGAGTTATAGCCTTTTTTGCATCCAGCATCAACTATGAGTGCAATTCCTAATCTTCCAACTAGTCAAAATTTTATAAAAAACTGAAATTTCTGATCAGAATTTACCTTGGGCTGTAGAAGACATGAAAATTGTTGTTCGTAGTAATTGCATTAGCTGCAGAGGAAAGAACACTGAGGTTCATATCATGGTAACTGGAAACGGAATTAGATGCCCCACTTCGAAGACGAGCAGCTCTTCTAACTCCTAATCTGAGCTCTCCATTTTCACCTCTGCTGGGTATTTAGAGATAGGTTATCTCACTGTTAAGTGAGAGCAAAATTTGGAAAGGTACAAGCTACATATACCTCAGGAAGAGTACAGCATCCCCAGAAACAAGGTTTTTTTGGTTCACAAAGATACTCCACCCGGTAGTCAGAAGATGCCGACGAGGCTGACCTGTAGCATAACAACCAATTGAACTCAGTAAACTCTTTCTGAATAATGGGTGTTGGCACAAAAAATATCGAAAGGTCACCTCTGTAAATATGCCGAAACTTCCATTCTACTCCATGCAAATCTTTGGCAGCAAGCTCCTGGGAAGGCCTCTGTTGTTTATAGTCCTGTACATAGAAGTTGTCTTTTAACAGATAAATTTTTGCAATCGAGCAAGACAAGAGGAAAGCCAAGAAGGGATTAAAGTCTTACAAGAGATGGGAAGCAATCTTCTGCAGCTCGGCGAGGAACAGAAAACCCACCATGCGTGCTTGTATCAGAGGCTGTAAGCGTCTTGCAGAACATGTGAGGAGTAGATTTACTGGGAAATTCCACGCCTTCTGTCTCATCATCCTCTTGCTCTTTGGCTTCTAAATTGTTTTCTTTCAACTACAAAAACCCATATGAACTACATTCTCAGCTAAACTGAAGTTTGTCATGTCAAACCAAGCGGACAGACAAACTGTAAAAAGATAAAGTATTCCTCCGTCAGTGCCTTGAGGGTGTTTACCGTGACCTTCTAGAAGATAGATTGTGCAACTTTAGAAAAAAAATGTTCGTCAGCAGCTGAAATCTAATGACACACATAGAAGAGGATTCTAGTTGGGATTGTTTCTTGCAGAATTCTAAACCGATCACAGATTGAAATTCCAAATGCAGAAGTATGCAGGGAGAAATTGAAGCAAGCAATGGTAACTAATGCAATTCTGCTAGAATCCCTCCTCCTCCTCCTCCCACCCCCCCCCTCATATTTCCCGCCCCCACCCAAAAAAAAAAAAAAGAAAAAAAAAATTGATGCAAGGGCTAAATAGAGAAGAAGTGCAAGAGCTATAATTCCCCTAAGAAGCTGAAATTTTAAAAACAGAACGAAGGGATAAACGTGAGAAAATTGAACACCCACCTCTGGCAGCGGCAATAGGGTCACCTGTGTATATACTTCGTCGGTCTCCTTGTCAGCCTGTTGCAATACAAATTGAACAAGATACAGAAAACACGACGTAAGTCCAGAGAGAGAGAAAGAGAGAGGGAGCGGTGCAGGAAACTCGAAATGGGATAGACTAAGAGCGCCTTTTCCAAATACTCACATGGAGTTGAACACTCAGAACCCTGCAGAAGACCTGAGGTGGCAAACCATGGGTAGCCATTTCGAACCTTTGATGGGGATGATAAGCAGAAGAGGCTTGAGCCTGCTCCAGGTGCCCTTGAGGGAAGTAGACCACCAAACTGCCCTTCTTGGGCAAAGAGACGTGCGGGCCGGCACATGCATGCCAGAGTTCCATATATATCCCATCGCCATTTCTACTTCTGCCTCCATTAGTCTCTCCCTCCTCTTCCTGTGCATCATCATTCAGATCAATTTCCATGAAAGCAGCAAAAAAAAAGGAACAGCACCCCCCTAACACCCTTCTCTCCAACGAGAGTAGAAAAGGGAAAGAAGGAAAACCACGGAAAGGGTTCCACTCCCTCCCCCCAATTCTCTGCAGTTAACTGAAGCAGCCACAGCAGTTTGGGATTTGGACAAAAGCAACACAACGACACAGAACAAAAGGCAACACATTTGCTTTGCTGCTATTGCTAAATCAGCAGACAGACAGACAGTTTGACAGTACAAACCCAACACTTTCCTTCCACTCCGAATACACAACAAAACGAGTTTTCTACAGTCCCAGCCCAATGCAGCAAAGATTACCCTCCCAAGCAAAATTCAACAAAACAACCCAAGAAAAATCTTTCCCAATTATCCCTTTCTTTCTCCCCTTCGTACCCAAATAATCAAAGAAGAAAAGAAAAGAAAAGAAAAACAACAAAAGAGAGAAAGATAGAGAGAGAGAGACAGAGAAGAGAGAGAGAGAGAGAAAGAGAGAGAGAAAGAGAGAGAGAGAGAGAGAGAGAGAAAGAGAGAGAGAGAAAGAGAGAGAGAGAAAGAGAGAGAGAAAATAAGAGAGAAAGAGAGAGAGAGAGAAAGAGAGAGAGAGAGAAAGAGAGAGAGAGAGAGAGAGAGAGAGAGAAGAGAGAGAGAGAGAGAGAGAGAGAGAGAGAGAGAGAGAGAGAGAGAGAGAGAAAAAGAGAGAGAGAGAGAGAGAGAGAGAGAGAGAGAGAGAGAGAGAAAGAGAGAGAAAAAGAGAGAGAGAGAGAGAGGGAGGGAGAGAGAGAGAGAAACTAATCAGAAGAAACCATAAAAACCCAAATGCCAAAAAGTGAATTGAATTCAATTACCCCATCTAAGTTCTCAGAAAGAAAGTCTTTTTGAGTATTACTGTTCTTTGTGGGTGTATGAAAGAGAGAGAGACTCCGTCACAGGGCGTCTGTGGTTTGTCCCTCAGGGTCACCCGGTCGCTCGACTTTTGCTGGGAAAAAAAAAAAAAAAAAAAGGGGTCTGTGGTTTGTTGGTAGGGCACCCTGCCCGCGCCTCTGACGCTGCCCTCTCCCCACTTCCACATTCCCTTTCCCATTGGAAACCACGCCCGTCACCGCCCCCCTCCCTCCAAATTACTGGACCACCCCCTCTGCTTCTCGTTTTCCCGCGATTGTCGGTGTCTGTAACTTTGGATTCGAAGCCAACGTGGTTGTCGGAAGTCCGCACGCCTCCCTCCTCTTCGGCCGTCCACACCCCATCGAACTCACCCTCCCTCCAAAGTACCGGATCCCCATCATTCGTGCCGGAGAATTAAGCTGACTTGCAAGAAGAAAAATCTCACCACTTACTAGTCCTAAATTCTTCATTGTTTGCCGCGCCTAACTACTACATTAGGGTCCACTATTGTTAGCTTGGATAAGCACTATTCCTGTAGTAGTACTCCACCACCTTAAGTTTAAGGATGTGCACCCATTTTCATTTTTACCATGAAGAATTAAGATTTTGAGTTTATTTAATTATTATGGAAGTAATTTTAATTTGTTATCCTATATTTATATTTTATATTATATGCTATGCACTCATATTTTTTTAAAGTTTTAACACTATTTATTATTTTATGAAATTTAATTAATAAAAATTAGGTCAATAATTTTATTGCTGGTGTCATATATGAACATTATTAGTGATTGTAGAAAATATCAATCTCCAAGCAAGAAAAGGTTTGGTGAAACCAACCTTTGCTGCCCTTAAGTCCACCTCCCTTCACTCTAAGCATATTGTTGTTGATGCTTACCATGTATCAAACGATATAAACATTGATTAGTGACGAACATAACGGTTTAACTCGAATAAAAACCTTTACTCATAATAATATTTTTTTTTTCCCATTCCGTAGTAGAATTTCTCTGTGAGGTTAGTATATACTTCTACTTCTAGATTAGGAGGCTCATAAGGATAGAAAATACAAAAGTAAAAAATAATAAAAAAATATAGCTTTTTTTTTTTTTTTTTTGTGTGTATATATATGTAGTTGATCTCCTAGCTTTGTAGTGGGTGAGGTGGTACACTTATTTTGTTTAAGAGTACAATTCATTGGTCGTTAGTTGATGTATCACTTTCCTTATTATACATGATCTAGTACTTGATACTTGTATGACAAATCAAACAATAATAGGTTCACATAGCTGACAAACACTAAATACAAATAGGTGGAGTCACATGGTGGGAATTAGTTCAATGAACGCATACAAGTGTCCCTATTATCCACTTGTTGCAAACAAATAAAAGGCATATGGCCATGGACCGTATGGTCGGCATAGTCATGTGGCTATCTCTACTTTGGGTATGCACTTTATGATCATTTCAGTCTTTTACTTGAGACTTTGTCTGGATTGTCATCTTTTTCTTGTTTTTTCCTATAGTTTTATTAATCAAACAATATTGCTAGCTCTTTTTAATCAATCGAATAATATATAATAACCCAGTTTCTCTTTTGGTTTTATGTAAATGTTTGACATTAAAAATAAGTTCAAAAGTAAATTCTGTATGATTAATTCAATAGAAACAGTACCTTTGAGTGGGAGAATTAATCATGTTTAGAGTCATGATATTGTGATTAAAAAGTTAAAAGCACTTAAGCAAAAGTTTCCACAATAAACTTATTCATTAAAAAATTTGATCTATTACTTATAAGAAGATGATATTAAACACCTTAATATATTATAGCTGTATATTAACATAGACTTATAATATTGGGTAAAAGAAAATTGTTAGTTTAAAATTTAATTGGTAGGCTTTACACTAAAAGAACACAGGCCATTTTCTAAAAAATCATTTTTTGTTGTACAAATAACTTGGTTGGAGTTGGATTAACCTTCTTTAGCCCTATACAATGTACATATCACAACGTATATATATCTATATCTTTTGAAAAACATACATTTAACCCTTGTTTACATTGTAATTAATTAAAGGACATGCAATTCCCCACAAATGGTTTTGTTTCTTATAATTTATTTATTTTATTTTAAAATAAAATTAAAATAACAATTAAAATAACAATTAAAATTTATTATTTTCAAATATATTTATATTTTCCCAATAGTTGTTTCCCTCTTTATATTGTTGGCATTTCACTCTTGCTAAAATCATTTTAATTAAATTGCGTTGTCTACATTCACATGCCCCTAGGTGTCCTTTTCTTTTTCTTTTTTCTAATTGTCCTCTTTCACTTTCTACAACTCTTTAGTAAAGAAATAATATACGTGGTTGAGTGACATTCCTTGTGGGCATTAATCACAAGGACAAAAAAATAAATGACAATTTTCTCCAAACTTTCATCCCCTCAATGAATTTCTTCATGCATCTATATATAAATTTTTTAACTTTTTTAACTTTTTTTTTATGTGTTTTTCGGTCCGCGAAAGGGCGTGACCGATTAATTAATCGACTGAAATAACAGAGAAATTATAATTTGATGTTTGGAATTTGGAAAATTTTGTGGGTGCTATCTCCTAGCTTTCCTCTCATTCGATCTCCGTATTTAGTGAAGTCACTGCTTCCTGTGAGTGACGACTAATTTCGAGCTTCCGATTGAATGTACATGATTTGCGACGGATTTAGTCGTCTGGACGGGAGTATTTGTGTCCTGTGTAATGCAGCTTGTGACGTTTTTGGTGAACATGCAGTGTTTCGGTAGATTGTGTGAACTTTGACGGTCTGAAGGTAGTGTGAACTTCTAGCTCGATGGTATTCTCTGGAGTGAAGATAATTTCAACTCCTAAATCCTTGTACAACCCCCTTTGTGATTGGAGTTCCTGGCTATTTGTAGTTGGTGTAGTTCGCTTGTTTGATGGAGCTCAATCCTCAGAAAGAGGATCTCGATCAACTTTTTCTACTTCTGTTGGGGTGGGAGAAGGACTTGGAATCCCCTTGTTTTTCCTCTCTTGATCCTCAAGAGGAGGGGTGACTTTCCATTTTTCATCTCATGCAGTTGGGGGATCAACCAGACTGGGTCGATTGTCTTCTAGCGTGACTTGCATCTTGGCTGACTGCCAAGCCACTTGAGAAGCTGGTGTGACTTGTATCTTGGTTGACTGCCAAGCCACTTGAGAAGCTGGCATGGCTTCAAACTTGGCTGCCTGCCAAGTGACTTGAGGAGTTGGCTTGATTGAGTATCGGGCCCATAGATGGGCTGTTTGGTGGACTTGATGGCGGACCATAGAAGAATCTGCAGTAGACACGAAGTAGGTGTTCAAATGGTTTATTGGGTGGATCATCAAATGGGTTTATTGAAAATGGGTCGCATCAAATTTTGACGCCTACAGATTGCCCCCTTCGAGATTTACTTGTTAGGAGGAGTAAATTTTGAACATGGATTCATACGCACACATGCAACACACACATGCTTTTCTCTCTTTTTTTTTGGACCCTCTTACTCTTTTAGGGTCGTTTGATTTTTTTTGTGTACGTTTTCTCTGTCCTCTTGCTCTTTTAGGACTATATATCTTCTGTACACTAACGTTTTCATCTTTTTTTTTTTTTTGGCCCTCTTGCTGTTTTTAGGGCTATATGATTTTTTTTTTTTTGATTTTTTTGCATACACGAGTACGTACATGAAAGTACATACACGTATATGGAGAGTATACGTGATGGGGAGATTTCGTCCTGCTTGAGACGAACTCTTGTCAAATTGAAACTTCAGCGATAGACTGAAGAGTTGATGTCTACTCCATTTGATAATACAGCAAATCGATGTGTTTGTGGCGGATTGAAGTTGAGTGGGAGATGGTGGGCTCCACTTAGGCATAGTTGACTTATTTGACTCGCAGTAACGAGAATGAGGGGGATCGTGAGCTTGTCAATGGGTCCACGTAACTTCTTGGTCGTCAAATAGCTGAATCGTGTGGCTTTGAGGAATCAAAGGAGAAATCCTAGGTTAAAGAGGGCCATGGTGGGCTCCACTTGGGCGTGTGGTCAATTCCTTTGACCCAAATTTGAGAAAGAAGCCTTGGCCTAGCGAGTGGGTCTGTTTGTCTTGGCTAACGTTGCCTTGGCTACATGAGGTGGAGGGGGCGCTAAAGGAGGACTTGCTGGGTCCCGCCCTAAATTAAGGGTAGCTCCTCGAATTGTCTTTGATTGAGGCTTCCATGCAAAATTCTAGTTTGATTAGAATTCTGTGTGGACGTCTGGTAGGATTCCTATTGGGAGAAGCTTGGTGGTCTCCTTGAATCAAGGGAACTCTTGGGTTTCCCTTAAAACCCTAAGTCTCTCCTTCTTTCTCTTCTTTGGTGCGTGCTGTGACTTGGTGACTTCCTGTCTCCCAGGGGTGACTTCTCCTTCTGCTCTGCGTGGGATTGGCATTTCTCTTCGTTGGGCAGGGGCGACTTCAGTGCGACGTCATGAAGACCTTCTTTGGCTCCGGCACGATTTCATCGTGTGACAACACGACGACCTTTGGCTAGGTCAGCTTCGGTGCGCGACGTGACGACCCTCTTCTTCGGCTTTGGCGCGACTTTGTTGTGCGATGATGCGACGACCTTTGCCTAGGTTGACTTCGGTGCGCGATGTGATGACCTTTTTTCTCCGACTCTGGCGCAATTTTGTCGTGCGACGACGCGATGACCTTTGGTTGGGTCGACTTCGGTGCGTTACGCGACGACCTTCTTCTCTGACTTCGATTTCATCTTTCGACATTGACTTCACTTTCGGCATCGACTTAGCTTCCGGCATCGACTTTGCTTCCGGCATCGCCTTTGCTTTTGATAAGTGTCTAAAAGACACTGTTTTATGCATGAATTAATGATCATAAATTTCCATTTTGAGTTGATTATTAGCATGAAAATGACATATATAACTCAAATTCACATTTTGTGTCTCAGGTACCTGGTAGAAGAAGAAAATCTGGATTCAGAGAGAAATTGAAGCAGAAAAGAGCAAAAAGAGCCAAAAAAGGGAACGGCGCGACCGCGCCGGGAAAATAGCCAAAAATTTAATTAAATGGAGGAAAATTCCCAACGGCTAGGAAGGCATCAAAGAAGACAACTCGGGAAAGTGGAATGGTGTGACCGCGCCTACAGAGGGTGCTACCGCGCCAAGCAACTGGCACTACCTCACACAGAGACAGCATGGACGCGCCAAAGAGAGGCCAACGACAGAAAGACGAGTTGTCGTTTTGGGATCAGAGAAAAAGACTAAGGAGTGCCGCTGCCGCGCCACTTCTACAAGAAAAATATGGCGCAACCGCGCCATGAAGTCTCCTTACTCGACACGATTTCGATGACCGGTTCCTGACTTAGAAAGATCCCTGCTCCAGTGGCGCAACCGCGCCGCTGACTCAGCAACGTAAATTGCAGAAATCTCGGGATTTTGACTACCAATTAAGCCCAAACTTGGGATAAAAAGTCATAATTTCCTAAGTAAGGTATCCACAAAGATTTTATGGAAATTTACTCGAGTGTAGGTGCATTGAATGATCAAGAAGAGAAGTTCAATACAAAGAAAGAAACTGCTGCCAGAAGAGAAGAGAAAATCCGAGTTTTAAGAGAAGCATAGCTGGAGTTCCCTATTCCCAATTGAACCCAAATTTAGACTGAAGCTTCCTGAGGAGATTGAGGATCATATCACGGAAATTCAGGTCAATCCAAGTCAGGTTTTCAGAGTTTTATATTTTTAAAGTGGTGGACCCAGTGCTGGAATTGGCAGCAGAAGCAATCCAACTTCTCAACATCATATCTCGAGTTTCCTAACTCAGAATGGACTCAAATTTCGTACACAAGGCAAGGACCATTGAAGGAAGGTTCTCATATAATTCCATTCAATTCTGAGGTTGGGAAGGCATACTTCATACCCCTGGACAGAGATAAAATTACAATGCCTGGGTAGTAGAACAAGTATAAATAGAGGTCCAAGGCAGAGTGCAAGGCATCCAGTTTTTAGTTCTAATTTCAGTCTTTAGTTTAATTTCCGGTTTTTGTAGTTAGTTTGGAGAAGAGAGAAAGTCCAGAGGGAGTCTTACACGACCTCTTGGCACTTTGGAGAGAGAAGGAAGAGATTTCAGCCAAGGCACGAGTTGAAGCTAAGAGCAGTCCTTCAAGGGGGTTTTCTGTACTTATTTTCTTCTTATTATCATGTCTGTAATTGAATCCTTTCTGTGTGTTTATACTATTAGCATGGAGTAGTCTCTCTTTGTTCGGGAAGTCATGAACTCCTAGTAGTTACATGTTTAAGTTTTGAACTTTATAGCAATAAAGTACTTAGCCTTTGTTTTAGAATTTGTGTTTACTGCTTATTTCTAATTTAAATTGATATCTAAAGTTTAATGAGGTTCGAATAGAGAAGTTAAAGTTCAATAGAGATTTGGGTTAGTTATATGATTCTTTGTTTTCTAAAGTTTGCTAGAGACGAGATCGTTTTGCGCTGCAACAGCAAGTTTGCTGCATTTGATCTTCGTGGGGTGTTTCTTCTTCAATCGAGACTTCAAATGCGTTGTGTGTGCAATCCTGGTCTTCAGTGTGAGAGCAATACTGCGCTCTCGAACTTGGTGCATCTTCTTCACTGTGCTCTTCTTCGACATGTGACCTTAAGTGCATTGTGGTGCACTCTAATCTTCGGCCAACAAGGTTGCTACGTTCAGTAACTAAGCTGCCAGTGAAGCTTTGGTTTCTATCGCGCAAGATAGTGAGTGGCTGCACCGCGAGTGCAATTCTGCTCTCCTACGTCGCATCCCCGATTGCTCTATACTGGTAAAATTTCCCCCTCCCGGTCCTCTCTGATTGAGCCATGTTCATGACTGATTCGAGAGAGTCGGGCTTTGCCCACTTTCTTTTGTTTTCATCTTTCTTTCGCTCAGTCTTCTTCATTTTTTCTCTCCGCTCTTTTTCGACTTCGCGCTCATTTTTTTCCTCTCTCTTTCTCTCTCATTTTCTCTCGTATTTGCATTTGATTTGTTTTTTTTGTTGGAGATACATACCTGTGAATCCACGTGAATTGGGATCGGCTACTGAATGGTAGAAGTGAAAAATTGGACTTGACAGCGATCTTGGTTCAGTTGCCACATTGTCATTTCGGTCGTGGGTTTGACTTAGTTGTAAGACTTACAACGAACAAGATGCTTCTCTAGTTGGTCCGGCACGGTTGTGGGGTCGGCCTTCTTAGTCTGGCTCGGTCGCCAGGCTGAATTGAGTGTGACTCTCCATATGCGGATCTGGCATGGTCGTTGTTTTGCGACGAATTGAGTTATTGGTCGGACTCAGCTTGGTCGACGAGTGACCGTGAACTTGGCTTTTGCTGCGAACTTGGTGGCAGCCTCGATTGGATTGTTGGGTTAGTGTTTCTTTGGCGAGCTTGGCTTGGTCGCTAGGCTATGGTAGACTTGGTGTTTCGCGGATGGCTTTGGCCCGGTTGTTGGGTGTCTTTGGCATCGAGTTTGGCTTGGTCGTCCGATTTTGTGTAGCTTGGCTTGCGAAGTTTGACTATGCGATAGCTGCACAGTAACTTTGTCTCGTTCTCGCCCTCTGCGCATTTTGGTTTTGCGGCCACTCGCTATCGAGGCGATGGTACGACGTCGTCGAACCTAGAAGCGCTCCATGCTTTTGGTTGAGTTTGGAATTTGGCTGAACTCGTGCGAGATTTCTGGCTTGATTGCCAAGTCTTCATCTCTCCGGCATGACCGCCGGAACGACGCGTCTGGCTAGTTTGGTCACTAGACTTGTGTTGATGATGATGTCCTTCTCGCGATTTGCCAATGTGGCTTTGATGCCGCAATTTTGATACACAACTGCGAAGATTGGGGTTGAATTATCGGGCCCTAGATTGTTGTTCTTCACCGAATGCCTTTTGTTTTTTGTTTGCGACTCTATTCAGTTTCTTTTTTTTGTCGCTTTTTTTTTGTGTGATTTTGTTTTGTTTTTGGTCGCTTTGATATTTTTTTTGAAAGGGTTTGCGTATCTGATTTCTATTTCTGGTCCACACACTTCTTTGGCTACAGATGGGTAGTCTGGTTTTCTCCTTCCTTGGATTGGAGGCATCTGATGTCGTCGCTCCTCTTCAAGATGGCTCGGAGGGCTACCCTTTTTGTAGTGGCTCGGAGGGCTACCCTTTTTGTAGTGGCTCGAAGCACTTCCTACAGATTCGGGATTCGAAGGCGCCGCGTCTTGCGACCTTGTGTACTAGCGCAGAGTCAGCCTTAGGTGGTCAGGTTGACGTGCTTCCGGTTTTGTAAAACTCATCTGAGTTGTGGAGCCGATCAGTGGAAATTGATGACCAGCTCTGCTGACTTCCTGCACCTGATGGTCGTTCAGCTTCGCCGTCTGAAGTCGTCAGAGGCAAAATTTTGCCGAGCCCTTCGCACTCCTCCGTCGCCTTCTTTGTTCCGAAGTTGTACTTGAACAATCCTATCGACGACCAGGAGTACCTCATTCGGACATATTCGACTTTGTGCTTTCGTCCTCTTTCGCCCTTCTACTTCGTCTAGGTGAGTGTTGTACTCGGTCATTGTCGAGAGAAGATGATGCAGATCAGAGTCTTTCATGCGGTTCGGGCGTCACTATTTTAATACCGTTGTAACGACATGATCCGACATTGCTTCTTGGAGCTCTGGTGTTCGGAGACGAACACCTTGTTTACGCGCCATGGAGAATTTTTGATTCCTCTTTGGGAGCTTCACAACATCTGCGGCCTCCCGATCTCGGGTGCTTTGTACTACGAGGTGTGCCCGACGACTCGTGATTTCACCGAGGCGAGTGATACGCCTTTGGCTGAAGTTTTGCAATATCTCTTCCTCGCGTATTATCACCTCCAATGCCGACGCGGGGTCGGCGTACTGCAGGTGCTCTTCTGCGAGTGGCTCAATTTTGAGGATGGTGTTCAGCCTACGACCGAGCCTTGGCTGAATTGCAACAAGTGCTTAGGCACTATTCCTTGCACGTTCTGCGACTGAGAGTCGCGTTTTTGAGGAGCTTAGCGTTTTGACAGCTTTGACGGACGACGTCCATCTAGCAGCTTTGCTCATGTTCTAGATCTGCCAGTGGGTGATTCCCGCTCCTGGCGTCTGTATTCAAACGGATGTGTTCAAGGCCGCGAGCTTCATGGCAACCGGTCTTCGGGTCGGTTTGGCTGGTCCCACATTGGTCAACCTCTACAGAGGTCTGCTGCGCATCAAAGACGCGCAACTCGCGGCTCGCGACCTCCAAATCGCGAGGATCTTAGAGCGACTCGAAATGGGTGCAGCCGCAAACAATACTGGCAGCGTGTCTAAAGAAGTCAACCGAAATCAGGCGACTACCAGTGGCTCGGCCGAACCACTGCCAGAAGATCCTTCCTCCAACGATGAGTTGTCACCTGTCGCACCGATTACCATTCGCAGAGGATGAGCTGAAGCAGATCCGGCTGCTCTTACACTCAATGCAGTCACCGAGCTAATCAACTGCGTTGTACGAAATAGCTCGGGCGACAGATCTGTCGCCTATCGGAGGCCTTACACACAGAGGATTCAAAACATCCCGATGCCAGTTGGCTACCATCCTCCAAAATTCCAGCTGTTCAATGGCGACGGGCACCCCAAACAGCACGTCGCTCACTTCATTGAAACATGTAACAACGCCAGCACCGACGGCGACTTGCTGGTCAAATAGTTCGGCCGGTCACTGAAGGGAAATGCCTTCAACTGGTACATTGAGCTAGCCCAGGAGTCAATCGACAGCTGGGAGCAACTGGAGTGCGAATTCCTCAGCCGATTCTACAACACTCAGCGCACCGTCATGCTGGTCGAGATCGCCAATCTCAAACAGAAGAAGGGCGAGAAGGTGGTCGACTACATTAACCGGTGGAGGAACTTGAGCTTAAATTGCAAACAAAGCTCAAACTTGTCCCTTGAAGCCGAAATTGAAATGTGCTCCTGAGGGATGCAGTGGGAGCTCCTGCGATACATTCGAAGTCGGAGACCGATCGACTTTCAAGAGCTCACAATAGAGGCTCACAACATGGAGAACCTCATGGAGGAGCGAGGAGAAGAAACTTCCTCGTCTGCCGACCCTCGCAAAAAAAGGGAAGGCTGCAGCCACAACCACGCCCAAAGACACGAAGGAGAAAACAAAAGTTTCCTTTGCGACGAACGCTTTCGAACCAATCAAGGTCGGGAGCAAAGTCAAAGCTACGTACCTCCCACGACAGCTAACCGGGGGCACGAACCGAAGGCCTTCGCTGGAGGAAAGGTAGGCCAAGACGTATCCCTTCGTCGACGCGGATGTTTCTATCATGCTGGACCAGCTCCTTGACAACCAATTACTAAAGTTACCAGAAGTCAAAAGACCCGGCTACTTGTCCAGGAGCAAAGATCCTAACTTCTGCAAATACCACCGCTTGGTCGGGCACCCGACCGAGAAGTGCTTCGTCTTGAAGGATAGGATCATGGAGCTGGAGGCTCAGGGCTGCATTGAAATCGAAGGAGCCGAAAACACGGCGTCCTCACATGTCATCTCCATTCAATCCGACCCAAACCGGCGAACTCGGCCAAACAAACAGCAGATCACAAAGGAGTACCGTTCAAAATCCGGTGCCCCCCACCTACCGCAAAACAACAGACGACCACCGGCTAAGGTCGCAATAAAATCGGCACCCCGCGAAGCAGCTGCCGCCGACGCAGAGGGGTGGATCTTGGTCACCCGACGAAAGAACCATGTTCGAGAAATCAAACCAACGCCGGCGAACACCAAAACCAAGGCGAAACAGCCAAACAAAAGAGTTGTGAAGCGCCAAAAGAAAGCTCCTAGGGACCAACGTTCAGTGAGCAAATAAAAAGAGGAGAAGACCCGTCACAATGGCGGAGTTCTTTCCAAAAGAATTCTTCGCGCCGCCAGCAATGGTGGCAACCTGTTCGACAGCTCCCCCCGAGCACACATCACCAAACGACAAAGGCAAAAGACCAGTCGTCGAATGCGACGACCTCGAGACTTCACTCAAACAAATCTCGCCGCTTAACGAGATAGAAGATGACCTCGACTTGGCCATTCGGTCAAGACAAGCTTTAATTTGAGTCCTCGACAAACCAGAGGAGCTCCAAGCCGAAGTCAAGATGTTGCTCATGAGGAAGCACGACTTGCCGAAAGTCAGGCTAACTCCACCTTACAGAAAGGAGGAAGAAGATGTGCAATCCTCCCCGCAACTGGCAAAGTCGGAGGAAGAACTCGCCGTCTCATGTCCATCGTGCATCACATTCTGAGAAGAGGATGCACAGTTGGGGACGAAGAATCACAACAGGCCGCTGTTCGTCTCTGGCTACATCAGAGACCACAAAATCAATCGCATTCTCGTCAATTGTGGATCCGCAGTCAACATCCTACCGATTCGCACGATGAAGAATGTCGGCCTCTCTGCTGGCGACCTCTCTCCGAGCTCTCTCCTCATCGAAGGCTTCAATTAGGAAGGCCAGAGGACTCTCAACATGATCTCGCTCAAACTGCACATCGGGGACATGGTGGCCGAAACTCCATTTCAAGTCATCGACTCAAGAACATCTTACAATTTGGTCTTAGGTTGATCGTGGCTCCACGCGAACGGGGTCGTGCCATCGACACTTCACCAGTGCTTCAAGTACTTGGAGAATGGCGAACATAAGACAATGTACGCTGATGAAAGCCCGTTCACAGAAGCACAGGCATCATTTGCAGATGCCAAATTCTACTTGACGACTAGACCGACAGTCAAACTGTCACCCTGGCTGAACCAGGGGCCGAAAGCTAAGAGCACTACGACGCAAGCTGCATCGCCCAAACAGCCGACGCAAGCTACATCTACCAAACAATCGGCGTAGGCCACATCCTCAAAACAAACTACGACGCAAGTCGTGTCTCCCAAACAACCGGTACACAACAGCCAGCCGGCACATGGCCACGAACTGGCTGCAACAACTCCTGCGCCGACGCGGGGTAATGTACCGATATTACGGGACATTCCTCAGTCGCAAAGAAAGAAGGGAGAGGCTCCCTTGGTCGTCTGCCACAAAATCCAGGCGACCCCTTTGAAAAAAAAGGCCACTCTCCCATTGTCGAAGCTCGAGAAACGAAGCATCGTGAAGCAATTACCGAGCCAGGAGCAGCTGCCGTCCACTTGATCGAACGAAGGCTTCGACCAGAACGCATACCGACTGATGGCCAGAGCCGGGGGCAATCTTACAAAAGATCAGATCCATCAGAAACCAACCGTCACTCTACCGGTCCTCACTCCAGAACAGGAGAAACTGAGAAACGAGGGTCACCGAATCACTTAGGGTCGCCTAGGCCTCGACTACCAGAAGGAGAAGCTGATCAAAATCTATAGAGCTCAAGCAAAGCCAATCAAAATAACCAGAAGGACATTGGCAGATGTACACCAAGTTTCAATCGGCCAAACTCCGACGAAAAAAAATAATGTTGCGAACCCGGTGATTATTTACACCTTGAAGGCAGCCATCGCATGAGTTCATGCATACGACTCGGTGATGGTAAATCATATCTCTGTCGCCGATGACAATCAAGACGACGACGAGTTCATCCTGTATGAGGCTCCGGCTACATTCGAAGAAGGCGGCCAGTCGACCGTCGATGAGTTAAACAAAGTCGACTTGGGCACAATAGAGGACCCGAGGCCGACATTTCTCAGTGCTTCACTGTCAACTAAAGAAGAGGTCGAGTACATGTCGGTACTTCATGAATATCGTGACATATTTGCCTGGAATTACACAGAAATGCCAGGCCTCGATCCACGAGTCGCGGTACACAAGCTAGCAGTTCATCCTTCTGTTCGGCCAATTAAACAGTCGCAACGACGATTCCGGCCAGAACTCGTACCAGAAATTGAAAAGGAGGTCGACAAATTGATCGCTGCCAATTTCATTAGGGAGGTGAAGTACCCGTCCTAGATTGCGAATATCGTACCGGTCAAGAAGAAGAACGGTCAAATCTAGGTCTGTGTCGACTTTCGCGACTTGAACAAAGCTTGCCCGAAGGACGACTTCCCTCTACCGATCACCGAACTCATGGTTGATGCGACGACAGGCCACGAAGCTCTCTCTTTCATGGACGGGTCATCCGGTTATAATCAAATTCGCATGGACCCGAAGGATGAAGAGCTCACTGCTTTTCGCACTCCTAAAGGCTTCTTCTGTTACAAAGTGATGCCATTCGGGCTCAGGAACGCCGGCGCAACGTACCAGAGGGCGATCCAGAATATCTTCGACGACTTCTTGCATAAGCGCGTCGAGTGCTATGTCGACGACTTGGTCGTAAAGACGAAGAAGCGGTCAGATCATCTTCTTGACCTCAGGGTAGTATTCGAGCGACCTCGACGGTTTCAGCTCAAAATGAACCCGCTGAAATGCACATTTGGTGTCGCTTTAGGCAAGTTTCTGGGATTTGTTGTGCACCAAGGAGGAATTGAAATCGACCAATAAAAAATTGAAGCAATTCAAAAGATGCTGGAGCCCAGAAATATCTCCGAACTCAAAAGCTTTCAAGGCCACCTAGCATAAATCTGGTGCTTCATCTCGAATTTAGCCGGAAGATGCCAGCCGTTCAACCGCCTACTAAAAATGGATACGCCGTTCGAGTGAGATGAGTCTTGTCGGAATGCCTTTAACAACATAAAGGTGTATCTCACCAAGCCGCCAGTGCTCGTCGCTCCAATCGTCGACAGGCTGCCGCTGCTCTACATCGCAGCGCAAGAGAAATCCGTCAGAGCTCTCTTGGCTCAATGCAACTAGGACAACAAAGAATGTTCTCTCTACTATCTGAGCCGCACACTGGTGGGCGCCGAACTCAATTACACTGCGATTGAGAAAACTTGTCTGGCACTCATCTTTGCAATTCAAAAGCTCCGGAACTACCTCCTGGCGCTTTCGACAAACTTGATTTCGCGAGCCGACCCGCTTAAATACATCATGTCGCGACCAATTCTTTCTGGCCGACTGGTTAAGTGGGCGTTGCTCCTTTCCGAGTTCGAGATTAACTTCGTGCCGCAACGCGCAATCAAAGGCCAAGCTCTGGTGAACTTCTTGGCCGACCACCCAGTGCCGGCCGAATGGGAATTAACAGAAGAGTTCCCAGACGAAGAAATTTTCTTGGTCGTGGTGCTTCCCCCTTGGGAGATGTACTTCGACGACACTGCACGAAGAAATGGTGCTGACGCGTGAGTTCTGTTCGTGTCACCGAGAAAAGACCTGCTCCCGTATTCGTTTGTTCTCACCCAACACTGTTCGAACAACGAATCGGAGTATCAAGCTATCCTCCTCGGACTCGGCATGGCGGTCGAGATGAAGTTGCCACAGCCAAACATCTGCGGCGACTCGGCTCTTGTCATCAAGCAGCTCACAGGAGAGTTCGAAGTAAAAAACTCGAGCTCGTGACATTCTGGAGACATGCCGGTGAACTTCTGGCCCAAATTCTGGAAGCTTCACTCCACTACGTCCCTTGATCCAAAAATGGGCCAGCCGACGCATTGGCTGGAATTGCTGCCAGTCTAGCACAATTCGACGAACGACCGAGCCAAGTCCCCATATGCGAACGATGGGCACTCCCTCCACCGGCCAAAGAAGAAATAGAAGAAGAACAGGTAGAAGAGATAGAAGAATCTTTTCCTATCTCGGCCAGCCAAAACGAAGCTGAAGATTGGTGAGAGCCTATCTCGAATTTTCTTCGCTACGACACACTCCCGATTGACCAGCGAGAACGAGTTCATATTCGTCAAGCAGCGCCAAGGTACGTTTTCGTCAATGACGTGCTTTACCGGAGGTCGTACGAAGGCCTGCTTCTCGGATGCCTATCAAAAGAAGAGGGACTGCAAGTCCTAAAGGAAACGCATGGTGGAATTTACAGTGGGCACCAGGCTAGCCCGAAGCTCCACTTACAAGTTAAACGGTTGGGCTATTACTGGCTTTCGATGCTCAGGGACGCCACCGAAATGGCTCAAACCTGCAGACCGAGCCAACTCCATGCCGATTACATACACCAGCCATCAGAGCCGCTTCACCGGACGATCACGTCATGGTCGTTTGAAGCTTGGGGGATGGACATCATTGGTCCGATCACTCCTAAATCCGACTCCGACAGACAATACATCCTGGCTGCCACCGACTACTTCTCGAAATGGGCCGAAGCTGCTTGATGCGATCTTAGCTAATCACTAGTAGGAGGACTAATCAATGTAATATAGACTTATGTAAGTCCGAATATCGTCCCACAAGGACCAAGCCAATAGTTAATTGCTTCCTGAATAAAAATCTAAAGTTTGAGAACCCTGATTGAAAGACTTGAATAAAACAGAAAATTAGACCAAACTACTTGAAACAGACGAGAGAGAGCTTCTTGAGAGATTTCAATGAGGAGAGAAGACGTTGGGAATCCAATTCCCTCCCTACACAATTCTGAGATTGAATAGAATTTCAGTTTTGGAAATCAATTTCTTACGAGCTTATAAAACCATGGCTACAATCCGCATCGGCATCACTTTTTTCTATCTCCTAGAGTAAACTAGCCGGCATAATCGACTCTACTTGATAGCATAAATATGAAGCTCTTATGTCATAGACAAATCAATCTAATCCAATAGGGTATTACTTTAAGGTCGAGGATTAACCCAAAGATCAGTTAATCTACCAAGTGTATGAACTCAGAAAGACTTGTAAAACCCTATCAACATATCTTACCTTAAATCTAGCTTCACCTTATAACCAGTACATCGCAGGACGGCAAGTATGAATCAAGAATTAAACAATTTTGGAAAACTCATTCATGCACCAAATTGAAACCAAATAAAATATAATGTATCAATCTCATTACATGCCTAGGGAGTCATGGAATCCCAACTACATACGACTACTCGATACTGGAAATAAAAACACACATCAAGGTTTTGATAACAGCCATCAAAGAAGAAAAATAACTAAGTACAGAAACTCCCTTAAGAAGGCTGCCCACCCTTGCTCCTTGGCTGAATTCTCCTGCTTTCTTCCTCAAAGTACCCAGAGGTCGTGTAAGACTCCCTCTGGACCTTCTCCCCTCTCTAAACTAAACTACAAAGTAGGAAATTGAACTGAAAATTGAATGCTTTACACCCTTCCTCGGACCTCTATTTATAGTTGTTATGCTGCCCATGCCTTGTAATTTGGTCTCTGTCCAGGGGTATGAAGTATGCCTTCCCGACCTCAGAATTGGCTGAAATTACATACGAACCTTCCTTCCATGGTCCTTGCCTTGTTCACGAAATTTGAGTCCAATCTGAGTTGGAAAACTCGAGATATGATGTGGAGAATTGGATTGCTTCTACACTGGGTCCACCACTTTGAATATATAAAACTTGAAAAACCTGAATTGAATTTACCTGAATTTTCGTGAAATGATCCCCAATCTCCTCAGAAATCTTCAATTTGGGTTCAATTGGGATTCGGGAGCTCCAGATATGATCTCCTTCAAACTCGGATTTATCTTCTATTCTTGGCTGCAGTTTCCTTCTTTGTATTGCACTTCACTTCCTTGTCATTCAAAACACTTAGAACTCGAGTAAATTTCCTTAGAATCTTCGTGGATACCTTCCTTAGACACTTAAGACTTCTTTTCCCAAGTTTGGGCTTTATTGGTTGTCAGGATCCCAAGATTTTTGTGATTTTGCGTTGCTGAGTCATCGGCGCGGTTGCACCGATATTGTGCCTTATTCTGGCGCGATCACGCCAGTGGAGCAGAGTTCTTTCTAAGTCTTGAAACGGCCATCGAACCCGTGCCGAGTTAGGAGACTTCTTGGCGCGGCAACGCCATAGTTTGTTGTCGCGCCACTCCTTAGACTTTTCATTGGTCCCCAGAATGACAACTTCTCTTTCCATCTTCAGCAGCTCTTTGGCGCGTCCAAGCTGTCTCTGTGTGAGGTAGCGCCAGCTCCTTGGCACGGTAGCGCCCTCCGAAGGCGCGGTCGCACCACTTCACATTCCCCAACCGTTGGCTTTCATGTTTGTTGAGTCATTGGGTATTTTTCTCCCTTATTTTGAATTTTTGAATATTTTCCCGGCACGGTGGCACCGATTATGGCTCGGACGCGCCATCCTTCTTTTTGGCTTCTTTTGCTCATTTTTCCTCCATTTTTGCTCCAAATCCAGTTTTTCTTCTTCCATTGGGTACCTGAGGCACTAAACATGAAGTTGAGTCATATTAGTTGATTTTATATTCAGAATTGACTCAAAATTAGATTTTCACTAACTTTTTATGCCTTAAGATAGTGTCTTTTAGACACTGATCACAACCCCAAACTTAAACCTTTGCTCGTCCTCGAGCAAAATATGAAAGAAACAATCAGATATATTTGTAGAGATTAAGAAAAGATCAGTGGCACTCCCCTTGCAAGTTTAAAAAAAAAAATTGGTTCTAGAGGTTTACATCAACTTGCTCACTTTATACTTTATTTTCCAAAAACTGTTTTAAAGAAAATTTTCCTCCAGTTAGGACTAAGCAATTCGAACTAAATTATTTTACCAGAAAGTGAATCATGATTTCTCTTTACTTGGGGTTTTCCACTGGTGTTTTTCTAAATATCTGGATCTATTCTGGTGTAGAAGTTTTTGAAAACAGAGATTTTGAAATCATGAAGAAAGAATATCCCACCCCAAACTTAAAAACATGCTTTTTTCTCAAAGCATAAACAAAAATAAGAAGTAGAACTAATACTTCCCTGATGAACTGGGTGTGCGTGAAGTGGGATGGAACTTCTCCTTGTTTGCTCTTTGAATTGAAATCTGCAGTGGAATTTTCCTTTTCTGAGCTCTGGATTGGTTGTTCCTTAATGAGACAGTGGCGCGGTGGCGCCAGAATATGGCGCAGACGCGTCGAGTAATTCCATAAAATTTTAGCATCCTGAATGTGTTTTTGCAGATTTCCTCGTTGAACAACATTTTATCAGTTAGATGCAGATGTTGATTAGGTTATCACACATTTTCATTGGAGAAATCATGCTTTGGGATACATTGTGAGAGTGCAAAATATCATGTCATTAATATGAATGGAGATTGAGTACATATTAATGAATACTGCAGACAAAACATCACTTTAAGACATCCGATACATAGACACCAAAGCGTATTCTCCAAGAGGAGAGACTGGTTCATAAATTAGGCTTAGTATGTTTTTGCGAACTGGCGCGGTCGCGCCAGTTCCTGTTTTTGGTTTTTTTTTTTTTTTTTTTCTGCTTTATGGTTCATAATTAAAAACTCTTTCTAGCCTAATGCTATCCTAATCATGCAAAATCAATCAACTAATCATGCAAGTCCTAATAGTTCACAAAAAAAAAACATGCAAAATCCATGAAATTACAATGCAGTCCTATTTTTAAAACAAGCAAATGAGTTCTGGTTTATAGTCCCAGCTCGACTTTGTGACTCTTCTAGTCAGATAAGATTGTGAAGCTTCTTTCCTGATGGAAATCAGGAGAGATGTATCTTTTCAGTCTTTGTCCATTCACAATAAAGGTGGATTGATCTTTTGGATTTCTGATTTCTAACACTCTTTCCACTGAAAAAGGACCAGTCCATTTTGATCTAAGCTTACCAGGGAACAACCTAAGTCTGCTGTTAAACAATAGGACAAGTTGACCAGGTTTGAATTCCTTGGGTAAGATGTGCTCATCATGCCATTTTTTGGTTTTTTCTTTATACATCTTGGCATTCTCATAGGACCAGTACCTAAACTCATCTAATTCATTTAGTTGCAGCAATTTGTTTTCTCCAGCAGCCTTGATATCAAAATTCAAGAATTTGGTTGCCCAATAAGCTTTATATTCTAATTTCAAAGGGAGATGGCATGCCTTTCCATAAACCAACCTATAGGGAGTCATGCCTATTGGGGTTTTGAAAGCTGTCCTATAGGCCCACAATGCATCATCTAGCTTGGTTTTCCAATCTCTTCTTGAAGTGCTAACAGTTTTTTTCAAGATTCTTTTGAGCTCTCTATTGGACACTTCTACTTGGCCACTTGTTTGGGCATGGTATGGGGTGGCTACTTTGTGGGTGACTCCATATTTTTTCAACAAATTTTTAAAAGGAGTGTTGTAAAAATGTTTTTCCCCATCACTGATGATAGCTCTAGGAGTGCCAAAACGACAGAAAATATTTTTTTCAAAAATTCAATGACAACCTTGGCATCATTAGTTTTGGTTGCTATGACCTCTACCTATCTTGTTACATAATCTACTGCCACCAAAATATATTCATACCCAAAAGAAGGTGGGAAAGGTCCCATGAAGTCAATGCCCCAAACATCAAAACATTCACATTCAAGAATATTATTTAAAGGTTTTTCATTCCTTTTTGAGATGTTACCTATCCTTTGACACCTATCATACGATTGGACATACCTCTTTGCATCTCGAAAAAGTGTTAGCCAGAAAAATCCAGATTGTAATACCTTTGCTGCTGTCCGGTTTGCACTATGATGGCCACCAACCTCCTTGTCATGACAATGGCTGAGAATGAGTGGAGCTTCTTCCTCTTTCACACACCTTCTAATGACTTGATCCGGACATATTTTGTAGAGGAATGGATCCTCCCAATAGTAGTGCTTTGAATCTGCCATCAGTTTCTTCCTTTGCTAGTATGTGAAGTGCTTTGATACCCATTTGTTGCAAACAAAATTAGCAATATCAGCAAACCATGGTACTTTTGAGATTTTTACCTGGCAAATCAGTTCATCTGGAAAGAGTTTCGAAACTTTCTCTTCTTGATTTTCTGCCTCCAGCCTTGAGAGGTGATCTGCTACAACATTCTCAGCTCCTTTCTTGTCCTTGATTTCAATATCAAATTCTTGGAGAAGAAGAATCCATCTGATCAGTCTTGATTTGGAATCCTTCTTTGCAAACAAGTATCTAAGGGCTGCATGGTCAGTCCAAACAATAACCTTTGAACCAATGAGATATGATCTAAATTTTTCAAATGCAAAAACCACAGCTATAAGTTCTTTCTCAGTGGTGATATAATTCAATTGAGGACCAGTGAGTGTGTGACTAGCATAATAAATGGTGTGGAAAACTTTTTCTTTTCTTTGACCAATGGCTGCTCTTAAAGAAAAATCACTTGCATCACACATGAGTTCAAAAGGTAGGTTCTAATCAGGTGACACAATGATGAGAGCATAGATTAATTTTTGTTTTAAGAGATTAAAGGCATGCAAGCATTCATTATTGAAATCGAATTTCACATCTTTTGAAAGCAAGTTTGATAAAGGTTTTGCAATTTTTGAAAAATCTTTTATTAACCTTCTATAAAAACCTGCATGGCCTAAAAAACTCCTAATAGCCTTAACTGAAGTGGGTGGAGGTAGCTTTTCAATCACTTCTATTTTTGCCTTGTCTACCTCTATCCCCTTTTCTGAGATTTTGTGGCCAAGAACAATCCCCTCTCTTACCATGAAGTGAAACTTTTCCCAATTTAGGATTAATTTCTTTTCTTCACATCTGTTGAGCACAAGCTCTAAGTGCTGCAAACAAGTTTCAAAAGTTAGTCCATATAGTGTAAAATCATCCATAAAGATCTCCATCATCTTTCCTATCATATCATGGAATAAAGTCATCATGCATCTTTGAAAAGTGGCTGGTGCATTGCACAAGTTAAAGGGCATTCTCCTATATGCAAAGGTTCCATATGGGCAGGTGAAGGTGGTTTTTTCCTGGTCCTTGGGTGCTATAGGGATCTGGAAATATCCTGAATAACCATCTAGGAAACAATAGAATTTATTTCCAGCCAGCCTTTCAAGCATTTGATCTATGAATGGTAAAGGAAAGTGGTCTTTCCTAGTGGTTGTATTCAATTTCCTATAGTCTATGCATACTCTCCAACCTGTGACCGTCCTAGTGGGGATCAGTTCATTATTTTCATTATGAATGACAGTGGTACCCCTCTTTTTAGGAACAACTTGAACTGGACTTACCCATGCACTATCAGAAATAGGATAGATAATACCTGCGTCCAAGAGTTTGATCACCTCCTTTTTCACTACTTCTTACAATGTAGGATTCAACCTTCTTTGTAGTTGAATGTTGGGCTTGTAATTGTCTTCCATCAAGATTCAGTGTGTGCAAATTGTGGGGCTGATTCCTTCAATGTTTGATAATGACCAGCCTATTGCCTTCTTGTGTTTGGACAAAACCTCAATGAACATTTTCTCCTCCAAACCTGTCAAACATGAAGAAATAATCACTAGTTTATCATTCTCTTCAAGGAAAACATATTTTAAATTATTTGGGAGAGGTTTGAGTTCAGGTTTGGGAGCTTCTTGAGCCCCTTTTTCCTTTATTTCTTCCTCTAACTCCTCCTTGTTTTCAGCCTCCAATTCTTCAACTTCCCTTGTCCTGATGGGATCTTCATCTTCCTTCTCATCTGAATGGATTAGACCTCCTTCTTTTGCTTCTTCAATCCTCTCTTCTTCTTCAATTTCTGCTATACAAGAATCAATCACATCAATGCTTAAAAAGAAATCATCATGTTCGATGGCTGGCTGTTTTATGGCTTCTTTTATATTAAAACATATTATTTCATTGTTAAGCCTTAAGGTAAGATTCCCTTGCTTGCAATCAATTATAGCACCAACGGTAGCCAAGAATGGTCTGCCAAGAATTATAGGCAGGTTCTTGTCTACTTCTATGTCTAAAACCACAAAATCGCAAGGATATATAAAATCTTGAATTTTCACCAACACATCCTCCATTATTCCTTCTGGTATCTTTGTTGATCTATCCGCAAATTGAAGAGTGATTCCGGTCTCTTGAGGTTCTCCAAGTTTTAAATACCTGCAAAGGGACAATGACATTAAGTTAACACTTGCCCCTAAATCACATAATGCATTCACAAATTTATTTGAACCAATTTCATAAGGTATTGTAAAACTCCCGGGATCTTTTAATTTTGTTGTCAGCTCATTCCTCAAGATTTCACTACAATTTTCATTAAGTAAGACCGTACCTTACTCCTCCATCTTCTCTCTTTCTGATATGACCTCTTTAAGAAACTTGCCATATAGGGGCATTTGCCTCAATGCTTCAATAAGTGGAATGTTAATCTGCAATTTCTTAAAAATTTCTAGAAACCTAGCAAAGCTACTTTCTAGATTGTCCTTTTTAGCTCTACTTGGATAAGGTAGATCTCTTACATCAATATAATTGATTGGAAGTGCATCCTTACCTTTTTTCTTTCTTGGAGAAGCTGGTGAACTTACCTTTTTTCGTTCTTTCCCTTGCTCTTCTTCAACTTTCTGATTTTGCTCTTCTTCTGTGGCTGGTTGTTCTTTTGGTTGGAGCTCCTAGAGAGTCTTTCCACTTCTGAGTTTTATGGCCTTGACTTGCTCTTTTGGATTCACTTCCGAGTTGCTAGGTAGTGCTCCTCTCGGTCTTTTATATACATCTTTATTTAGTTGATTCACTCGAGTGGTCAGAAGTGTGACTGATTGCTTTATTGACTGAACATCTATTTGCATTATCTTAATTGACTGAAATTCTGCACATATTGCTCTCATTAATTTTCTGGAAGTGCATCCTTACCTTTTTTCTTTCTTGGAGAAGCTGGTGAACTTACCTTTTTTCGTTCTTTCCCTTGTTCTTCTTCAACTTTCTGATTTTGCTCTTCTTCTATGGCTGGTTGTTCTTTTGGTTGGAGCTCCTCGAGAGTCTTTCCACTTCTGAGTTTTATGGCCTTGACTTGTTCTTTTGGATTCACTTCCGAGTTGCTAGGTAGAGCTCATCTTGGTCTTTTATATACATCTTTATTTAGTTGATTCACTCGAGTGGTCAGAAGTGTGACTGATTGCTTTATTGACTGAACATCTATTTGCATTGTCTTCATTGGCTGAAATTCTGCACATATTGCTCTCATCAATTTTTTGTCTTCCTCCAATTTAGCCCTGGTGATTATTGGATCCTCCTTTTGTTGTTCATTGGCTTGTAACGGTTTGAATCCAGGAGGGTGCTGCCTTGTGGTATTCCATGAGAAATTTGGATTATTTCTCCAGCCAGGGTTGTATGTATTGCTGTATGGGTCCATCCTGCAAGAATTTTCAACAAACTTAACTTGTTCAGGTGTGGAATTTAGAGCATATACATTACCTGGGCATTCATAATCAACATGTCCTCCTCCACATATTCCGCAGATCGGAGCTACCACAGGGTTTGATTTTTGTTGCAAACTTGCTACTTGTTGCTGAAGTGCTTCTAATTGTGCTTGCATGGTGGTTGAGGAGTCCAGTTTGTAAATTCCAGCAACCTTCTTGCTTGATCGCTCCAGCGGATATTGATACATGTTGGCTGTCATCTCTTCTATAAGCTCATGAACCTCTTCAGGAGTCTTTTTACTGATTGATCCACCAGATGCAGCATCTATCATGCTTCTTGTGTTGATGTTCAGCCCATTGTAGAAAATCTCAATTTGGCTCCAGAGCTCTATCTTGTGATTTGGGCATCTTTTGAGTAGTCCATTGAACCTCTCCCATGCTTCTGAAAGATGTTCTTCTGGTTCCTTCAAGAATTGAGAGATTTCATTCCTTAATTTAGTATTTACTGGTGGAAAATACTTACCTAGAAATTTTTTCTGCAATCTTCCCAAGTAGCAATAGAACCGGCTGGTACAGTGTTAAGACATGTCTTAGCTCGTCCAGCCAAGGTGAACTTGAAAATCCTCAATTTGATTGCATCATCTGACACACCATTGTATTTAAAAGTAACACACAAGTCCAAAAATCTTTCAGGGTGTTCATTAGGATCTTCATTAGCTAACCCACTAAACTGATAATGATTTTGAAGCATAGAAATAATATGAGGTTTAATATCAAAATTATTAGCTTGAATAGTGGGAGTGATAATACTTATCATGTGTGTATTTGGGCTTTGTGTGACATAGTCCTCCATGGTTCTCCTTGGGCTTTGTGCTTGTTCTTCGTGAGTACCTTATACGTTCTCCATGTCTTCTTGATCCTTGGGAGAGTTCTAGTTCTGATTTTCCTTCAGCTTTTGCCTTAAAGTTCTTTCTGGTTCAGGATCAAGCTCTTGGGATGGTTCCACTTGAGATCTGGTCATGAACCTCCAGCAAAAAAAAAAAAACAACTCAAATCTCTAAATTTTAAACTCTAAGCAACTACTACTAGAAACTTTGGTCCCCAGCAACGGCGCCAGAAACTTGAAGCGATCCTAGCTAATCACTAGCAAGAGGACTAATCAATGTAATATAGACTTATGTAAGTCCGAATATCGTCCCACAAGGACCAAACCAGTAGTTAATTGCTTCCTGAATAAAAATCTAAAGTTTGAGATTCCTGATTGAAAGACTTGAATAAAACAAAAAATTAGACCAAACAACTACTTGAAAAAGTCGAGAGAGAGCTTTTTGAGGGATTTCAATGAGGAGAGAAGACGTTGGGAATCCAATTCCCTCCCTAGACACTTCAGAGATTGAGTAGAATTTAAATTTTGGAAATCAATTTCTAACGAGCTTATAAAACCATGGCTACAATCCGCATCGGCATTACCTTTTTCTATCTCTTAGAGTAAACTAGCTGGAAAAATCGACTCTACTTGATAGCATAAACATGAAGCTCTTATGTCATAGACAAATCAATATAATCCAACAGGGTATTACTTTAAGGTCGAGGATTAACCCAAAGATCAGTTAATCTGCCTAGTGTATGAACTCAAAAAAACTTGTAAACCCCTATCCACATATCCTACCTTAAGTCTAGCTTCACCTTATAACCAGTACATCGCAGGACAGCAAGTATGAATCATGAATTAAACAATTTTGGAAAACTCATTCATGCACCAAATTGAAACCAAATAAAATATAATGTATCAATCTCATTACATGCCTAGGGAGTCATGGACTCCCAACTACAGACGACTACTCCATACTAGAAATAAAAACACACATCAAGGTTTTGATAACAGCCATGAAAGAAGAAAAATAACTAAGTACAGAAACTCCCTTAAGAAGGTTGTTCACCCTTGCTCCTTGGCTGAATTCTCCACTTTTCTTCCTCAAAGTACCCAGAGGTCGTGTAAGACTCCCTCTGGACTTTCTCCTCTCTCTATTGAATTAAAAATTGAATGCTTTACACCCTTCCTCGGACCTCTATTTATAGTTGTTCTGCTGCCCAGGCCTTGTAATTTGGTCTTTGTCCAGGGGTATTGATTATGCTGCCAATTCCAGCACTGGGTCCACCACTTTGAAAATATAAAACTCCACAAAACCAACTTGGATTGGCCTGATTTTCTGTGTCATGATTCTCAATCCACTCAGGAAGCAGTGGTACAAATTTGGATCCAATTGGAAGTCGGAATCTCCAGATATGGCCTCTTCAATCTCGGACTTGTACTTTCCTTTTATTACAACAGTTTCCTTCTTTGCCTTGGACTTCTCTTCTTGATCATTCAATGCACCTAGACTCGAGCAATATACCATAAAATCTTCGTGGATACCTTCCTTAGCCAATTAGGACTTCTTCTCCCAAGTTTGGGCTTGATTGGTAGTCAGAATCCTGACATTTTCGCAGGTCACATTGCTGAGTCAGCGATGCGGTCGCGCCGAATTGTTCTTTGTTTTGGCGCGGTCACGCCACTGGAGCAGAAATTTTGTCTTAGTCTGGAACACGGCCTACGGATCCCGTATGAGGAAGGATTCTGCATGGCGCGGTCGCGCCACTTTATGCTTTTGAACTGGTGCGGTTGCGCCACTCCTTAGACTCTTTGCCGACTTCCCTAAATAGAACTTGACATCTTTGTAAGGAAACAGTGCGGCACGGCAGCGCCACTGGTAGCGCCATCTTCATGGCGCGGTAGCGCCCTCGTGGGGCGCGGTTGCGACATTTCACATTCACGAACTGTCCTCCTTTCAGCCTTACTAGTCGTTGGGAATTTCCAAGATTTATTTGAATTTCCGCACCTTTTCCCCGCGCGGTCGCGCCGTTCCCTTTTTTGGCTCTTTTTGCTCCTTTCTTCCTCTATTTCCCTCAGATTTCAGCTTTTCTTCTTTTATCAGGCACCTGAGACACAAAACATGAATTTGAGTTATATAATTCATTTTCAAGCTAATAATTAACTCGTAATGGGAGTTTATGCTCATTAAATCATGCATAAATAAGTGTCTTTTGGACACTTATCACAACCCCAAACTTAAACCGTTGCTCGTCCTCGAGCAAAACTCTGAAATAAATACCAGATAGATCTGTAAAGACTAAGAAAAATTCAGTGAACCTCCCTTATAAAGTTTCCAAGATAGATGATTCACTTCTTTCCTAATGATGGTTGTTCTTGCTTAGTCCAAACAGATTTTGAATTTTCTTCAAAATTTTTCAAAGATGTACATTCTCATACAAGTGAGAAGTCTCAATTCAACTCCATAGGCCAACCATCAGTCCACTCTCCACTAACCTGAAGGAATTTTCAATTTTGATCAATAGGTCTTTATGGGTTGTAATGAGGCAAGGGTAATGGGTATGATGAAGATTTTTGGTTTTATTTTGGGTTTTATTCTCCTCCTCATATCCATTTTCCATTTTCCTGAGCATGAATTGGATTTGTGACTTTTCCTCCAAGCTCTTCCACCCCAAACTTATTCTTTTGCATTGATCCCTTATTTTTCCTTTTCCCACTTTTTTTTTTTTTTCTTTCCCATGTATCTTTTTCTTTGGGTTTTGTCTAGAGTCTAGCTTACCTCGTCGGTTGACTCAGAGTCCCTAAGCTTGCTGAGGCCCGAGACCCGGTGCACACACGAGGTGGTCTTTCCCTTAACTAACCCACAACCTTTTCTTTCTTTTTCTTTGGCTTTGTTTGGAGTCCAGCTTACCTTGCCAGTTGACTCAGAGACTCTAAGCTTGCTGAGGCCCGAGTCCCAGTGCACACACAAGGTGGCCTTTCTTCTACTCAGCCCAGAACTCTTTTTTTTTTTCTCTCTTGCTCCTTCTTCCCCTTTACAAAGAAATATTTCTATACCCTTCATCCATCCCTCCTTATAACTTCAAAATCTTGATCCATGCTCATTCAAACAGAGCACTTAAAAAATTTGGAGAATCATGGGTCAGTAAGAAACAAGTTTATTTATCACTAAGGCTGGTTCATGTAGCATGGGACATTGAAACAACGCAGGGATCTTTTCGGTCCAAGAGGTTTGACAAAAGGTGATGCAACTTGTGCATTGAAAATGGGTGGCTTTGAAAAAGGCTCAAACGATTTTTAAACTGGTGCCTAAATCACCTTAGAATTTTGAAAACCTTTCTCTGTTTCGCCTCAAGTTTTCCTCAGGTTGGTTCTAGTGATTGAAATCAACTTGCTCACTTGTACTTTGTTTTGAAAAACTGTTTTTAAAGAAAATTCTCATCCATTCAAGACTAAGCATCTGAACTAAAATATTTTTCCAGAAAGTGAATCATGCTATCCATCTGATCAGCGTTTGTCACTGGTATTTTTCAAAATCTCTAATGGAATTTCTGGTGAAGTTTAAAAAAAAAATAGAGTTTTTAAATCCATATGAGCATGCATGAAGAAATCATGAAGAGTATCCCGCCCCAAACTTAAAAACCTGTTTTGTCCTCAAAGCAGCAATAAACATAGGAGTAAAAAAGATACTTCCCTGACATTCTGGTTTGTGGAGGTTGGATGGTACTCCCTTGTTGTTCTTGAATTCTGCTCTCATAGGTTAGTGATAAAAATTTGCATGATTTTCAGCAATTGAAAATGAAAAGTGACTAGAAGTGTCTCTCAGACATAAAATGTATGTTAAGAAGAATACCTGCAGTGGAGGTTGTGGTGCCTCACCTCTGTAGTGGGTTTTTTCTCTCAAGGCTGTGGCGCGGCCGCTCCAGAATTTGCCGCGGGTGGGCTGAGTAATTTCATCATATCTTCAGTTCTTGAATGAATTTTACTCTTTTTCCACTTTGGACAAGTAAATATCAGATAGAGGCAGATTAAGAGTCCTTTCACACATTTTCATTGGAAGAATTATTAAAAACATGCTTTGAGACAAACCATTGAGAGTAGAAATCAAAATTTCTTTAATATGAATGGAGATTGAGTGCATATTAATAAAATTGCATTAAATCACACTCTCAAACATAAGCACACACAAAAAGCAAGCTCAAACATGAGTTCCAACACGGAAAAGTTTAAAAGATATAGCAAGAGGTTTCTACTCGTCTTTTTCCTTTTTATCTTCTTCTTCCATTTTCTAGTTTTGAGTTTTTAATTTTTTTGTGTTTTTGTGTTTTTTGAAAGCTATAAATTTTTAATCTAACCCTATTCCTATCCTAGTTCTATGAAAAGAAATCAAAATCTCATCCAAATTTAAACAAGTCCTAGTTCAATTACAGCCATAGAAATAAGAAGAAAACAAGTACAGAAAACCCCCTTTTGAGGAACTGCCCCTTAGCTTCAACTCCTCCTTGACTGAAATCTCTTCCTTCTCTCCAAAGTGCCAAGAGGTCGTATAAGACTTCCTCTGGACTTTCTCTCAACTCCAAACTAACTACAAAAACAATGAATTAAACTAAAACTTAACCTAGAACTATATTTACAACCTCAAACTGGATATACACTACAAAACAGGATTCTTTGCTCTCTGCCTCGGACATCTATTTATAGCTGGGCTTCTATCCAGAACTTGTAAATTGGTCTCTATCCAGGGGTGTGCATTATACTTTCCCGACCTCGGAATTGGCTGAAATTACATAAGAACCTTCCTTATGAGGTCCTTGTCTTGCTCAGGAAATTTGAGTTCAATCTGAGTTGGGAAACTCTAGATATGATGTGAAGACGTTGCTTGATTATGCTGCCAATTCCAGCACTGGGTCCACCACTTTCAAAATATAAAACTCCACAAAACCGACTTGGATTGGCCTGGTTTTCCGTGTCATGATTCTCAATCCTCTCAGGAAGCTGTGGTACAAATTTGGATCCAATTGGAAGTCGGAATCTCCAGGTATGGCCTCTTCAATCTCGGACTTGTACTTTCCTTTTATGGCAGCAGTTACCTTCTTTGTCTTGGACTTCTCTTCTTGATCATTCAATGCACCTAGACTCGAGCAATATACTATAAAATCTTCGTGGATACCTTCCTTAGCCAATTAGGACTTCTTCTCCCAAATTTGGGCTTTATTGGTAGTCAGAATCCTGACATTTTCGCAGGTCACGTTGCTGAGTCAGCGGCGCGATCGCGCCGAATTGTTCTTTGTTTTGGCGCGGTCGCGCCACTGGAGCAGAAATTTTGTCTAAGTCTGGAACACGGCCTACGGGTCCCATATGAGGAAGGATTCTGCATGGCGCGGTCGCGCCACTTTATGCTTTTGAACTGGCGCGGTTGCGCCACTCCTTAGACTCTTTGCCAACTTCCCGAAATAGAACTTGACATCTTTGTAAGGAAACAGTGCGGCGCGGCAGCGCCTCTGGTAGCGCCATCTTCATGGCGCGGTAGCACCCTCGTGGGGCGCGGTCGCGCCATTTCACATTCATGAACTGTCCTCCTCTCAGCCTTACTAGCCGTTGGGAATTTCCAAGATTTATTTAAATTTCTGCACCTTTTCCCGGCGCAGTCGCGCCAGAATCGGCGCGGTCGCGTTGTTCCCTTTTTTGGCTCTTTTTGCTCCTTTCTTCAATTTCCCTCATATTTCAGCTTTTCTTCTTTTATCAAGCACCTGAGACACAAAACATGAATTTGAGTTATATAATTCATTTTCAAGCTAATAATTAACTCGTAATGGGAGTTTATGCTCATTAAATCATGCATAAATAAGTGTCTTTTGGACACTTATCAGGTATGAAGTATGCCTTCGCGACCTCAGAATTGGCTGAAATTACTTAAGAACCTTCCTTCCGTGGTGCTTGCCTTGTTCACGAAATTTGAGTCCAATCTGAGATGGGAAACTTGAGATATGGTGTGGAGAAGTTGGATTTCTTCTTATGCCAATTTCTGCAGTGGATCCACCACTTTGAAGATATAAAACTTAAAAAACCTGAATTGAATTGACCTAAATTTTCGTGATATGATCCTCCATCTCCTCAGAAATCTTCAATTTGGGTTCAATTGGGATTCGGGAACTCCAGATATGATCTCCTTCAAACTCGGATTTATCTTCTCTTCTTGGCAGCAGTGTCCTTCTTTGTATTGAACTTCACTTCCTTGTCATTCAAAACACTTAGATTGGGATTCGGGAACTCCAGATATGATCTCCTTCGAACTCGGATTTATCTTCTCTTCTTGGCAGCAGTGTCCTTCTTTGTATTGAACTTCACTTCCTTGTCATTCAAAACACTTAGAACTCGAGTAAATTTCCTTAGAATCTTCGTGGTTACCTTCCTTAGACACTTAGGACTTCTTTTCCCAAGTTTGGACTTGATTGGTTGTCAGGATCCCGAGATTTTTGCGATTTTGCATTGCTGAGTCATCGGCACGATCACGCCGATATTATGCCTTATTCTGCCGCAGTCGCGCTAGTGGACCAGATATCTTTCTAAGTTTGGAAACGACCATCGAATCTGTTCCGAGTTAGGAGACTTCTTGGCGTGGCAACGCCATAGTTTGTTGTAGTAGTGGCGCGGCAGTGCCACTCCTTAGACTTTTCATTGGTCCCCATAACGACAACTTCTCTTTCCATCTTCAGCAGCTCTTTGGCGCGTCCATGCTGTCTCTGTGTGAGGTCGTGCCAGCTTCTTGGCGCGGTAGCGCCCCCCAAAGGCGCGGTCGCGCCACTTCACATTCCCCATTCTTTGGATTTCATGTCCGTTGAGTCGATGGGCATTTTTTTCCATTATTTTGAATTTTTGAATAGTTTCCCGGCGCGGTGGCGCCGATTATGGAGCAGACGTGCCATCCTTCTTTTTGGCTTCTTTTGCTCATTTTTCCTCCGTTTTTTATCCAAATCCAGTTTTTCTTCTTCCATTTGGTACCTGAGGCACAAAACATGAAATTGAGTCATATTAGTTGATTTTATATTCATAATTGACTCAGAATTAGATTTTCACTAACTTTTCATGCCTAAAGATAGTGTCTTTTAGACACTTATCAATGCTGCCTACCGAGAAGTCAAGGCTACCACCGTCGCTGATTTTATCTGGATCCAAATTATCTATCGATACGGGGTCCCTCGATACATAGTGACGGACAATGGCACGCCGTTCAAAAATAGAGTCATGGACTGATTATGTGAGAAATTTTGCATACAACAGCGGACATCGTCGGTTTACAATCTGGCAGCCAACGGACTTGCAGAAGCATTCAACAAAATGCTCTGCAAAATCCTAAAGAAAACCATCGGCGCCAACAAAAAGAGCTGGGACGAAAAACTCGGCGAAGCCTTGTGGGCGTACAGAACATCGTTTCGAACGCCGACCCAGTCGACTCCATATTCGCTGGTCTATGGCACCGAGGTAGTGCTCCCACTCGATGTACAACTTCCCTCTCTTCCCATCGCTATTAGAGAAAGGCTCACGACAGAGGAGTGTGCTCAGTTGCGACTCGCAGAACTTGAGTCACTTGATGAGCAACGACTCGAGGCACAACAATGGCTCGAATGCTACCAATCTCGCATGACCCGAGCCTTCAACAAAAAAGTACGGCTCAGATCATTCCAGAAAAGGCGACTTGGTGCTCGCGGTCAGCGGCCAATGCTCTTTACGAGCAAAACCGGGGGCAAGTTCGCGCCGAAATGGGAAGGACCGTATGTGGTGCAAGAAGCCTACACCAACGAAGCTTACTAGCTAGTAATTTCAAACGTGAGCAGCCAATAACGAATGGTAAATTCCTCAAACGATTTTACGCATGAAGAGGCAGCGAGAAAAAGAAGCAGTTGTCAAACAAAAAAAAAAGAGCAAGCGACAAAAAGAAGTAGTCGCAGAAAAATTCCGAGAGCGACAAAAAGAAGTAGTCGCAGAAAAATTCCGAGAGCGACAAAAAGAAGTAGTCGAAAAAGAAAAGAAAAGTCTTTTGGCAATTCAGCCGAGTCCACATAATTCGCACCCGACGACCAAGCCGGCTGCGACCAAACAGCAACTCGCACCCAACGACCAAACCAGTTGCGACAATAGCACCCGATGACCAAGTCGGATGCGCCAGCACATAAATTCAGCCTCTCGACGATCCAGTCGGGCTCAGCCGAATTGAAATCTCGGCACCCGGCGACCCAAACAGAAATTCAACCTCTCGGCAATCCACCAGGGATTGCTCGGATCATAATCTTTGCGCCCGACGACCGAGCCGGACGCGACCTGCATTTCCCAGTGACCGAGTCGGGATTAGCCGAAACAGAAAGTCAGTCCCCGACGACCAAGCTGGGCGTGAAACAAAACTGCAGCACCCGGCGACCGAGCCGAGTGCGATTAAAACAAAGTCTCGGCGCCGGCGACCGAGCCGGGCATGACCCAAATCAACCCCAGCACCTGGCGACAGAGCCAGGTGCCACACAAATTTACGATGTTTGGTTTTTGGACCAAACGACACACAAAAAGTTGTCAGTCTGTCACATCGACAAACTAACAGACACTTAGAGCGCGAGAAAGAGAGAACAATCGTGACAGATGAAATTTGAAAAAAAAAGAGAAAAAAATCGTGAAGAGAGAGAGAGAGAGAGAGAGAGAGAGAGAGAGACTGAGGGAGAAGTTGAAAATGAGAGGAGAGAAAAATAATAAAAAAGAGGGAGGAAGAGAAGAAGAATGAACAGAGAGTGGGGACCCCGGCTGATTCGAATTCAGCCAGAGACTACCGGGAGGAAAGAATTTTGTTTACAATACCTTTAAATTCTGGTTCGCGGAGAACTTATGATGCAAGCCGGGACCCGAAAAGGATTGCGAAGCAGAGGAAAGTTGCAGACAATTTCCCAAAAGCCAAATTCACAGTCTCTCAACCTCACAATCTCCCAAATCGCAGGGAGCCTCCCAGAACCAAATCGCAGACAAGAAGGAAACAACAATTCGCAGTCTCCCAATTCGTAGTCAATTTCGCAGAGCCTCACAAAAACACAAAATCGCAGACAGACGAAAGGACAGTAGGTCGCAGTCTCCTAGTCACATACAGCCAAAATTTGCAGTCAAATCCACACACTGATAGAAAGTGACAAATCGCAGACAGAAGGAAGACCCAAATTCGTAGAATACAACCCGGAGAAGGATAGAACCCTTAAACCTAATTATCCCAAATTCGCGGGAAAGGGATTAGTATTTCCCCATTCAAAAGGAGCCTGCGCAGGAAGGTAGGGCCCACATTCCCTCACCTCAGCTCCTCTGTGACCTGCGTTGAAGCCAAACTGTTCGACAGAAGAAAGGAGCTAATGTCGACGAACCAGGCCGAGAAAGACATTCCAATTCGCCGGAGGTCCAATTCAGCCAAGGTGGGCCCCACTGCACCTATCCCTATGTGCATCCTCTCCCCTGCACGTCAAGCAAGAAGCATAGAAGAAAGACTGACGCACTCAGCCTGCGCCAACTTTTTGACGCGACTCGGAGGAGTGCCTCTCGAGCCAAAGTTGTCGAAATCCGTCAAAGTCATTAAAACTCATCGCAACTGCCGTCTCTGAAGAACCGAAGCCACCTTCGACTGTAACACTTGAAGCAAACTGCGGCAGTCACTCAGTCAACTTCAACTCGACATCGCTATTCAACCTGAACGACATCTCAACTCAAGTACACAGTCTCTCTATACCGTACATACTCTATACATGTACGCATATACAAAAAAAAAAGAGGGAGAAAATAAAAAAAAAATAGCTCTAAAATAGCAAGAGAGCCAAAAAAAAAAAAAAAAAAATATACATACAAGTGTACAGAAATATACACTGTCCTAAAAGAGTAAGAGGACAGCAAAGGATACGTACACGAAAAGATAAACGACCCTAAAAGAGTAAGAGGGTCCAAAAAAAATGTTGTGTGCGTGTGTGTGTTCTTCACATTCGACACTTGTTCATTCTCCCTGAACGATCAAGTCTCGAAGGGGGCAATCTGTATGCACCAAAATGCGGCTAGCCCAAATGCGACGAGCCCAAAAATCCACCGATCCAGCAATCGATCGTCGTGGGTAGGCTCAGTCAATTCTCAAAGTCACTTGTCGCAGCCCATCGCTAAGTCCATTCGCGTCGTCGCGTCATCGATCTGATGTCGCCCCTCGCCGGCCAGAACCGCCAAGTCGGCAAAATAATCGCCACAACCATGAGTCAACATCCCCAACAGTTAAACGACCAAGTCTGGTCGCCAACCGAAGAAGCCGAGAAAAGGACGCTCGCAATAGAGGAACTTCTGGTCCTCCCCGCATCTCAGCAACTACAGCAAAAAGGGGATCGTGATCCCTATTCCAAGGATCGACCCCCAACAACTACACAGAATCGGCTACAAATAGCCAGAAACATTCTGTCGCAAGGGTTCGAAAACTGGAGTTCGAAATTCCTTTGTGAAGAGAAATCTTGTGTCGAGCAACACTCTCGCGCACAGAGAGTCTATCGAGCCAAAGAAGATTCAGCAACTTGTAGTCCGTCGTAATTCACCAGTTCAATCGGAGCAGCTCCACACGATCACCGGCAACGTCAACAAGTCGATACACGCGGAACACAAATACTTTCGTCCGACCGACCAAAGCCGTCACCGTTCGTGCACACTCGTTCCAGAACTCATATTTCGACGTCCTCGCCCGAAGCTTAAACTTCATCAAATTCACACGGAGATCGAATCAGAGGAAGCCCAGAAAATTGTACTGGAATTCCTTGATATTCAAAACACAATTGTAACACAAATTTTCTGTCGCAAATTGAATTACTCTCTCGGTCGCGCCTCTTCGCAGACCGGCGGATTTTCGGTGAAATACCTAAAAATCTGGTAAATGTAAAATTTTAGCATATTTTATTAAATACTCATAATTGTGTTATATGTTAAGCTAACTATTACATAATAAGTATAAAATCCAAAATCCAAAATCCAAAAAATCATTATCCGCAATCCCACATTCGGTAAATGTTGCTAGATAGTGAGTTTATTGTTTATGACCTCGAGTACTTTGTTAGTTTTAGCTCTCCTTAGAACGTGCCCATCATGGAGATGACCTCCACGCGTGGGTTTTTTTTATGGCAACAAAACGCAACGAACCGCATGTACTGCACATGCACCGGGAAGGGTAGTACAGAAGGATCCAGCTCCTCACTGGGTCCCACCACGACTACCGACCGACTACCGTCAACTTAAAAAAGAGCCTTAAAGGAGTCTCGCCAAGTGTACCCCAGCCACGTACGCCACGGTAGATTCCCGTGGATCGCGCGGACCACCGAGTTGGAAAAGGCCTCAGTCCCCCGAGTCGAGGGGCCCTCAGTCAGCAGAACTGCAGAAGAGGGATTAAGGGACGGACATAAACACGGGAAAAAGGACGGATTTGCTCCATTTTCCGATAAAGCTGCGCCGGCCGACGTCCCCAGACTTTCGTAACGGAGCAAATGACTGGTGGGCCCCCAACCCAGGGGGCGGGACACATAAGACATTCTATCGCCTTAGATGCGAAATGGAGACCGGCGACGCGAGATGTCCGTACGCTGGGACTGGGGATTCCCAGTCAGCCAGTCACCCCTCCGTCAACTTACCGGTAGCGGCAGTTGATCGCACGACAGAGCGGTTGGTGAACGTGGCGCGCCATCTACCGTTGGTTTAAAACATTCGCTGCGGTGCGGCGTCGGCTGACTTACCATCGGTTACCTCCTCCCTCTCTCACCAGTCGTCGCCACCGGGCATCATCAGCACACACGCCCGCTGCTCGCAGCTCTCCCTCTCTTTCCCTTTCTCTCTCGCCACATAAAAGAAAGGTGCTGCGGAAAAGGCCATTAATGACGGTTAGAAATCTCCGCAAAGAGAAACCGGGCATTTTTCTTTTTTTACATTAATGCTTTATTCTTTTGGCTAGTGGCAACGGATCTCGTCCGTTAGTGACACTCTGCATTCACTCCCTTTGAACTGTCGATATCGTACGAATTGATGGAGAGACCCGCTTTTGCTTAGCGTTAGGGTTTTGTTTTGGACCGGGAATGCTGTCGGAGAGCGTTTTGATCTCTTGAATTCGTTTTCTTTTTCGTCGGTTGCCTTCTGTCTGTCTTTCGTTAACATGGCGGAAGTGGACGGCAGTAGATCGTGGCGGGAAGAGCTGGCTAGTCTTGTAGACACCAGTGTTACTTATACCGGGGACGTGCTGGAGATGGAAACGAGGAATATGGACACTTTTAGCCCCGCGACTGAGGCGTTTGACACTGTGGAAACCGTGGAAGAGAGCGAGAGTTTGAAGGATCAGATGAAAGGGTTTCTGAAGGCTTCGGCTGAATTGATTCAGGAATTGGGTAGGGGCTGTAGGGATATAATCGAGCAAAATATTATTAAGGAAGATTCAATTGTTGTCAAGAAGCTTGCGGGGCCGTGGGATGTGGTTTCTAGTCGACTGAGATTTCTGAATGAATACCTGCCAGAAGATCGGGACCCGGTGCATGCATGGCCAGTAGTAATTTCCGTTTTCTTGCTTGCATTGATAGGTGTGTTTCAATTCTATCTTCGGATGCTGAAAGATCTTTCTTTTTGCATTTATTCTGTTTGTTGTTTTGCATATTCGATCCGTTTAAATTTCCCATTTTAACTAGATTATATGAATCCTCTTTTGTTTTTTGTTTTTTTTCCTCTCTTTCTGGGAATTTCTATAATTTGCTGATAGAGCATGAATACTTCCATTGACTTTGGTTAAATTGGCTGGGAAATATACGACCTGGCAAAATTCTGTTACTGATAGAGCTCCGGTAATTCCATAACACATTTTTTTGTCAAATTGTCTGTGAAATAAACGACCTGGCTAAATTCCTTTGCTGATAGAGCGCTAGCAATTCCCAATTCTTTTATCCAGTTGCCTGTGAAAAAAAATGACCTGGCAAATTAGTATGCATGTCTGCGATTTTGTTGTACATGATGCTACCAAAGTTCTGCTCTTATAGAGCAATGCTAAGAGGGAACTTAGGCAGTAGTTCAGTGGTCCCATAGGAGTTATTGCTGTGGGAGGTCTTGGGTTTGGACCTCCACAGCAGCATTGGAGTATTGGAGATTATTGAAGTTTATATTTGGGAGTTTGTATTCATCATTTAAAAAAAATAGAGCAATGCTAAGAATGTGCTGCATTGGCATGTGGATTTTTTAAATTGCCACATTGACCATCTCACTGGACAGATGAAAATCTATCTTAGATGTGCCAGATCATATACTCTCAGAACTCTCAATTTGCTTCTATTATTGTTAACGTTTTGGTCATGATGATGCCAAAGTATTTCATAAATCTGCCTGTGCATGGACAAATCAGATTTGACCATTCTATACATGTAATGGCTTGGAACATTGTCTGATTTGCTTGATGGCTGAAATTATCTCCTAGACGCCATACTTTTCATTGATATTGTGGATATGTATTTGGATTCTTGCTTTTTTTTTTTTTTTTTGGAAATAGATTTGGATTCTTGCTTTTAATGAGTAGGATCTTGCAAAAGAGTTAGAAACTTACAATGAAGGTTTTATCAGATAGTCCAAAATTCTGAACTTGTTAAAGTTGTCAATATTGATTGTTATTGTACACAGTTTTCCTGTTTTACATCTTCTCATGCCTTCACAATTTTTTTTTCTATTTCCTCAGTAGATCTGGAGATTTGGAAGCTCTGTTTTGTATAACTTTACATCTCACTTCTTACGCTGTTAGAATCTTTCAGGGCATATCTGTTAACTATTATCAATGTCAATTTACTGGAATAGTTTAGCTATGTGGTTTTGTATGTGATAGAGAACTTTTGATTTACATTAATTCAGTGCTCCCTTTTCTCTGATAACAAATCTGTTGTAAGATGAACTAAGTTATCCATGACTATGTTCATGTTTGTTACTTTTCAGTTCAGTTTACTGACGTGAGCAACAATGTATGCGAATGCAGTGTTGGGTATAGGCTCCGAACATCAAACTCCAAAAGCAATGCCTAAAAAAGTATACATAAGACCTCCCAGTGCTACCCGTTTTCAGCTACCTGATGGAAGATATGTGGCATATGAGGACCGCGGAGTCCCAGCTGACAAAGCCAGATTTTCTCTTGTTGCACCTCATTCTTTTCTTTCCTCACGATTAGCAGGTAAAGAAAATTCAGAATTTTGTAGTCTTTGTTTTAGTCTTCAATGACTCTGAAGTATCGCTGCAACGAATATAAGGACTGCACGTAGCCTTTTTATTAATTAGTTGTTTGATCAGGAATACCTGGCGTTAAAGCATCTTTGCTCGAAGAGTTTGGTGTTCGCTTGGTGACATATGATCTTCCTGGTTTTGGTGAGAGTGATCCTCACCCAAGGAGAAACCTTAACTCATCTGCTTTGGATATGTTGTACATAACTGATGCTCTAGGTGTTAAGGACAAATTTTGGGTGGTAGGTCACTCAGGTAGTGGCATGCATGTGTGGGCGGCAGTCAGATACATTCCTGATAGACTTGCTGGTATGTTTTGGATTCAATTGTAAGATCGTCCTGAACTTTTCCTGTTACATTTCTTTGTTCAGAATATACCAGTATTCTAAGATATTCAGTTTGCTAATGAATTTTATTGCTTAGGTGGGGTAATGGGGTTCAATAGTTCAAAAATAAAAATAAAAATAAAAATAAAAAATTATTCTAATTTTGCTTAAAATTTCATTCTAATATTGCTTAAAATTAAATGAATTTATTATCCTAAAAAGGTCATCTATGCATCCACTAAAAGTTTCTGAACCTCTAATTTGATGTTTGCAACTCAACATGCAGGTGCAGCTTTATTTGCTCCAATGTGTAATCCATATGACTCAAGAATGACTAAAGATGAAAGACAAAAAATCTGGTCAGAGTGGACACTGCGAAGGAAGTTTCTGTATTTTTTATCTAGAAGGTTTCCAATCTTCCTTCCTTACTTTTATCGACGAAGCTTTCTATCTGGAAGGCACAACAAACCTGAGAAGTCTTTATCTTTGTTAATGGGAAAGAAGGTAGGTGTCTTTCCATCTTTTTTGCTGAATTATGAATTTATGAAAAGGACAAAAAAAATTTCTGCCTTGCTAAATCACATGCCATTGATCACTATCATGATATAATGTGTTGTTTAATGTTTAAGGATTGGCTGTTGGATCTGGTGGCCCAACTAATTGTTGGTTCAAATCCACTATAAACCTTGACACAGTGGCTGTCCATCGCTGGCCCATATATATAGTTTTCCCATGTTATAATGATAATCTTTGTATCTTTGCTAGTGGTTGCCACTTGTTTGGGAATAATGTACTTTGTTTTCTTCTGTTGATTCTATTATGTCTGTGTTGCTGCCTGTTCAAGTTTTCACTTTTCCACGTAATGCTTGTCATGCAAAAACCTAGCTGCAGTAATTTTTTTTTCAGAGGTATTTCCATATTATGAAAGCAATTCTGAAGATAATGTTTGGGTTTGCCCTTAGGCACATTGTCAAAATTTTCTTTATTTATATTCTAAGGATCTGGCTAAATGGAGAGGTGCTGATGTAAACCAAATGATTAAGAAAAATAAATGTCCCATCTGAGCAGGGAAACTTGGATCATTTTGACATATGAAATAAAAAAAGTCAAGCCAGTATATCTTGATTTTTAATAGATACTCTTGATTAAAAATACGAGCATAAATCACAAGAAATGAAGGAATAGTTAATGAAGGATTTTTGTCATGGAAATAAGATGGTTCTTCCAAAAGAGTGTTGGAGACTGAAAATGTATTAACTGCAACAGAATCTTTTATTTTGTATCAAAGTTGATTCTGTTTGAAGGAGACTGCCCATGTAGAGTTATTAAGAAGTTGATTCTGTTTGAAGGAGACTCTGCCCACTTATTATTAAGAGGTTGATTCCCCACAGGATAGAGCATTGATGGAGGATCCAAGCTTCATCGACTTTTGGGAGAAGGATGTTGAGGAGTCAATACGGCAAGGAAACCCAAAACCATTTGTGGAAGAAGCTGTGTTACAGGTATCCTACTGGGGCTTCAGTCTAGCTGACCTTCAGGTGCAGAAGAACCGCCAGGGGAAAAGCTTACTGGTTTGGCTGAAATCCTTTTACAGTCCAGCTGAAGTAGAATTGGCTGGATTTCATGGACCGATACACATCTGGCAGGTATATTCTCCTGAATTCTGTTCTTTTGTGATGTTTTCTTTTTGCTTTTCAAATATTAAGGAACCGATTTACCTTGATGCTTTACTTACCTGGAAACTGTCAAGAAGCTTAATGGTTGTAGTGTGTTATCTGCTCAACTATGAAGGCCTAACTCCTGTGTAACTATGCTGTTTAGGGAATGGATGATCATGTGGTCTCACCTGCCATGAGCAATTTCGTGCACCGGATTGTACCTGGAGCTGCAGTCCATTGGTTGCCTGATGAAGGACACTTCTCCTATTTTTATTTGTGTGAAGAATGTCATAGAAATATATTTTTGACTCTTTTTGGGCCTCCTGAAGGTCCTCTTGATTGGACCGACGAGGAAGTTGTGGAGGAATATCAAACAACTTCCGATGAAGATGGCAATACAGATGGTTCATGTCTTACAATCAGTGAAGACTAATGCATCAATTGTTACTATTCATTTTTTCTGTCCTTAATTTTCTCTTTCTTCCACCTTAGAAATGACTTTTTGAGGATGAGATATGTAAATACCATAGCTCCCACCATTCTATCAGTGCAGGAAAGCTTTTCATATGTAAGATAGAAGTTTTCTGCTTATTCTTGAAGGTCAATGAGCTCATGTTCCTCCAGGAATCTTTTGAAATTGTGGGTATTGCAGCATTATAATCTCCAGAATGGCAAGAAGTCTACTTCCCACTCATTCAGGCTTTATTTTCAATTGTCACAAAGCCCTGTACTGGAAGCTCTACACAATTTCTAAAGTGGCCTCAATTGAGTATTCATCAGCTCATGAATGATGCAACTGCAGCCTGCCTGCACAAGGTGCATATCCAACAATTCGAAGGGGAAATCGTCAGCCAAAGTGAGAAGATTCTGCTGTCATCTGAATTCCAACAATATCTTCGAGGCAAAAACCCGTTCTGGAGGAGTATCCACCATACATGTTATTGACAAGGTTCTGCTTGTAACCCACTCCACAACCTCCCCACGATTCCCTTCCCAACCACCCCATGATTCTCCACCCTACCATGATACATTCTGGTCAAAATCCTTCGATACTCTTGTTTACTGTCTGCAGAGCAATCAATATTACCGAGAAAGAACACCCTAGTAATGACGACTTAATGTAGTTGATTGAAGTTTGAAACTTGAAACGGGGGTTCCGTTGCTCGGCTGTGCACAATCAATTATATCAAAGGTAGTAAAGACTCAATTCACATTCAGCGTGATGCACACTGCTTGTCGCTGTTTGATGATTAGAAATAAAAAGAGAAATAAATGGCCCAAATTCGACGAGCCCAGAAATCCATCGATCTAGCAATCGATCGTCGTGGGTAGGCTCTGACTATTCTCAAGGTTATTCGTTGTAGCCCATCGCGATGTCCAGTTGCGTTGCTACGTCATCGACACAATCGATGCCCCAGTCAGCAAGAAGTCGTCGCGTCAGCACCAGTCATCAAGCCAAGCTACAGGTCAGCCTCCTCAACAGTTAAACGACCAAGTATGGTCGTTAACCGAAGGAGTCTAGAAAGAAGACAACCATGATCCTCATTCGGGGAATCCAGGAGAGAAACTCTCCAGTCTTCCTTCCCTCTCAAAAGAAGCAGCCAAACGGGGATCGTGATCCTCATTCCAAGGATCGACCCCCAACAACTGCGTAGAACCGACTACAAATAGCAAGAAATATTCTATCACAGGGGTTCAAAATTTGGAGTTCAAAAACTTTTGTCCAAGTACGCTTCCACGCACAGAAAGCTCTCTCGAGACGAAGGTCTGAAAAATCCTTCATCGAGAAGAATTCTCACGAACAGAAACTCTTTCGAGCCACATAAGTCAGCAACTTGCAGTTCATCGAAACTCAACAGTTCGACCGGAGCAGCTCTACACGTTCGCCGGCAACGTCACAAGTCGATACACACAGAACACAAATACTTCCGCCCGACCGACCAAAGCCACAACAGTTCGTGCACACTCATTTCAGAACTCAAACTTTGACGTCCTCGCCAGAAGCCGAAACTTCACCAAACTCACACGGAGATCGAATCAGAGGAAGCCTAGGAGATTGTCCTCGCATTCCTTGACATTCAAACACATTGTAACACAAATTCTCTATCGCAGATCGAATTACTCTCTCGGTCGCGCCTCTTCGCGGACCGGCGGATTTTCGGTGAAACAGATTTGGCATACCTGGTGGGACGTTTCCTACCTCTCTTCTCCTTCTCAGTTCAACAAAAAAAAATCTCTCAGCCATGGCCAGCAACGCCAACAACAACAACAACAGGGGCAAGCAAATTGCCACCTCGAGCTCTGCTCACCCGCGCCCTACCGTGACTGCGGGCTCAATCGCAGGAGCTCGCGGGCCAGCTGCCGCATCTCCGGACGACCTCCGCGCTCCTACCTCTCCACCACCGGCCACTCGCCCGATGACCAGGGCTTTGGCCAAAAGCTTGTCCACTGGATAAGCTCCCTTCATCGCGACACACGTCGCCCGCGCGCCGTGTTCGTGCCACATGCTACTGCGCCCTTCATCAAGCCAACCGCGGCCTCCGCCAAACAAATTCCAGCAATGGCTAAGCCAACATATTTGGCCGTTCCTGCCTCTCCTCCGCCTCGCAGCCCGACAGTTAGCCTGGCTCAGTCGCCACCATCGCGAAGGAGCTCCATCGTCCCTGCTTTGGTGCAGCTCTTCGAACAACATGGGGGCATGACTTCCTCCTCTGCGACAAGAGTGAATTCGCCATCGGCCTCCTCCGTACAGAGAGCGACGACCGAAGATAGGTCTCCGATCGTGACCATCTCTCATGATCTTCTAGCCGCACTCACCGCAGCAGCCGGTCCATCACCAATCTGCTCACCTCGCCGACAGACACCAACGACCTCCCCTGCTGCGCTATCGCCCATTTCTTCCTACCGAAACTCATCGGGGGCTGCCGCCACAAGTTAGTCACCCATTAAAACAACATACCGCGCTCAACCGACAGCGGCCGGCTCAACCGACAGCGGCCGGCTCAATCGACAGCGGCCGGCTCTCCCGATCGGTCGCCCACCGCAACTTCTCCACACCCAAGAACACCGACGACCGTCTCCCCAATGCGGTCGCTGATAAAAATCTCACCATTTTGATCTGCGTCGGGAACAGCTCCACCGACGCCGACCATCAAAATAGCCGCAATGACGACTTCGGCCAAAACAGTAGAAGAGCAGCTTGCCGAAATGCCAGCTACACTTAAAGAACAAAGCGAGCAACTGCATATCAAAGACCCGCAGCTCGCAGCTCGCGACCTCCAAATCGCGAGGATCTTAAAGCGGCTCGAAATGGGCGCGGCCACCAACAACTCTGGTGGCGTTTCTCAAGAAGTCGATTGAAACCGGCCGACTACCAGTGGTTCAGCCAAACCACCACAAGAAGACCTCGCCTCCGACGACGAGCTGCCGCCCGTCACACCAATGGCCATTCGTCGAGGTCGAACCGAAGCAGAGCCGGCTGCTCTCACACTCGACGCAGTCACCGAGCTCATCAATCGTGTTGTACATAACAGCTCGGGCAACAGCAAATCTGCGCCTACCGGAGGCCCTACACGCAGAGGATCCATAACATCTTGATGCCGGTCGGCTACCATCCTCCAAAATTCCAGCAATTCAATGGCGACGGGCACCCTAAACAACGCGTCGCCCACTTCATTGAAACCTGCAACAACGCCGGCATCGACGACGACTTGCTGGTCAAACAATTTGGCCGGTCGTTGAAGGGAAATGCCTTCGACTGGTATATCGAGTTGGCCCAGGAGTCAATCGACAGCTGGGAACAATTGGAGTGAGAGTTCTTCAGCCGATTCTACAGCACTCGGCACACTGTCACTCTGGTCGAGATCACCAATCTCAAACAGAAGAAAGGCGAAAAGGTGATCGACTATATCAACCGGTGGAAGAATTTGAGCTTAAATTGCAAAGAAAGTTCGAATCTGTCCCTCGAAGCCGAGATCGAAATGTGCTCTCGAGGCAGTGAGAGTTCCTGCGATACATTCGAAGTCAAAGGCCAACCGACTTTCAAGAGCTCGCGCCAGAGGCTCACAATATGGAGAACCTCATCGAGGAGTGAGGAGAAGAAGTTCCCTCGACTGCTGACCCTTGTAAGAAAGGGAAAGCAGCAGCCGCGACTGCGCCCAAAGACACGAAGGAGAAAACAAAAGTTTCCTTCGTGACGAGCGCTTTCGAACCAATCAAGGTCAGGAGCAAGGTCAAAGCTACTTACCTCTCACGACAGCTAATCGGGGGCACATACCGAAGGCCTTCGCTGGAGGAATGACAGGCCAAGACATTCCCGTTCGCCGACGCGGATGTTTCTGTCATGCTAGACTTGCTCCTCGACAACCAATTACTCAAGTTGCCAGAAGTTAAAAGAGATGGCGACTTGTCCAGGAGAAAAGATCCGAACTTCTGCAAGTACCACCGCTTGGTCGGGCACCCGACCGAGAAGTGCTTCGTCTTGAAAGATAGGATCATGGATCTAGCGGCTCAAGGCCGTATTGAAATCGAAGGAGCCAAAAACACGGCGTCCTCACATGTATCTCCAGTCAAGCCGAGCCAAACCGGCGAGTTCGGCCAAGCAAATAGCAAGTCACAAGGAAGGAGTACCGTGCAAAATTCGGTCCCTCCAACCGACCGTACAACAACAGATGACCACTGGCTAAGGTCGCATCAAAACCGGCACCCCGAGAAGCAGCTGCAACTGACGCAGAGGGGTGGATCCTGGTCACCCGGCGGAAGAAGCCTGTTCGAGAACTCGAACCGACGCCGACGAACAGCAAAACAAAGGTGAAGCGGCCAAACAAAAGAGCCGCTAAGCGCCAAAAGAAAGCTCTCGGGACTAACGTTCAAAGAGCAAACAAAAAGAAGAGAATGCCCGTCACACTGGCGGAGTTCTTTCCAAAGGAGTTCTTCGTGTCGCCAGCTATGGTGGCGACTTGCTCGACAGCTCCTCCCGAGTGGACAGCACCAAACGACAAAGGCAAACTACCAGTCGTCGAATACGTCGACCTCGAGACGTCACTCAAACAAATCTCGCTGCTAAACGAGAGAAGACGACCTCGACTTGGCCATTCGGTCAAGACAAGCTCTAATTCGAGTCCTCGACAAACCAGAGGAACTCCAAGCCGAAGTTGAAATGCTGCTCATGAGGAAACACGACTTGCCAAAAGTCGGGCTAACTCCACCTTACCGAAAGGAGGAAGAAGATGCGCTATCCTCTCCGCAACAGGCAAAATCAGAGGAAGCACTTGTCGTCTCATGTCCGTCGTGCATCACATTTTGAGAAGAGGATGCGCAGTTGGCGTTGAAGAATCATAATCGACCGTTGTTCGTCTCTGGCTACATCAGAGACCACAAAATCAATCGCTTTCTCGTCGATTGTGGATCCGCAGTTAACATTCTGCCGATTCGCACAATGAAGAATGTTGGCCTCTCTGCTGGCGACCTCTCTCTGAGCTCTCTCCTCGTCCAAGGCTTCAATCAGGAAGGCCAGAGAACGCTCGGTATGATCAATCTTAAATTACACATCGGCGACATGGTGGCCGAAAATCCTTTCCAAGTCATCGACTCAAGAACATCTTATAATCTGCTCTTGAGCTAACCGTGGCTTCACGCAAATGGAGTTGTGCCATCCACACTTCATCAGTGCTTCAAGTACTGGGAGAACGGCGAGCAAAAGACGGTGTACGCCGATGAAAGCCTGTTCACGGAGGCAGAAGCATCATTAGTAGACGCCAAATTCTATCTGACGACCAGACCGACAGTCAAATTGTCACCCCGACCGAACTAGGTGCCAAATGCCAAGAGCACTCCGACGCAAATTGTATCACCCAAACAGCCGACGCAAGCCATGTCTACCAAACAGTCGACGCAAGCCGCATCCCCAAAATAGACCACGACGCAAGTCGTATCTCCTAGACAGCCGGCGCACAACAATCAGCCAGCACATGGCCACAAACCGGTCGCAACAACTCCAGCACCAACGCAGCATAATGTACCTATCTTACGGTACATCCCGCAGTCGCAAAGAAAGAAGGGAGAAGCTCCTTTGGTCGTCTATAAAAAAATTCAGCTGAACCCTTTGGCAGAAAAAATTACCCTCCCACTACCGAAGCTGGAGAACAGAAGCATTGTGAAGCAATTCCCAATCTCGAGCAGTTGCCATCTACTCGCTCGAACGAAGGCTTCGACCCGAACGCGTATCGGCTGATGGCCAGAGCCGGAGGCAACTTCACAAAAGATCAGCTCCACAAAAAACCACCCGTCGCTCTGCCGGTCCTCACTCCAGAAGAGGAAAAGTTAGGAAATGAAGGTCGACGAATCACTCAAGGTCGCCTAGGCCTCGGCTACTAGAAAGAGAATCCGATCAAAATCTATAGAGCTCAAACAAAGCCAATCAAGATAACTAGAAAGACATCGGCAGATGTACACCAGGTTTTAGTCTGCCAAACTCCGATGAAAAAGAAAAATGCTTTGAACCCGGTGATTATTTACACTTTGAAGGCAGCCATCGCACGAGCTCGTGCATACGACTCGGTTATGGTAAATCACATCTCAGTTGCCGACGACAATCAAGAGGACGACGAGTTCATCTTGGATGAGGCACCGGCTACTTTCGAGGAAGGTGGTCAGTCGACCCTCGACGAGTTAAAGAAAGTTGACCTGGGCACAAAAGAAGATCTAAGGCCGACATTTTTTAGCGTTTCGCTATCAGCAGAAGAGGAGGTCGAATACATGTCGTTGCTTCAAGAATACCGCGACATATTCGCCTGGAATTACACAAAAATGCCAGGCCTCTATCCATGAGTCGTAGTGGATAAGCTAGCGGTTCATCCCTTTGCTCGGCCAGTCAAACAGTCGCAACGATGGTTCCGGCTAGAACTTGTACCAGAAATAAAAAAAGAAGTCGACAAATTGATCGCTGCCAATTTCATCAGGGAGGTGAAGTACCCGTCCTGGATTGCAAATATCGTACCAGCCAGGAAGAAGAACGACCAAATTCGGGTTTGCGTCGACTTTCATGACCTGAACAAGGCTTGCCCGAAAGACGACTTCCCTCTGCCGATAACAGAACTCATGGTCGATGCCACGACGGGTCATGAAGCTCTCTCTTTCATGGACGGGTCATCCGGTTATAATCAAATTCACATGGACCCAAAAGACGAGGAGCTCACCGCATTTTGAACTCCTAAAGGCATCTTCTGTTACAAAGTGATGCCATTCGGGCTCAAGAACGCCGGCGCAATGTACCAGAGGGCAATGCAAAATATTTTTGATGACTTTTTGCATAAGCGCGTCGAGTGCTATGTCGACGACCTGGTCGTAAAGACGAAAGAACGGTCAGACCATCTTCTTGACCTCGGGGCAGTATTCGAGCGACTTCGACGGTTTCAGCTCAAAATGAACCCGCTGAAATGCGCATTAGGTGTCACCTCAGGCAAGTTTCTGGGATTCGTTGTACACCATCGAGGAATTGAAATCGACCAATCAAAAATCGATGCAATTCAAAAGATGTCAGAGCCCAAGAACATCTCCAAACTCAAAAGTTTTCAAGGCCACTTAGCAAATATTCGGCGCTTCATCTCAAATTTAGCCAGAAGATGCCAGCCATTCAGCCGCTTGATGAAGAAAGACACGGCGTTCGAATGGGACGAGTCTTTCCGGAACGCCTTTAACAACATAAAGGCGTATCTCACCAAGCCGCCAGGGCTCGTCGCTCCAATCGTCGACAGACCGTTGCTGTTGTACATCGCAGCGCAAGAGAAATTGGTCGGAGCACTCTTGGCTCAATGCGACGAGGACAATAAAGAACGTTCTCTCTATTATCTAAGCCAAACATTGGTGGGCCTCGAAATCAATTACACACCAATTGAGAAAACTTGTCTGGCACTCATCTTTGCAATCCAAAAGCTCCGGCTCTACCTCCTGGCGCATTCGACGAACTTGATTTCGCGAGCCGACCCACTGAAATACATCATGTTGCGATCAATTCTCTCCGGCCGACTGGCAAAATGGGCATTGCTTCTCTTAGAATTCAAAATCAACTTCGTGCCTCAACGCGCAATCAAGGGCCAACCGCTGGCGAACTTCTTGGCTGACCACCCAGTGCCAGCCGAATGGGAATTAACAGAAGAGTTCCCAAACGAAGAAATCTTCCTAGTTGAGTGCTTCCCCCTTGGGAGATGTATTTCAACGGCGTTGCACGGAGAAACGGAACCGGCGTGCGGGAGTTCTGTTCGTTTCACCAAGAAAGGACCTGCTCCCGTATTTGTTCGTTCTCAAAATTGTTCAATCAACGAAGCGAAGTATCAAGCAATCCTCCTCGGACTCGATATGGCGGTCGAGATGAGGCTGCCGCAGCTAAACATCTACGGCGACTCGGCTCTTGTCATCAAGCAACTCACAGGGGAGTTTGAAGTAAAGAAACTCGAGCTCGTGCCGTTCTGGAGACATGTCAGTGAACTTCTGGGCCAAATTCCGGAAGCTTCACTCCACTACGTCCCTCGATCCGAAAATGGGCCAGCCGACGCATTGGCTGGAATTGCGGCCAGTCTAGCGCAATTCGACGAACGACCAATCCAAGTCCCCATTTGCGAACGATGGGTAATCCCTCCACCGGCCGCAGAAGAAACAGAAGAAGAGCAGATAGAAGAGATAGAAGAGTCTCTCCCAATCTCGGCCAGCCAAAACGAAGTTGAAGAGTGGCGAGAGCCTATCTCGAATTTTCTCCGCTATAGCACACTCCCGGTCGACCTGCGAGAGCGAGTTCAAATTCGTCGAACAGCACCAAGGTACGTTTTCGTCAATAACGTACTCTATCGGAGGTCGTACGAAGGTCTGTTTCTTCGATGCCTATCAAAAGAAGAGGGACTACAAGTGCTAAAAGAAACACACGGTGGAATTTGCGGCGCGCACCAGGCTGGCCCTAAGCTCCACTTACAAGTTAAAAGGTTGGGCTACTATTGGCCGTCGATGCTCAGGGGCGCTACCGAAATGGCTCGATCCTGCAGACCGTGCCAACTTCATGCCAATTACATACACCAGCCACCGGAGCCGCTTCATCCGACGATCGTGTCATGGCCATTCGAAGCTTCCCACTCTGCGAATTGCTATAAGAGAAGGATTGACGACAGAGGAATGCACTCAGCTGCGACTTGCAGAACTTGAGTCACTCGATGAGCAGAGACTCGAGGCACAACAACGTCTCGAGTGCTACTAGTCCAGAATGACACGAGCCTTCAACAAAAAGGTACGGCTCAGGTCATTCCAGAAAGGCGACCTCGTGCTTGCAGTTAGACGGCCAATGCTCTTTAAGAGCAAAACCGGGGGCAAGTTCGCGCCGAAATGGGAAAGACCGTACGTGGTGCAGGAAGCCTACACCAATGGCGCCTACAAGCTAGTCACTTCAAACGGTTCGGAGCTGCCGATAACGAATGGTAAATTCTTCAAATGATTTTACCCATGAAGAGGGGGCAGCGAAAAAAAAAGAAAAGAAAAAAAAAGGAAATCAAATAAAAGAAACAGTACTTCTCATTGCGAAAAAAAATGTGTGTGATGAGAACAATGCAAGCCTCGCAACAAAAAGGGGAGGCTACAAAAAAAAAAAGAGAGAGAAGTCAAGCCTCGCAAACAAAATACAGGCTATAAAGAAAAAATAAAGAAAAAGAGCTTCATCAAGGTGGAGGAAGCTCGAAGTCAGCCACCCGTTGCCGCAGTCGAACTACTTCAGCACGAACCTCAGCCAGCCCTCGCGTCTCGGCCTCGTCGAGAATGGGACATGAACGAATAGAAACGAGTTGACTCTCGAGAGCAGAAGCCTCCTCCTCAGCAGTGTCAATCCCACTACGGATGGTCGCAAGTTCAACATTGATGGAGTCGAGTCGAACCGACACAAATGCTAGGCGTTCGTGAAGAGCCTTCTGCTCAGCCTCAGCAGCCTCACGCTCAGCCTGATACCTATCCAAGTCCGCTGTTAAGTCATCGCGCCGACGGCTCACACGTTGGACAGATTGGGCGAGTTCAGCTTCGGCAGCAAATCGCTTGGCCAGACTGAGTTTCCCGGACAAAGAATCAAGTAGCTGATGAAAGCGATTCACTTTCGAGGCGAAATCCTCGACCCATTGCTCCAAGATTGAAGTGTTAATGCCGACCCCTCTCAAGTGGTCAAGGATGACGTGGGTGTCTGCAACAAGCTCCGGCGAACACAGATTGTCGGGCGGCAACAAATTCGACTCGACGAACACCGCCCACAGCCCCAAAGCAGACCGCTACAGTAACAATCTCGACCTTGCCGAAGGACGGGAAGTCGACACCTAGAAAGAAAAAAGAAGAGATAAGAAAACAAAAAAAAAGAGAAGTGATACACTTACCAACGAAGGTTGTGAAGTCGAGGAATCCTCGCTGATGGGCAGCCGAGCTGAGCCAGAAAATCCCTCCTTGGCAGCAAGAGACGTCTCTCCACTGCTGGGAGGAAAAGTCACAAGAACTTCCCTCCTCGAAGTCGCATCAACAAGAGGAGACGGACCAGAAAGCGGGTGCTGAAATTCACTCGCGATCGTGACTCCGGCGTCTCATGTAAGTCCCTCAATTACAGTATGTCCGTCTAAAGGCTGAAGAGGCGCTACACCCTCACCAACATTCGTCCTCGGGCACTCAATTTCGCAAATTACTAACTCACCGGCAGCAGTTGCTAGAGGTGTTTCTTCTCTGATCCATCCCAACTGGTGAATATCCTCTACCTCAGCAAGATCAAACAAATCCTCTTGTCAAAAGACTGGCTGACCTCCAGAAGGAGGTACGACCATCGCAAGGGTATCAGAAGGCGGGCCAACTGGCTCTTGAACGGCTTGCGCCTCAACTTGGTCTATCTGCGCAGGGGGCACCACTGGGTCTAGAGCGGCTTCTCTGGCCGGCAGAACAACGGGATCGTAACTCTCCTGCTCTTTAGCTCTTCCCTCCGAGGACCCTGACAGGAGATTCTTCGAAGGCAGAACGCCAAAAAGTGGAGTTAAATTCGTCAGTGGCTTACCCAGACCAGTCCGCAGCCGCTCTTGAAGGGAGGCGGGACAAAAATGAATGGCTCTGACTGCGGAGCCGCGGACTTCTTTTGCGAAGCAGCCTTCTTCGGTGAAGTTGCCAACTTAACCAACCCCTTCCCCTTGCCTTCAGGAACATTGGCTGCCGGTAAAGAGATACTATTGGCCGAGAATCCCGTTGTGCCGGAGAAACCTCTCTAATTACGATGCCCTTCTCCGGTGCCGCTTGTGTTGGGGCTGACAGCTTGTCTTTCACAACCTTCGGCCGCGGTGCTCGCTTCTTCGCAACCTTACTCTTCTTTTCCTTGGGAGAAGTCGGAGGCTTTGAACCCTTTCGCGAACTTTTCTGGTCGCGACCCGCCGCACCACCACCAGCTTGCGTAGGCGCCAAGGCCTTTTCCGGTGCAGGTGCATCAGTGAACTGCCTCCATGCAAGCTGAACACAAAAGGAGAGTGAGCGAAATCAAAACAAAGAGAAGAGGTGAGGAAGGCAGCAAACAAAAAAGAAAAGAAAGAGAGGAAAAGTAATTACCTCAAAGAGGGGAATGACTGCCTCAAGCCAGGATTCCCAAAAAAGGGATGTCACACCGGTGTCAGAGGCCGGACTCATGAAGGCAGGAACCTCCACGCAGCCAAGGGGATAGGCAGTCCCTGCTCGCCATAACTCCACGAACGCGTTTACTGGAGCCGTTTTTCGCTAGTCGGAGAATAGCACACCCGACAAGTCTTGGCATAACCCAAATTGATGCGCGAACTGGTGAGGACTATAAGGCTCCACTGCAAGAAGGTCGCACTGCCGTAAAACCAGAAATGTCGCCCGCAGTCAACGGAAGTATTCAACTTCAATCCGAGACGCGAAGTGACCAGACTTGTCGAGGATCAGACCGGGGGGAAGAGCCTCCGCAGGATACCAGCATCGTGCTCCGCTACGCCAAAACAAAGAACGAGCCTCCCTTTGAGTATAAACGTGAGCAAGCGCCGGATTACAATAGAGCATCATGAGGGGTCAGTCGTCGCTGCTGGAGTCAGCCTCATGGACGCCGAACCGCTGGGCGAGCCATGCATAGACGAATGGCCAAGATACCCTCCCTGGTGAAAAGTCGTTGAATCCCCGATAGATGTTGGCCAAAGCCGCACCGGCCAGACTACACTTCTTACCGCTGGCCATGAAACAGGCCATCTTGAAGGTGTTTAACCTCAGCATGCCGCCAGATAAAGGCAAGACGAAATGACAGAGCCACAGTGACAAAAAGGCTGCCAAATAAACCTCATCTGCGAGGGCGTCAGGAACTCCCAGCTCAGAGAGAGGCTGATTCAGCACGGCCAATCGGTCGCGGCTTCGAAAGCCTGTCGTCTTCCCATGATCAGCCCATGGGTCTTCTATAGGTCACTCGTCCCCTTTAGTACGGAACCAGAAAGATGTCCACTCAGACATAGAAACCCCAAAAAATCCATCCACATTCGAAGCTCTCGCCCGACAAAAAAGTCGATAATACGCAAGGATGAGGTATTGAATGCTCTCAGGTAGCGGCATAGAACGACTCTGAGTGAAATAGGCGAACGCTGGAGTCACTTCATCGTAGATACTCCCGAAGAGAGGCAGTCCTCCAAGCTGGTGCATATCCCATAGAGAAATTGACAGCTCCCCTTCACGAGTGAAAATGGTGTTGGTAGAAGAGCACCAGACCTCCAAAAAAGAATAGATAACGTTGCTGCAAAACTGGTACAAAAACATGGAGGCTCGAACCGCGTGAGTAAGGTCTGTCGCAGCCAACTGCTCGGGACATGTACGGAGGATGACATATGCCCATTTGAATAAGAAAGGCAGGGGGCAGGGGGCAAAGTTCACCTCTGGTCGACTCTCCCAAGAGTCGAATCGGTCGCTGTCGATATTAAGCTTCAGCACCATGAAACGGATCAGTTGATCATGCATGGGACTCAGCAAGATGTTGCCTATAGCCTGATGTGGAGATGACAAAGCTTCATCGACCCTCGAGAGATAACAGATCTGGTCGTCCTCGTCTACAACAGGGCGACTCCATAGGTCGTGAACAACCTTGACTGTTGGCACAGTTACATCACACCCGCCATAGGCCGACGGTCCTCCGAGAGCCAACAACAATGGCTTCTGTTCCTCCTTGGAATCGCGGATTCGTAGGCAGTCCCGAAGTGCGCCCCTCACAATGGTCTTGATAGTTGTGATGGTCAGGCCGAGGAAGGAGAAAGAAGTTGGAGCGGCAGACATGTGCGATAGAACAGGAGAAGTCAGGTATGCGGTTCACTCTCTTACAGTTCAAAAAAAAAAAATTGCCTACGACCAGGGATGGAGAAGTCTAGGTCGCAAATAAAAAAAAAGGGAGAAAGAAAAGAAAAAACGCAAGTAAAAAAAAAGGAGCGACAAAAAAGACCAGTCGCCGGTGAAAGAGGAAGAACGGAGAAAGAAAAAAAAAAGAGAGAGGGTAAACACCGATTGTCTCAGACAACCCGACCAGCAAAACAAACTGCTTTTGAAACAAATCTCTCAACGGACACAGTTCAAAAGCCTTGCGTCTGGCGACAGACCAGACGCGACCAAAACAACAACACTGTGCCTTCACGACCGAGTGGAGTACATTTCAAAGCCCAGCGACCGAGCTGAGCACAACTCAAGAGTTCCGCGCCCGGTGACTAAGTCAGGCACGATCAGTGGCGGAGCCATGAAAAATTTCTTGCGGGGGCCAAAAATAAAATGTAAAGAATATATAATATATGAAAAATTTTTATTCCATCTCTCCAAAATCTCCCTCTCTCTCCCTCTCTATATAATATAATATGATATATATCACTATATATCTTTCTCTCTCTCTCTCTCCACTCTCCTTTTCTCTCTTTCTCTCATTCACTCTCACTTTCTCTCACTCTCTCCTTCTCTCTCTTTCTCTCTCTCCTTTCTCTCTCTCCTTCTCTCTCTTTCTCTCTCTCTCTCTCATTAGCTCTTTCTCTCACTCTCTCACTCTCTCATAAGCTCTCTCACTCTCACTCTCCTCTCTTCTCTCTCCTCTTTCTCTCTCCCCTTCTCTCTCTTTTTCTCCCTCTCCTTCTCCTCCCTCTCTCTCCTTCTCCTCTCCTTCTCCCTCTCTCTCATTCTCTCTTTCCCTCTCTTTCTTTCTCTTTCCTTCTCTCTTCCCTTCTCTTTCTTTCTCTCTTTCCCTCTCTTTCTTTCTCTCTTTCCCTTTGTCTCTCTCTTTCCCTTTCTTCCTCTCTTTCCTTCTCTCTTTCCTTTTCTATATATATTATATTATATTTTAAAATGGGTGGGGGGCCTTATTGTATAAACATATATAAGGGTTTACGAAATATTTGGGGGGGCCATGGCCCCCCCTTGCCCTCCCCGTCTCCGCCATTGGGCATGATCAAAATAAAAATAGCACCCGATAACTGAGCCGAATGCAATCAAAATAGAAACGCTGCACCCAAACCAAACACAGCCCAAAAGCAGCACCCAGCCACCGTGCCGGGTGCGACCAAAACAACAACACTGTGCCTCGGCGACCAAGCCGAGCACAATCCCAAAGGCGTTGTTCACGGCGACAAAGCCTAGTGCGACCAAAACAATCAGCCTCGCGACCAACAACTAAATCGAAGGCAAACAACAACTCCAGGGCCCGCGACCAAGCCGGACAGAACCAAATGGAGAATTCAGCATCTGGCGACAGAGCCAAACGCCGCACACTCGATCCTAGTACCGGACGACTGAGTTGGACAGGAAACGGATGCTGCAAAACAACAAACTCTGTGCTCGGCAAAACGAACTGAGCATAATTCAAAGCTTCGCGACCAACAACATAGCCGGTCGCGATCGAAACAAGTGCCCGACGACCGAGCCGAGCACAGTCCAAAGCATCGCGACCAGCCACAAAGCTGGCCACAATCGAAACAAATGCCCGACGACCGAGCTGAGCATAATTCAAAGCTTCGTGACCAGCAACAAAGCCGGCCGCGATCAAAACAAGTGCGATCACCCAACGACCAAGCCAACTGCGATCACTCAGCAACTCGTACTCGGCGCTCAAGCAGTTGCTACAACAGCACCCGACGACCAAGGCGTGTGCGCCAACACAGAAATTCAGCCTCCCAGCGACCAAGCCGGGCTCAGCCGAATCAAAATCTCGGCACCCGACGACTAAAACAAAAGTTCAACCTCCTGGCGACCGAGCCGGCCAAAGTTAAAACAAAAATCAGCATCCCACGATCAAGCCGGATGCGACCACACAACAATTCGCACCCGGCGATCGAGCCAGTTGCGACAACAGCACCCAACAACCAAGCCGGATGCAACAACATAGAAACTCAACACCCCGGCAACCCAGCCGGGCTCACTCGAAGCAGAATTCAGCGCCCGACGACCGAGCCGGACGCAAAACAGAAGTTCCGCGCCCGACGATCGAGCCGGACGCGACCTGCACCACCCGGCGACCGAGCTGGAAGCAATATGAAACAAATTCACAACTCTCGACGACTAAGCCAAGCACAACACGCAGAAGCCCAACCCCGGCGACAAAGCCGGGTGCGACCAAGACGGAATGGTAGCTCCCGGCGACCTTGCCGGGTGCGACTGAAACCAACTTCAGCACCTGGCGACAGAGCCAGGTGCGATACAAAATCATAGCGTTTGGTTTTCAGGCCAAACGAAGCAAAAAAATTTTTTGTGAAAAGAGAGGAAATTCGAGAAGAAAAAAAAAAGTGAGAGACTGTGAGAGGAGTTGAAAATGAGAGTAGAGAAAAAGAAGAAGAGAGAGGGAGGAAGAGAAGAAGAAAGAAAAAGAGCGGGATCCCGGCTGACTCGAATTCAGCCAGAAACTGAAGGGAGAGAAGGAATTTGCATACAATACCTTTAAATTCTGGTTTGCGGAGAACTTCTGACGCAAGCCGGGACCCGAAAAGGATCGCAAAGCAGAGAGAAGTTGCAGACTAAGCCAAGTCACAGACTGTCTCCCAAATCGCAGACAGTCAAATCTCTGTAAATCGCATATAGTCTCCCGAGTCGTGGTCGCAGTCAGAACCAGATCGCAGACAATCTCACAGAATAGCAGCAAGGCACAATATCCCAAATCGCAGTCCCAAAATTCGCAGGCAGACCTAGATCGCAGACAGTCTCCCAATTCACAAGTCACAGACAGTCTCCTGGGTCGTAGTTGCAGGCAGTTCCCTAAAAGCCAAATTCGCAGTCTCTCAACCTCAGTCTCCCAAATCTCAGGCAACCTCCCAATTTGCAAACAGAGTTAGGTCGCAAGGTGCAAAATTCGCAGATTGACAGAAAACACATAATCGCAGACAAACTCTTGAGTCGCAGTCGCAGTCGCAGAACAGTGCCTCAAGCCAGAATCGTAGAAGACACCCAGAGGGAGGAAACACAACCCTTAAACCTAATTATCCCAAATTCGCGGAGAAGGGATTAGTATTTTTCCATTCAAAAGGAGCCTGCGCAGGAAGGTGGGGCCCACATCCTCAACTCCTCTGCGACCTACACTGAAGCCAAACCATCGACAGGGAGAAGCATCCCACTTCGCCGGGGGGATCAGTTCAGCCAGGGTGGGTCCCACTCCACCCACTTTGGCGAGAATTCCCTTCCCGACATATCAATGAAGTCCGCAGAATGAACTCCAGTTCGTCAAGAAATCAGCTCTACTCGAACTCAGCCTCCCGGGCCTTACTCGAGTGCGCACTCCTCTCCGGCGTGTTGAATAGAAGCAACGTAGCTGCACAGATTGAACTGAAACCCGTCGCGTTTCATTCGACCTGCGCCAATCCTTCGATACAACGTGAAAGGGTGTCGTCAAAATTGAGGTGGCTGAAATTTGTCGAAACGAAAGTTGCCCTTCTCTTCAATGCGATGACCAAATCACTGAAATTGCACTTCTCTCTAGCTCGACGCACACAAAGTCGCTGAAATGGATCAAAGTCGTCGAAATTCGTCGCAATTGCCAGGAGGATCAGCCAATTGACCAGTTTTCTCTAAAGTACTAGACGCCGAAGGATTCTACCATATCACCGAGTTCATTCTCCTTCTTGCGTGTGATCAACTCATCTGAAGCAACATTCGTTTGTGACACTCAAGTAAGCTAAAACCTCTGTTCAGTCGACTTCAATTCAGCATCGACACTCAACCTCAACAACGTCTTCTGCTCAGGTACACTATCTCTATATTGTACGTCTGTACGCGTATACAAAAAAAAAAAAAAAGAAAATTGAAAAAAACAAACAACTCTAAAATAGCAAGAGAGCCAAGAAAAAGAATGAAAAAGAAAGAAAAAATACATACAAGATACAAGTGTACAGAAATATACATTGTCCTAAAAGAGTAAGAGGACAAAAAAGGATACGTACACGGAAAGATAAACAACCCTAAAAGAGTACGATGGTCAACAAAAAAAAAAAAAAAAGAAAAATGTGTGTGTGTAGTGTTCTTCTTCACATTCGAAACTTGATCGTTCTCTCCGAACGGTCAAGCCTCGAAGGGGACAATCTGTATGCACCAAAATTTAACGCCCCAAATTCGACGAACCTAGAAATCCATCGATCCAGCAATCGATCGTCATGGGTAGGCTCTGACTATTTTCAAGGTTATTCGTTGTAGCCCATCGCGATATCCAGTTGCGTCGCTACGTCATCGACACAGTCGACGCCCTAGTAAGCAAGAAGCCTTCGCGTCAGCACCAGTCATCAAGCCAAGCTACAGGTCAGCCTCCTCAATAGTTAAACGACCAAGTCTGGTCGTTAACCGAAGGAGTCTAGAAAGAAGACAACTACGATCCTCATTCGGGGGATCCAGGAGAGAAACTCTCCGGTCTTCCTTCCCTCTCTAAAGAAGCAGCCAAACGGGGATCGTGATCCCCATTCCAAGGATCGACCCCCAATAACTGCATAGAACCGGCTACAAATAGCTAGAAATATTCTGTCGCAGGGGTTCAAAATTTGGAGTTCGAAAACTTTTGTCCAAGTACGCTTCCACACACAGAAAGCTCTCTCGAGACGAAGGTCTGAAAAATCCTTCATCAAGAAGAATTCTCATGCACAGAAGCTCTTTCGAGCCACAAAAGTCAACAACTTGCAGTTCATCGAAACTCAACAGTTCAACCGGAGCAGCTCTACACGTTCGCCGGCAACGTCACAAGTAGATACACGCGGAACACAAATACTTCCACCCGACCGACCAAAGCCACAACAGTTTGTGCACACTCGTTCCAGAACTCAAACTTCGACGTCCTCGCCAGAAGCCAAAACTTCACCAAACTCACTCGGAGATCGAATCAGACGGAGCCTAGGAGATTGTACTCGTATTCCTTGACATTTCAAACACATTGTAACACAAATTCTTTGTCGCAAATCGAATTTCTCTCTCGGTCGCGCCTCTTCGTGGACCGGTGGATTTTCGGTGAAACAATTGGTTTAATGAATTTATTTTATATTAAAATGTAATATTTACAAGGGTCATTGTCATTGACTTTCAACCACTATTTTAAAAACCGAACCGGACTGACCGGTCCAACCCGGTTGAACCAGAACCGGAGGCCAATCCGGTTCTTATTAACTCGGCCCGGTTCACCATGATCACCATTAATTTTGTCTTTTTACCTATAGAAATATAACATATTTATAAAGTATAGAAGATAATATTCAATGGTTGCCCATTGGTCCAACTCGGTCTAACCAGGTTTGACAAAAATCGAACATACTGCCAGCTTGATGGCCGGTTTGGTTATTAAAATATTGCTTTCAACAAATAACTGAATGAATTGTAAAGTAAATTATTTAATATATTATTTATTGTATGCATCAAAATGTGCATGGCCCAAATTCAACAGTTCCAGGAGTCCAACGACCCAACAAACAAGGTTCGTGGACAGGCCTCGACAATTCTCGAAGTAATCCGACGTAGCCCATCGCCAGGATCCCGTCTCGTCGCATTATCAACACAGTGAGTCATCTTATAGCCAACATCAATTCAGTGAGTCACCGTCTAGTCAGCAACGTCTCGGTGAGTCATCGCCACATCAGCGCGAGTCGGCATACACTCATCCACTTCAACCGAGAGAAGATAAAATCTTTGGAAAGAGGTCATGATCCTCATTCAAGGGATCTCAACAGAGAGTTCCTGGTCTCCCTCCTTCCCTCTCCTCATCTCAACTACAGCAGCAGAAAGGGGATCGTGATCCCCTTTCCCACTTAAAATCCCTCAACAACCACACAGAATGGCTACAAAAGGCCAGAAGTTCCCTGTTCCAGGGGTTGGAAAAAATCAAATTCGAGAGCTCTTGATGAGAAAATACTTCACACACAAAAGTTCTTTCTCTCTCGAACGGAGGTCTAAAAATCCCTTCACCGAGAAGAAACTCCACGCACAGAAGCTCTCTCAAACCAGAGAAGTTCAGCAACTCGCAGTGCGTCGTCCAACAGTTCAACCGGAGCAGCTCTACACGTTCGCCGGCAACGTCACAAGTCGACACACGCAGAACACAAATACTTCCGCCCGACTGACAAAAGCCACACCAGATCGTGCACACTCGTTCCCAGAACTCAACTTCGACGTTCTCGCCAAAAGCCGAAACTTCGACAAATTCACATGGAGATCGAATTAAAGGGTTATTAGGAGAGTGGACTCGCATTCCTTGATACAAAACACACCCTGTAACACAAATTATTCTAAAGTAATTGAAAACTTCTCTCGGTCAGCCTCTTCATGGGACCAGTGGATTTTTCGATTGAAACAGATGGCATACCGGTGGGACATTTCCTACCTCTCATCTCCTTCTCCGTCCAACCAAAAAAAAAAAAAATCCCCAACCTCAGCCATGGCCAGCAACGCCAACAACGGCAACAACAACAACAACACCACCAACAGGGTAAGCAAAGCGCCTCCTCGAGCTCGCTCACCCGCTCCCCCGCAATGACCCGCCAAGCTCAACCGCGGAGCTCATGGGACCATCTGCCCGACTCTCCGCCTCCTACCTCTCCACCACCGGCCATTCGCCTAATTACAAGGGCCTTGGCCAGGAGTTTGTCCACTGGAGAGGCTCCTTTAATGCTAGATGTGCGTCGTCCGAGTGCAGTCTACCAACCACAGGCTACCGTGGCCTCTACCAAAACGGTCGTCGCACCGGTCAGAATGATCCCGGCAGCAAATAGGCCGACCTACCTGCCCATCGACACCACACCACCGGCGCACAGTCCGGTGGTCAGTCCAACACAGTCCGGCTCCATCGTCTCTGCTTTGGTGCAGTGGTACGAACAACAGGGGGGCACAAACTCCTCCTCCACGGCCAGAATGAATTCGCCATCGGCCTCCTCCGTACAGAGAGCGACGGCCGAAGACAAATCTCCAATCGTGACCATCTCTCACGATCTCTTAGCCACGCTTACTTCAGTAGCCGGCTCACCACCCATTCGTTCGCCTCGTCGACAGACACCGGCGACCTCCCCGGCTGCGCTATCACCCACTCCGCCTTGCCGCATCTCATCGGGGGCTGCCTCCGCAAGCCAGTAGCCCACAACAACTTCTCCACACCCGAGAACACCGATGACCATCTCCCCAATGCGATCACCGGCAAAATATTCTCCACTTCGATCTGCGTCCGGAACTGCTCCATCGATGCCGACCGTCAAAATGGCCGCAATGACGACGTCAGTCAAAACAATCGATAAGCAGCTTGCCAAAATGCAAGCTGCATTTAAAGAACAGAGCGAACAACTGCGCATCAAAGACGCCAAGACTTCGCAGCTCGCGATCTCCGTGATCACAAGGATGATGGAGCGTTTCGAAATGGGCGCTGCCGCGAAAAAGCACCGACGCTTTATAAAGAGGTCGACTGAAACTGGCGACTACTAGCGGCTCCGCCAAACCATCGTGGAGAGGATCCTGCCTCGACGACGAGATGCAGCCCATCGCATCCGACGGCCATCCACGAGGTCGAATTGAAGCAAAGGGCTGCCCTCACCTTAGACGCTGCGGTGACTGAACTCATCAACCGTGCCATGCTAAAACAGCTCGGGCGAAAAGCAAGTCGGTGGCCTATCGAAAAGCCGTATTAACGCAGAGGGGATACAAAACATCCCAATGCCGCCGGCTACCATCCTCCGAAATTCCAACAGTTCAATGGCGACGGGCACCAAAAAAATGTCGCCCATTTCATTGAAACATGCAACAACGCCGCACGCACGACGACGACTTGCTGGTCAAGCAGTTCGGCCGGTCGTTGAAGGGAAATGCCTTCGACCGGTACATCGAGCTGCCCCAGAGTCAATTGACAGCTGGGAACAACTGAGCGAAATTCCTCAGCCGATTCTATAGCACTTTCGCGCATCACCGTCACTCTAGTCGAGATCGCCAATCTGGAAGCAAAAAAAAGAAAGGCAAAAAGGTCGCCGACTACATCAACCGGTGGAAGAACCTGAGCCTCAACTGCAAAGAAAGCTCAAACTTGTCTCTCGAAGCCGAAATCGAAATGTGCTCGCGAGGGATGCAATGGGAGCTCCTGCGCTACATTCGAAGTCGGAGGCCAACTTACTTTCAAGAGCTCGCGACAGAGGCTCACTACATGGAGAACCTCATGGAGGAGCGAGGGGAAGAAGTTACGTCGTTTGCCAATCCTCGCGAGAAAGGAGAGGCAGTCGTGACCGCGGCAAAAGAAACGAAGGAGAAAACAAAATCCTCCTTCACGACAAATACTTTCGAGCCTATTAAGGTCGGGAGTAAGGTCAAGGCAACCTACCTCCCACGACAACTGACCGGAACCCACCGAAAGTTATCTCAGGAGGAACGACAAGCAAAGACATATCCCTTTGCCGACGCAGACGTTCCTATCATGCTCGACCAACTCCTCGACAACCATCTACTCAAATTGCCAGAAGTCAAAAGACCAGGCGACTTGTCTAGGAGCAAAGATCCAAACTTCTGCAAGTACCATCGCTTGGTCGGGCTTCCGACCGAGAAGTGCTTTGATTTGAAGGATTGGATCACGGAGCTCGCGGCTCAAGGCCGCATTGAAATTGAAGGAGCCGAAAACATGACCTCCTCATATGTCATCTCCATTCAAGCCGAGTCAAACCAGCGAGCTCGGCCAAACAAACAACATGTCGCAAAGAAGGAGTATCGTCCAAAATTCGGTCCCTCCAACCGACAACACAACAATAGACGACCACCGGCTAAGGTCGCACCAAAACCGGCACCCCGCGAAGAAGCTGCAGCCGATGCAGAGGGGTGGACCCTGGTCACCCGGAGAAGGAAGCCTATTCGAAAAATCAAACAGGCACCGGCAAATACCGTAACCAAGGCGGCGGCCAAACAAAAAAAGTCGCTGGCGCAAAAAAAACTCCCAGACTAACGCCCGGGGGCAAACAAGAAGAAGAGGAGACCCGCCACTTTGGCGGAGTTCTTCCCCAAGGAGTTTTTCGCGCCTCCAGCAATGGTGGCAACCTGTTCGATAGTTCCTCCCGAACCAGCGGCAGCCAAAGACAAAGACAAAGAACGACCGGTCGTCGAATCGCGGCGACCTCGAGACGCCATTGAAGCAAATCTCGCCACTCAACGAGATAGAAGACGACCTCGACTTGGCCATTCGGTCAAGACAAGCCTTAATTCGAGTCCTCGACAAACTAGAGGAACTCCATGCCAAGTCGAGAGGTTGCTCATGAGAAAGCATGACTTGCCGAAGGTCGGGTTAACTCCACCCCACCGAAAGGGGAAGAAGATGCACAATCCTCCCAGCGCGGTAAAGTCGAAGAGGCGCCGTCGCCTCCCCGCCCATCGCGCATTGTGTTCCGAGAGAAGGATGCACAATTGGGGGCAAGAAACCATAATCGGTCGTTGTTCGCCTCGAAGAGGCCTCGGCTACACGCGAAAAGACGACTTGGTGCTAGCAGTCAGACGACCAATGCTCTTTATGAGCAAAACCGAGGGCAAGGTCGCGTCCGAAATGGGAAGGGCCGTGACGTAGTCGCGGGAAGCCTATACCAATGGCGCTGCATAACCTCGTAACATCAAAACGGCTCGGGCAAAGCAGAGGGAGCAAAAAAAAAAAAAAAAAAAAAAAAAAAAAGAAGAGTCGAATACAAGAAGCCAATGTTTCTCATTACAAAATGGGAATAATGCAAGACTTGCAAAAAAAAGGGGAGAGGTACAAGTCGAAAAAAAAAGAATACAAAAAAAAAAAACTACATCAGAGTTGTGGGAGTTCAAGGTGGCCATCCATAGCTGCAGCCGAATCAGCACGAGTCTCGGACAGTTCCCTCGTCCCCACTTCATCGAGGATGGGGCGAAGCAAACTGAAACCAACCGAGCCTGGTCGCGGCTTCCTCTTAAAATGCCTCGCCTCGCAGCTCTAGTCCTAGTCTCGCTGGTTCGGGCCGGAAGCAGGCGAAGTCGTCGCCATCCGCTCCAATCGATCCGTTGAGTGGAGTCGAATTCCGCGGCCACTCCATTTTTTTGGCGCGCCGAAGAGGTAGAAATGTCACAAACAACGCAGCCGACGCCGCTGGAAGTTCTTGCGCAGAGGTGAAGAGTTCTCCGTCCGCGTCGCCATCACCCCCAACACCGCCCGCGCGCAAGCACCGTCGCCGAAGAGAAAATTGGGACTCACAAGCAGTTCGCCAGCCGGCCATCGCCGGAGAAGACGACCGGAAGCCGCGATGACAAAAAAATCGCGACTTCCGCCCGCTGTCCACCTAAAAAAAAAAAAGGCAAACAGAGAAAAAAAAAAAAGAAGAGCTTACCGCGCCAATTGCCGCGGACGAAGCTCACCATGGACAAAAGCCCTCGGTTGCAACTGGCCGCGAGGAATCACCGAGCTCAAAGAGGCAAGGGAGTGTTGCCGCGAAAAGTGATTTAAAATCGCGACCGAAGTCGCAATAATCGCCGCGACTCGCAGCCAAAGACGACGCAGACAGCCAGCTTCGCCGCATACACCTGAGATGAAGAGTAGAAAACAAAACGAAAGAAGAAACAGAGAGACTAAAAAAAAAAGAGAAAGAAATTGAGCTCGAATAGAAAAAAAGTGGACGACGCAGGTTCGTCAGCTGTCGTCGCCGGAGAAGACGAACGGAAGCCGCGATAACAAAATCGCGACTTCTAAGGCGCCCACCATCGCTCAAAAAAAAAAAAAAACAGAGAAGAGATAAGAAGATGGGGAGAGCGTTTCTTTGCTTCTTGGATCTTTGTTCTCACGGTTTCTCTACTCATCGGAAAAGAAGCCCCTAACCCGATCACCCTTCGAAGCTTCGCGACCAGCCAAACTACTGGCCGCGACCAGCCAAAGTACTGGCCGCGACCAAAACAGTGCCCGACGACCGAGCCGAAAGCACCCTTCAAAGCCGCACCAGCCAACCGCTGGTCAGAATCAAAACCACCGCCGCAACCGAAGCCGAAAGCACAATTCAAAGCCAGCGACCAGCAACAAAGCCCGCCGTGACCAAAACAAGTGTCCGACGAAATGAAGCCGAAAGCACCATTCAAAGCTTCACACCAACAAAGAAAGCCAGCCAGTGACCAAAACAAGTGCTCGGGCGATCGAGCTGAGCACAATTCAAAGCTTCGCGACCTGCAACATAGCCGACCGCGATCGAAACAAGTGCCCGACGACCGAGCCGAACACAGATCAAAACAGGCGCCCAACACCAAAACGGACGTGAAGAAGAGTGCAGAGACACTACCCGACGGCCGAATCGGGTGCTGTACTACATACTCCTGCGGCCGACGACCGAGCCGGACGCAGCCAACAGAACAAGGTACGCAATCCATCTTCTCAAAAAAAAAAGAGAAAGAAAAAGGCTGCGACAAAAAGAAGTCGTCGCCGAACAAAAGGCTGCGACAAAAATGAGTTGTCGCAAATGAACAAAAAAATGCAGCGACAAAAAGAAGCAGTCGCAAAAGAAAAGAAGTGGTTGACGATGAAATCAGAGCTGACCACTCAGCAGCTCGCAGCACTTCGCACCCGGCGACCGAGCCGGGTGCACCAATGCAGGAATCAGCCCCCTAGCGACCCAACCGAGCTCAGCCGAACCAAAGCCTCGGCACTCGGTGGCCAAAAGAAGTCAGCCTCCCCGCCGGGCCTCTCTAGCAACCGGCCGAGCTCAGCCGAACCAAAGCCTCGCACTCGGTGATCAAAACAGACGCTTAACCTCCCGGCTGACCGAAACCTCGCCAAGTTTAAAACGAAAATCGCGAACACCCGGGCGACCGAAGCGGACACGCCTAAAACCTACCAGGTAATGTGAACTCGTTTCGGACAAAAGAAAAAAAGAACAAAAAAAGAAGCAGTCGCTAAACAAAAAAGTCTCATGACAAAAAGAAGCCGCCGCTAAAAAAAAGAAAAGGAGCTACGACAAAAAGAAGCAAATATAAGAAAAAAAAAAGAAAAGGTCAACACAACTTCGCGACCCGGCGACCCTTGCCGCACTCGCGACCTCAACACACCGCACCGGGCGACCCTTGCCCGCCCGCGACCTCAACACAATTTGCACCCGGCGACCTTTGTTGGCTGCGACCTCAACACAATTCGCACCCGGCGACCCTTGCCGGCTGCGACCTCAACAACAACTTCAGCGCCGGCGACCCTTGCCGGCCAAGCGACCAACAACAACTCGCGACTGGCGACCCTTGCCGGCTGCAACCTTGCATTAGCAATCAACTCTGGCCTACTGCGACTAGACTGCTAATTGCACTCGGCATCCAAAACAGGTGTGCTAGCGCAGACAGACTGTCTCCTGGCGACCAAGCCGGATCAATCCATAGAAATTTCAGCACCTGGCGACAGAGCCCGGTGCGACCCGGATGAATTGCAGCACCTGACAACGGAGCCAGGCACCACACAAAGTCACAACGTTTGGCACAAAAAACTGTCAATTTGTCACAACAGACAAATTGACAAACACTTAGAGCGCGAGAAAGAGAGAAAAAAAAAAAAAAAAAAAAAAAAAAAAAGAGATAACAACTCGTGGAAAAAAAAAAAAAAAGGAGATAGAGAATGAGAGACTGAGGGAGGAGTTGAAAATGAGAGGAGAGAAAAAGAGGAAGGAAAAGGAAGAGAGAAGATAAAAAAAAAGAGAGTGGGAAACCCGACTGACACGAATTCAATCCGAGTCACGGAGAAAAAAAAAAACTTTTTTTATAGTACCTTTGTATTGATTCGCAGAGAATTCGACACAAGCCGGAGGGCTCGTGAGAAGATAGCAGATGATCAATGTGCAGCCTCCCAAAATCGCAGCCAAGAACAAATCACCAAGACCGCCTCCCGAAAGCAAAGTCGCAGATGCAGTATAGATCGACGTAAAAACGCCAAACCATCGACAAGGTGTCTCAAACCGTGGATTGACCGAAGATACTAGATCACAGACAGTCAAGAAGAAAAGGAGGATTTTTTGGAGCAGGTTCACAGGAGAAATTAAGGGAAGTCAATGAGTTCCTCGGTTCTGGGAATTAATTGACAAAAGTTAACAAAGAAGAGAATTAGGGCGGGGTCCACGTCCCTTAATTGAGAAGGCACGACCTGGAAAAACCCTAGGTCAGCGCCAACCCTGTTAGGGCGGGGCCCACGGCGCTGGCACCCTTTCTCCCCTGCACTAGAGCAATTCTGCCCTCGGAGCTCTCTACCGAGTCCAGCCACACTGGCGGGGCCCATCTGCCCTTTCTCCCTTCTTCCTCTCCCATGGAGCAATTTGTCAGGCCGGAGCTGGCTTTGAGTCAGGCGCCACCTGGGGAGGGGCACGGCCTCTCCCTTCTTTTCCTCCTGGTTTGAGCAATTCATGTCAGGGAGTTGGGGTTGGCTGTCGAGTCATTTACCAGGTGGGGGCCCACATCACCCTTCCTCCCTTCTTCCTCCTGGCCCGGAGCAATTCTGCTGGCCGGAGAGTTCATTCTTTGAGTCCGGTAGCCACCAGGAGGGGGAGTACTTCCGTTGCCTCCCTTCTTCCCTCCCCCAAGACAAGAGCAATTCCTGCTGGCCCAGGAGCTCACATCGAGTCCAGCCCACACCTGGGGGGGTTAACTCTGCGTCGCCTCCCTTCTTCCTCTTATTTTGAGTTCTGCCGGCCGGAGCTCATTCTTGAGTCGGGTCACACACACAGACTGGGGCCCTGACCTTTCCTCCCCTTCTTCCTCCTCCCTCCTCATGGAGCAATTTGTCGGCCGAGCTTGTTCTTGAGTCAATACCTGGGCGGGGAGTACCCACTCTGCTGGGCCCTCCCTTCTTTCCTCCCTGAGTTGAACAGTGCAGCCGAAGTGGGGTTAGTCCCCTGAGTCACAAGGCTGGGGCCACCTGCCACGCCTCCTTCTTCCTCCTCCGCCCTGAGCAATTCACAGTTTAAAGTCGGAGCTTCCGTCACTGGGTCACGGTCACCAGGAGGGACCCATCACACGCCTCCCTTCTTCCTCCCCATGCTGAGATAATCTCAAAGTCGGAGGCTCACATCGAAGTCAATACACTTGAGAGTGGGCTCCACTGGCGCCAGCCTCTCCCCTTCTTCCTCCTCCCTCTGAGCACAATTCTGGTTCGGAGGGGCTCATTCGAGTCTGGTCACGCCACCACAGGCGCCACCCCAGTGGCCTTGCCCTTCTTCCTCCTCTCTTTGGAGCAATTACTGCCTGAGCTGGTCGGAGCATCTCGAGTGTCAAGCCACGGGGCCTGGCCTCCCTCCCTTCTTTCCTCCCCCTCCTTGGCTGGAGGGACTTGCACTCACGGGCTTCATTTCTTTGAGTCAATACCACACGGGGTGGGCCACCCTCCTCCCTTCCCTTCTTCCTCTTCTATGATGGAGCAGTTCAGCCCAGTCGAGGCTCATTTGCTAAGTCCCCACCACACATGGCGGGGCCCACCGGCCCGCCTCCCTTCTTTCCTCCTGTATGGAGCAATTCTCGGCTGAGTTCATTTCTGAGTCGGCGCTTACATTGGGAGGCCCCCAGTTGCCTCCCATCTTCCCCCTGTCATGAGAATTAACTTTCTTTGGCCGGTTCGTCCGGTGAGTCGGGCCGCCATGCAATGTGGAGTTCATCTGCGCAGTCTCTATCTTCTCCGGCTGAAGCAAAGCAAAACTCTTTGAAACTACACCTCTCACCGACCCGATGCACCACGAGTCAGCCGAGTGGCACCTCTTCACCAATAGCGACATCCGAAGTCGCCGAGGTTTGCATAATTTCGCCAAAATCCATCGCGTCGGCCTTCTCCGGGGTTTCAAACAACTTTCGGCAACACTCAAAGCAAACCAGAAGCCAGCAGCTCAACCCCAATTCGGCGTTGTTGCTCAAACCCGGGCCACATCTCGCCGTATTCATCATCTCTATACCGCATATACTCCACATGTACGCCAGATGCAAAAAAAAAAAAAAAATCAAAAAAACAAACAAATTCTAAAACCGCAAGAGAGCCACAAAAAAAAAAAAAAAAAAGAAAAAAAATAATGCATAAGGTGTAATACAGAAAAATATCTGGCGTCCCTAAAAAAGCAAGAGGATCTGATAGGAATATCGCATACACAAATTATAAACGATCCTAAAAGAGTAAGAGGATCAACTAAAAAAAAAAAAAAAAAGTGTTCATTCTTCTTCACATTCAACTTGTTCGTTCCTCCCGAACGAACAAGTCTCGGCGGGGCACCAGATGCACCAAAAAATGCATGGCCCAAATTCAACAGTCCAGAGTCCAACGACCCAAAGAAACAAGGTTCGTGGACAGGCCCTCGACAATTCTCGGCAAATCCGGACGTAGCCCATCACCGTGATCCCGCCTCGTCGCATTATCAACACAAGTGAGTCATCTTATAGCCAACATCAACTCGGTGAGTCACCGTTTAGTCAAGAACGACTTCGGTGAGTCATCGCCACATCACAGAAGCCGGCATACAATCATCCACTTCAACCAAGAGAAGATAAAATCTTTGGAAAGAGGTCACGATCCTCATTCAAGGGATCTCAACAGAGAGTTCCCGGTCTCCCTCCTTCCCTCTCCTCATCTCAACTATAAGAGCAGAAAGGGGATCCCGATCCCCTTCCCTGTGCAAAATCCCTCAACAACCACACGTAACGGCTACAAAAGGCCGTGTTCCCCTGCTCCGGGGTTGGAAAAAATCAAATTCGAGAGCTCTTGCCGAGAAAAAATACTTCACACACGAAGTTCTTTCTCTCTCGAACGGAGGTCTAAAAATCCCTTCACCGAGAAGAAACTCCACGCACAAAAACTCTCTCAAACCAGAGAAGTTCAGCAACTCGCAGTGCGTCGTCCAACAGTTCAACAGGAGCAGCTCTACACGTTCGCCGGCAACGTCACAAGTCGACACACGCGGAACACAAATTCTTCCGCCCGACCGACAAAAGCCACACCAGATCGTGCACACTCGTTCCCAGAACTCAACTTCGACGTTCTCGCCAAAAGCCGAAACTTCGACAAATTCACACAGAGATCAAATCAGAGGGTTATTAGGAGAGTGGACTCGCATTCCTTGATACAAAACACACCCTGTAACACAAATTATTCTAAAGTAATTGAAAACTTCTCTCGATCGCGCCTCTTCACGGACCGATGGATTTTCGGTGAAACATTTATGTAGGACAAAATTAATTTTTGGCGGATGACCAGGCTGGACCACCAATGACGGTGAGTTTTTCTTGAGGTAGGGAAGGAATGGTAAAACATGACCCATTTACGGATTTATCCCATATACCCTCGACCGTCCTCTTATACTTATTCATAGCACATAAATATTAATGATATAATTATAAAATAAATTTATTGTTTAATTGGGCGGACAATGGTTTTAAAAACCAAGGTCATCCAACCGGCTTTATGGACGGTTTTGGTTGAACCCGGTAAGATCGGGCTGACTGTTGAATATTATATATCATATTTTACATATATTTAATATTTTTATAAGGAAAAAAGGTAAAAATAATATTGGTTATAGTGAACTGGGCGGAGTCAATAAGAATCCTATTTTGATTCCACACGGTCGGACCAGCCAGTTCGGTTCGGCTTTTAAAACAGTTGGGCAGACTACCCCACCACAAAAAGAAAAAATACAATGACTAACTCGAAACTGACGTGGCGCTGATTCGTCCAAAGTAGAGATGCGACACGTATCAAAACAATTTCTGTCGCATCGCCTTTCTTCCTCTCGGGACAGCGAGCCGCGACCGCCGTGTGGCATACGTAGCCACACAATCCAATTGCCATTCGCCGCGGCGCGGCCCTCTATCAACGGCTGCGATGATTTCAGCAAAGGCCCCATTGAGCCACCGACTATCCGATTCGAGCCCCGACAAAATCACAAACATCGGAATCTGTGGCGATACAGTTACGTGGGCCCACAGAGGTGTCCTCCACCTTAGATTAAAAGTGGCTATGGAATTACACGTAGAGAAGATGAAGCAATCTCGGTGGGCCCGAGATCCACGTCACAATTTATTTTTTTATTTCTTTATTGTTTGTTTTTTACTGAGATGCGTTTCTGTTAAAATGGGCTCGGTCGCTCGGTGTAAGAAGTGATTAAGGATTTAACTAACTTTGATTAAGGGTAGGCCCACGGCCCATCAGGTGGTAATGGAATGGGAATATGGGATGGGGTTCCCTTCGCGCTACTGCCTGTCCCCCAACCCTCTTACCCGAAGCGTCCTCCGGGCTCTATCCTTGTGGATCCTTACGTCAGCTTTATCCGACCCTTATCCGTAGTGTAATTTATAAATTTACACATTATTCCGATTTCTTAGTTTCTTTTTCTCTTTTCTGCGGATACGAAATTTATAAAAGAGGAAAAATAGAAACATTTTCGATTTTTCACCTTCCGTGTTTCTTCATCTTCATCTTCTTCTCCTTCGCGCAGCTCGGCCTTCTGCCTCGTCACTCTCCAGCGCTGCGTTTTATAGAGTCGCCGGTTTTCTTTCTGTTGTTTTTCAGATCCGAAGCTCGGTTTGTTTTTGCCTCGATCGTTGCTCCGGCTTGTGTATGTCAGCTGGCGGTTGGATCGTTTTTTTTTTTTTTCGGTTGATTCGTTGTAGTATCAGATGATCTGAAATTAGTTTTGGGTTTGATTCTTTCACTGTAAATTGGGTATTCTGGTGATTACTAGTAATGGTGTCCGGGCATGACCCTTTTGAGTCTCTGCAAACCACACTCCACGCCTTTGAAACCACTTTCCGCCGGACTGTCGGGGAGCTGTACCGGGCGGGTGTGACTAGTTCGGGCTTCGAGCATGCCGAGTTGGCGTTTCCACAGTTTGGTCCTTCCGAACTGCAGAAGAAGAAATCCTGCCGCGATGCGGTCCTTTCACTTGATCGAAAGAGTGGGGCCACTACGTCTTTCATGAGGGTTCCCCTCAAGACTTTTCTTGGAACCTTTTTCCCTGATGGACGGACAACGGATATTTCGAAGAAGGGAGTCAAGGACAGAAATGCGGTTCAACAGGATACTTCGTGTTCCAATTGCCTTCATTTCGCGGTTACTTGGTCCCTGTTGCTTAACGGATTCGTTCAGGCATTTCCTAGCCCGATAAAACATGTTAGGAAATGCTTCCAGAGACAATGCTTCCAAGAAAAACCGCAGTCTGATTCATTCCCATCTGTTTCCCTTAAACCCAAGAGTGAATCTCCTGTGAGGAATCTCAATCATGGAGAATTTTTGCAGTTGGAGCTGTTGCTTAGTTTTGTTTTTGATCAAATTGTTCAGAATCTTCAAAAGTTTGACCACACAAATGAGCGAAATACTTGTGAAACCACAGATTCTTCCACCATGTCTCCTTCTCCACCTCCTCATCTTGATCACTTTGGAATGATTTTGGGATTTTTCAGAGGGCGAAAAGCGGATGTTAATGGTTTTCTAACGAATCTGAAGTTTGCTAGGGTAGGAGGGGTGCCCTCAAGTCTCATGGGAGTGGCTTCTCCTGAGAAAGAAGAGGATGTAAGCCATGCACCTGCCGAGAGTAGGGAAGATACTGAGAGTAGCCCCGGTTACACACAAAAGCTTGCAAACGGATTATTGAATATTCCGTTATCTAATGTTGAACGATTGAAGTCTACACTTTCAACTGTTTCATTAACAGAATTGATTGAGCTTGTTCCTCATTTAGGGCGGCCCTCAAAAGATTATCCCGATAAAAAGAAGCTGTTTTCTGTTCAAGACTTCTTTACATATGCAGAGAGTGAAGGTACACAAGCTCTATATTTAAATATTTTGCTTTCTTTTAATTTTCTAATATTACCTACGCAGCTGTATGCTAGACACAATCAAGTTAAACCTTCCTGAGCCTCTTCAGCAAACTGGAATACGATCATTTAAGATATTTGTTTAAGTATAGAACCTCAGGCTGGTTGACAATGAGAAGTCCTAGGATTGGAGAGGTTAATGTGGAGCTTGGGTTAATTTTACTTTATTAAAAGTACTTTTATCTTTTAGCAAAGAACTTGTCCTAACTGAACTTGAAAGAGGCTCCATAAGTGATCCAAACATTTCTTTCTTCTAACTTAAAATCCTTTCCAGTAGTATATGCCACTATATATCTCTACAGCTTCCATACCATGCTGACCAATCCTCTAGCTTCAGCATCATTAGAAAATATGTCGCTGGAACAGTGAATTATAGAACACAACAGCATTGGAATCTGTCACTGTACCCATGAGAACTCAACAGGTTTATACCGAAAATGTCCCCTTAACCTGTTCCATGGGTTGCCACGATGTGTCCAGTTGAGCATTTTCAAATTTTAACTCACCTAGGAAAGATAACTGGTTTGCCTCCCCTGTTAGACTGTTGTTATCTGGATTTGTTTCTATTTCGATTCTCAGGTATAATGTGCTAATGTGTGGGTTACAAGGTTTAGCTGGACCTGAATGATGTTTCTGGTCTTGCCATCTTTCTCAAGTTCTTTTTAGATGTTTATATTTGCTCTTAATTATAGGAATTTCTGGAGTAGATGTGTAGGGTTTTGTGGTCTGACCCCTGCATGATCTTGTGCCTAAAGAGGCTACAATTGGCTGGAGTGGTTCTATTTGTGACTCATCACTGATGATTTGGTAATTGAATTTTTTATGGGGCCACCTCCAGACAGAATAGCCATTACTCTACCTTTTGTTATTTTGTTGTTTTAATTGTCATGCCTTAAGTTGGGTTGAGTGATTAAAAGATTATACCTGAAATGGCTCGAAATTTTTGGTTATCACTTGAGTAATTCTTTGGAGGTAAAACCACAGTATTGGTCGGATGATTGACAAATTCTTTCAGTGCATTTTTTTCTGGAAAGAAATTCTCGGAGCTTAGGCATTAGCTCTTTCATGTCAGAGTCAACTGCCTATTGCATACTCCTCTGAAGCTTGAATTTCAGATACTATCAGGTGAACAACTTCTGTAGATGCTGGCATAAGCTTTTGTCTGACAGAAGTTACAGGATTGACCTTAGGCTGGCCGATGGGGCTGTTCTGTCCTCGATGTGGCAGCCAATATTTAAGTTAAATCTGCCTCAGAGTTGAGGACCCTATTCTGTTGCCCTTTTGATCTTAAGGAATAAATGTTTTTTATCTCCTCAATCAAGGGAATAGGAAGTTTTTAATCTCCTCATGGTTGGACAGTTGCAAATTTTAGAGTGGATAGAGGATGTTAGTAATGCCTTGACTATCTCAAACTCAGTAGTTCTAAAACCGCCATATGTATTGGCTAGACCTTGTTGATTAGCCTCCTTGTGTCTATTGTGTTCATTTCATCTCTTGTATTATCCTTGATAGAGCATTCAAAAATTGTTCATGAATTCTTAGGCAACATTTTCTAATTTCTAATATCTCTTTTCTATTTCATGACCTTTTGTCATCATGTTCAAAAAGTTTCTTTATGTCCATGTAAAAATGTTGAGATTCTTTTGAGATTTCAATAAGGTTCTATTATTTTGGAGACAGTACTCAAAATGGTTATTATTGTAAAAAGTTTTAAACTGCGATATATTGGGGAGGTGGAGGATCAGTGGAAGGCTTGCTTTTTGTTTTGTTTATTTGGTTCTTTTCAAATAGCAATGTCAGTAAAAGTCTTCAATAGTAAATGGGTAATGAATGAAAAATTGTTAGTATATTTGTTATACAGAGAGGGAGAAGAAGAGAGAGGCAGTGAAAACAGGAGTCCTTCGGATGCATTAGAGGGTGTTGAGTCAGTCTTGATAACTTATTCATCTTTCATACTTGTTGACAGGAACATGGTTCTACATATTCTCCTGATGTGAGCAATGCTCACTTGTGAATGAATTCTATTTAATCTCAATTGCTTATTAAAATTCAGGACTATGAAAGGCTGATATTGTCTTTTCAAAAAGAAACATCTACAAATGACCTTCTCATTGATTGCTGTTTGTTTGTACCTTATGGTGTCTTTTTCCTGATCTTTTCTTGCTGATCTTTTTCCTGATCATTTCCATTACTTATATTTGAAACAAAAAGTTCTACTTCCTTGTAGGGAAACGATTTTTTGAGGAACTAGATAGAGATGGTGATGGGCAGGTTACATTGGAAGATCTTGAAATTGCCATGACGAAGAGGAGGTTACCACGGAGGTATGCTCGGGATTTTCTGAGGCGGACGAGAAGTCACTTTTTCTCAAAATCAATAGGGTGGAAGCAGTTTTTAACCTTGATGGAACAGAGGGAGCCCACAATTCTTCGTGCTTATACAACATTATGCCTAAGCAAATCTGGAACCTTGCAGAAGAATCAAATCTTGACATCCCTTAAAGGTGCAGGTCTTCCTGCTAGTGAAGAAAATGTTGTTGCAATGATGCGATGTTTAAATGCGGATGATGACGGATCTATTTCTTATGGACATTTCCGAAATTTTATGCTTTTACTTCCTTCTGAACGTCTTAAAGATGATCCCCGGTAAGTCAATCTCATGTGGTTGTTCATGTGACTATCACTTGCATTTAGTTAGCTGTTCCATTTGCCATTGAATGTAGTTGTTATCATTGTAGTTTGTACAAACTGTTAAACTTAGCTTTAAATCTTCCAGTCCGTTCTACCTTATTCTCTTACTAACAGCATTGCCAGGTGACCCTAGTCTGAATCTTTCCTCCCCTCATTTAGTCACATTTATTCTGGTCAGTCTTTAGGTATGTGGTGACTATCATTCACACAAACCCAAAAGCAAAAGTTGATGGTAAGCATGTGGGTTATTACATTAGGGTAAATATGTAGATCCAAAATGAGATGCATACGGGAAAATGTCGTCATTGTTATCGCATTATGGTAAATATGTAGGTCCTAATACTAAACTACTGTCTGCACCAACATTAGTTTCTTTTTGTGCTTTATGGTGCAATTAGAAGTCTTTATTGTGCTCAATTCATTTAACTGATAGAAGTTAATTCTCAGTTTGTTGCCTATACTAAGTCTTTTGCCTAGCTAAAGGTTTCATCTAGAAAGCCAAAAAACATGCAATCTTTTAATTTGATTAAAAAAAAAATGCAGTCTTTTATATACTGGATCTTGTGCTTCTGAACACTCTATTTAAGGAGATGAACTTTAACATAAAGCAAGTTAAGACTGTTTTCTTTCTTGTCGTGTGTTTCTTTCTCCTATGTTTTACACATTTGCAACCATGTGCAGGAATATTTGGTTTGAAGCTGCTACAGTTGTTGCTGTAGCCCCACCTGTGGAAATTCCTGCTGAAAATGTCTTGAAATCTGCTTTGGCCGGAGGCCTTGCATGTGCTCTTTCTACTTCTTTATTGCACCCTGTTGATACCATGAAGGTCAATATTTTTGCATAAGTATTTTCCTGCAACAGTTTCAAATGATTGATAAAAGTAGGGTTGAAGATGTGAAATATATGTTAAGTCAAATTCATGATTCAGATGAACAGGTGGGCTATTGAGGTGTTTCCTTTTCTTGTTTAAGTCTGTTTAAATACTTTAATGAAGTTGTGAAACTGTCTTGCTGTACTGGGAAATTTTAGCCTTGACAACGTTAACTGGGACTCACTGATGATGTGAGTTAATCTTTTGTTTACATGACAGGTTCAGCCCCTTAAATAAAATGTCTCATTGTTTTGGTCGAGTGCATTGTATCTGCTACTCTAGGCGAGAGCAGTATTACAGCTATAGATTAAATCTAGTCATGGATGAGAAATAGTGGGTTAAGCTTCACAGTATACAAAAATTGTTTGAACTTTCTAACTTCTAGCCACACTTGTCATATGATTGTTTAGTCACCATTTTGTAAATTATCAGTTGTTTTAGATGACTTCTTTCAATAAAAAAACAGTTAATACATTTATAATCTCACAGATGAACTTCACAATGTGGCCAAAGCTTGTTGTTGTGTCTATTAGTATAGTTTCTTCCATGGCATGGCAGCCTCCTGGTGTGAAACTGAGCTGTCCTTCAAAAACTTGAAGCCACTGCCTCACAGTTCAAGGAAAATTTGCCTTTTGAGCATATTGTTTTAAACATGTTATATTATTCGTTAAGTTCTTTCTTGCTTTAAGTAATCTGTTTTATGAGTTATTTTTGTTCTACTACTAAATTATCCTGAATCTTGTAAGCATTTGAATTTCTACAATTCTGCAAATTTCTGCTGCTTTCTGGTGTTATTAGTTTTGGATATCTTTTCCTGTAAAAATACTTGGTCACAGGGTTTGACTTGATTGAAAGTGTTTTGCTCTTTTGTCTTAAACTAGCTGGTTTTGCATTAGACCTTTTCTTGTCTATTTTTATGATGGTTGATATTGTCTGAACAGACTCGGGTGCAAGCATCAACTCTCTCTTTTCCAGAACTTGTATCAAAGCTTCCACAAATTGGTGTACGAGGATTATACAGGGGTTCCATACCTGCTATCCTTGGGCAGTTTTCGAGGTTGGCCTTGTCAATTTTTTTTTCTCTAGTTTACTAGAAATATTAATAAAGTTCAATGGTTTCATACCCGAGTAATTTTCATTGACATTCTTTTCAACAGCCATGGACTGCGTACTGGAATTTTTGAAGCAAGCAAACTTGTATTGGTCAATGTGGCTCCGACACTTCCAGAGATTCAGGTATGTGATGGGAGTGTGTTAACATTTTATATGTATTAAATGATTTATGTCTGTAGAAATGGATTTTACTTTTTATGTATTAAAGTCTGGGTTGATCCAACCTAGTTGTTGGTCAACCAGAACGATGTTTTATAGTACTCTATCCTTTATGATATCTTTCAGTTTATGCATCATGCTTTCTCTCTCATACCTTTCTTTTCTATTTTTGTCCCCTTATGTAGTTACTGCAAGAGCTCCCTTTTCTTCCCAAAATCTTAATTTGACAAATTTAGAAGCCAAAGTGGGCTTGTTAATGAATTCTAAGCAAAACTAACAAAATATAGGAGTAAATAAAGTCCGAGCTAAAAGGCCATAGGGTTTTTATTTTTTAAAATCTCTATGTTCCCACAGTTCTTTTCAGTTCCATTTGTATAGTAATTTCCTAGAATTAAGTTTTCCTTTGAAACTCATCTCTAGAATTTGATAACTCAAGTATGTTACTAACTGGAATACTTTCCATGGTGCAAATTAAGGTTAATTCAATTAGGACTTTCTATACAAGCCATAAGAATAATCCCGATAGTGAATGAGGTAGCAACTTACAAATAATAATATCATTCGTGTAGATTTCCTCTAGACAAATGACTATTTAAAAGAAAATATGATCTTCTAATAGACATTCAGACTGACGTTCTTTAGAAAAAATTAAAATAGGTAAGAAGGAATCTGACTTGAAAGGGATAAGTTGCTCACCTGTTTACTACTCTACTTTCCAGTTGCTGACTTTCCCTTAATTTTGACTTTATAAAACATCCAGAGTGTTGTTTTTTCCCTTGATTAATGTTTCCCATGACATTTCTTGATACAATGTGCATCATCTATGTTGTCAGAACTTTGTATGATTCAAATAAACGTTTCCTCTTCTCTTTCTCATCCTTCACATTGTTATATGCTAGAGGTGAACCTGATTCACAGGTTGTGCAGCAGAACCTCTTTAGATTGACATCCTAACCATTAGGCATTGGGTCAACTTTATTTGTATTTAAACCATTAGATGCTCTTAAGTCAGTTCAGGGTTAGGAATAACCTGTTATAGACTTGTTTGAACCAGAAGCATGGAAACTGACATTTAGGATATGTAATTGCAGGTTCAATCTTTGGCATCATTTTGTAGCACAATCCTGGGAACAGCAGTTAGAATTCCATGTGAGGTATTGAAGCAACGTTTGCAAGCAGGTATCTTTGACAATGTTGGCGAGGCTTTAGTAGGGACCATTCGGCAAGATGGTTTTAAAGGTTTCTTTCGAGGGACTGGTGCTACACTCTGTCGTGAAGTTCCTTTTTATGTTGCTGGCATGTGTCTGTATGAAGAATCCAAAAAGGTGAAAGTTTATCCTTTCTTATGTTTACCGTTATAGTTTATTAGGAAATTTAAAGGTCCTCGATACAGGGACCTTAGGTGGACCAAGTTTTCATGTTATCATTGAAGTTGAATTTAGTGATTTCAAAGCTGTTTTTCTTCTTCTAATCTGATGCATTTAAGTTGACATTATTTTAATATTTTTAACGTATATCTAATAATAACATGGGATATTGACATTGTTGTAAATAATATGAAGTGAATGACATTATTGTTAATAGAGTTATTTGTCTAAAAAAACAAAAAAGTTTGATACAGCTAACCTCGGAGGGGCAGGACTCTAACCTCCTTTCCCTCCCACACAAATTGTCTTTTATCTTGATATCTAAGTTGACTGCACAGTCTGTGCTAATATTTGCATGACAATGTCATGCTTTTATTACTCCCTCCATTATTCATGTTTTCCGTATTTGTTAGACTTTCATGGGTATTATTATCTTCTCTTTTTTTTTTCCACTTTGAAGAGGGTTTGATCTAGTTTCTGTGCTCCGACCGTGCTGCAACACCGGCCCGGTCTGCCAGCTCATTTTGGCTCTACGTCCGGTCGTGCGTGGTATGAAAGCGATTCGTACAAATGGAACGCATTGCGTGTCTCCCACTCTATCATTATCTTCTTCTCTACAAAACACTTTCCCTAAAGATCTTACATTTCATGGTGTCAGAGCAGTTGACCCAAAGCGAGGCCAGAAATTCACTCGTCTTCAACATTGCTAAAGACTGTGATTGAAGTTTTTGTTTTTGTTCTTCAATACCAGTGCCTGGACCTGCTGGTTCATGACTTATTGTGCTGCTTAGGTAGTTAATTGTGTTGAATCCAAATGGCTTATCATGCTGCTTAGGCAGTTAAGTGTGTTGAATCCAAATTTATGGATTCATAACTGCCCTAGGTTGGGCTAATATAAAAGTTTGTGCAGACCTTAAAAATGGGATCTTTTGAAGTGCAAGTATGAATTGGGTTAGAATATGGATGATTAGCTTATAATGTCTTACTGAATGTTTGTTTTAGAGTAGTTGAAGTTGTGGTTCTGAGCCTTTCGCTTCATTTCTAAAGATCGTTTGACTTAATGATCAAATTGACAATGCTCTTCGCAATATTTTTGTTCTGTTTTGCATGCAGGGAGCTCAGCATTTACTGAGCCGTGATCTTGAACCTTGGGAGACCATAGTTGTAGGTGCTCTGTCAGGGGGTCTGGCTGCTGTTGTAACGACTCCATTCGATGTTATGAAGACCAGAATGATGACTGCTCCACAGGGTTTGCCAGTTTCGATGTCCATGGTGGCCTTCTCAATCCTGCGACAAGAGGGACCCCTAGGTCTGTTCAAAGGAGCAGTCCCAAGGTTCTTCTGGATTGCACCTCTGGGTGCAATGAACTTTGCTGGATATGAGCTGGCAAAGAAGGCAATGAACAAGTCTGATAGTTCCAATGAAAACCAGGTTGCACAGAAGAGGCTTGCCAATTCCAGCTAATGTTGGGTGGAGGCTGTAACAATGGTGTCTTCTGTTCATAAATAAACCAGAGAGCTTTGCTGCAGTTATTTGAGTTTTTTGTCGCGCGGCTAGTAGCAGCATAGGCATCCAGCCTTAAATCTGTCGAAATGCCCCCTTTTTTATGTTATAGACACTTTTTGAAGTAGCCCTTTGTGTTTGTGAGCTCCATGCTGATGGTCTCAACAAAGTGTCCTGTTCTTTTTGCTGATGTACATAGATTTTTGATTAACTTTAAGAGCACCAAACCTGTTCATAGTCATGCTTTTGTTACTTCGTTGTAATCTGCCATGTTTGATCTCTACAATGTCAACGTACCTTTTAGAAGAAACATTCTAGCTCCTTTTGGAGCCTTTTCCCCCTATGAGAATATGTAGGCGCAAAGGTATATGGCCATAGCAGTCAACAAGTTGCAGAATGTGTTTCAAAAATGTTCAGATTGAGGACGGAGCTCTATTAACTTACTGACAAGTGGGAGCTTTGTTTGCTAGTTTCGTATTGTGCAAAACATGATTTTGCACTGTTGGTTTTGATGCCAACGATTTACCACTAGTTTCAGAACCATCTCGATGAGCAGTCAGACCCTTCCCAGGGCCGACAGGCTGTGGGGCATCGCCTCTTAGCTAGTATTTCTGACACGAGCATCTACAAGTAATGATCCACCAAAACTAAGTTGCACCTATTTTTTCTTTTGAATTGTATTTACGTAAGTATCATTATTTTAATTAGTAAAAAAACAAAGAAAGTGCTGGTGTCCTTGTTGGACTTGGATTTCCGAAGTTCTTTTTAATACCGAATTCTTTTCCTTTAAAATAAACTTATACACCAAGCCATCTAATTGAATATCCTAATTGAATTTCCCATTTACATTTGATTTTGTTAAAATTTTGACAGAAATCAGCTTTGGGACCAATTTAAGCCGAGTTCTTACATAAATAAGAGCTTTAGTCGTTACAACAACTTACATGGATAAGAGGATTAGTTGTGTCATACCTACAAGTGGTAGTAACCAGTTACATAAGAGTCAGATTCTTTAACCTAAAGTTATAAATAAAATGTTGCTTAATGAGAACTTTAATGAGAATTTTATGATGGCCACAAGAAAATGATACATATATGAAAAAGTATATAAAATTATAGATTTATAATTTTGGATTCGTAAATGATAATTTTCAAAAGATGAGCCCGGATCCGGTGGCCAAATTGTAGGTAGCCAAAGCGAATCACAGGGCGCCAACTGAGCGCTGCACAGGGGTCCCATGTGTTTGGCGCCCCGTGATTCGCTTTGGGTACCTACAATTTGGCCACCGGATCCAGGCTCGGCTAAAGAAGGGTTGTGAGTTATGACTGTGAAAGTCAATCAAAATGATAACTTTAGCGATAAGGGCTACATTAATGTGCGAAGAGGAACGCAGGAGAGGTTGAGCTCATCAGGTTCAGATCGGAGACACTTATAAATCATAATATATGACATAAATAGTTCTGATTTTGTCGACTTAACGAAACTCGATTTCTGGGAACAGTTGCATTACCAAGTTTTCACATGGTAAACCCAAGTAAACTTTACACGTATCAGTCATCTGAATGTTACAAAACTTAGTTTTTTCTTGTTTTTAACTTAAACTGAAGTGACATTAATACGTAGTTTTTTAGACTGGGTCGAGTTACTGACTCAGACGTTGGATAGACGATCATCCCGGAGGGGGTAGATTGACTCGTTTATTTATTTGAGTTAATGTTTTATTCTATTTGAATCTGACTTGCTTATAATTTACATGAAAAAAGGTTTAATGCGTGAAGCTTATTTACGTGAGTTTGGTGCAATGTACTAATCAATGTTATAAGACACGACCTGCCTTGAAAAAGTGGTTAGACTGGCTAAGCGATTGTTGGCCTACACTTTTAGGCGGCATCGCAATGCCGCCATGTTTTCCTTTTATTTCTCTCATCGTTCTCTCTCACTTCTTTATTTTTATTTCCCTTCTTCTCAAATCCAATACGCGGAACAACATTGAGCCACCTCCCATCCCTCTTGTTTGGACGTTATTGTCGCTGAATCGACGCTCGAGAACTTTGATTGAAGATCGGAGGCCCGCGAATTGTCGCTTCGTCACTTGAATCATTGTCGATTCGTCGCACAGGTAAGTGGATTTCTCGTTTTTCGTAGGTTATAGTTTTAATAGTTGTCAATTTCATGCTAGTACGTGTGTTTGTGGTACCAATCTCTTTAATTGCAGTCTATTACGATGTGATTAGTGTTCGAATTCATGTTTTTTCATTGATTTAGGGTTAGTTTTCATGCTTTGCGTGGATTTAGGGCCTTACATCAAGAAGCTTTTACTTCTAGGTTATTAATTACCTTCTAGTTTTTAATATTCTTTCATTAAAGAACCACGACGCATATACATGTAACTATTTTTGTAGAATTTAGTTTAATTTGTTTGTTTGCATAATATATATTACTTGTTTTAAATGGATACATATGCATGTTGTAGCACTAGTACTATTGCCAGATTACAACTCTAGATAATGGTCAAAGAAGAAACAATAAAGAAAAACGATTAATCACCTCACCCTTCAAGCATAATAGTATTGATTGGATTTGGATATATAGTATGTATGTTTTCTCCTTTTCATGGTCGGTAAAAGTAGATCAATGCCCATTTTTGGAAGGGGAGATCTTTGCAAACAAAACTGCCTTACAATTATATATGAACCCAATCAAATTTATACCTGTTCCTAATCAATTAATTTGAAGATAGAATTAGATATGAACCCGATAAAATCTATACCTACTCCTGATCAATCAAATCTATACTGTCGTAGTTGTCTGATCTCCGAATAATCACCAAATTCTTTCTTAATTTTTGTACTTTATTGGTAGAGTTGTGATTACCAAGTGCTGATATGATTGGAAATCCTAAATGTTTGTTGCTTAATTTTAGTTGAAGATGGTTGTCATGCCTGCTTGTTGTCATTTTGATGGTGAGTTTATTTTTTAACACGGTAATGTGGTCGGTTATAGCAGGAGGAGAACCAGACTTACACTTCTAGAGCCAACGTGTTCGTTTAATGCGTTGTGCACTATGATGTATAATGTTCTTGGATGGAACTCACACATGACACACATTTCAATATGGATGAGTTTTTCATGCAATGGTCAGTTATTGTACACTGCCATACTTAATGATATATCCCTGGAGAGTGGATTAGGCATGGCGAAGCATGGTTTCCAGACAATGTTGGTTTTATTTTTGAAGCGAGACACCTACCCCTATGAGATAGATAACAGAAAAAGTTTGTCGAATGAAAGAACCGGCGAGGGAGCTCCTGTTGAAAGAGGCGAGGGATCTCTTGTTGAAGCTGGCGAGGGAGGTCTTATTGAAATTGAGGAGGGAGCTCCAACTGAAAGGGATGAGAGAGGTGCAGCTGTTGCATTAGTCGTATTTGAAGTTTTGTTCTACATTTATATCGTAGTAGTAGTTGATGAAATTATAATTGAATTCAGGGAATCAAGAGAGGACCTCAATAATATTTCCAATGGTGAAGATGCTTGGCCGGATCTAGTTACGGATGAAATTGATGAAGAAGAAGAGGTTGAAATCCCCTACCTAACATAGGAGTCTCACCCTTAGAAGAAAATGATGAGCCTTACCCCGATACGTGGATCAGAGAGATAGACATGGATACGAGATATATGAACACAATGGTCCCAGGCATAGATGGAGACAATGTACTGCCACCCGTTGATGTTGGAGTCGGTCAGAGGTTTATGAACAAGGACGCATTACAGCTGTACTTGAAGGACTACTGCATTAAAAGATATGTCCAGTTCAAGGTGTTAAAATCTGGACCTGCAGTTTATTCTGCACGTTTCCTGCATTAAAAGATATGTCCAGTTCAAGGTGTTGAAATCTGGACCTGCAGTTTATTCTGAATGTTGCACAGGTGATCAGTGTCCATGGTACGTCTATGCATCATTTAATAAGAAGAGTAGGGTGTGAAAAGTTAGACGATGCAATGATGAACACACTTGTTTGAACTGCGAGTTGCGCATGGACAATCAGTTGTGCTCTTCTAGAGTGATTTGTAACCTCATTATGCTCAACGTGTGGACAAAGTTCACACTGTCACCCTATGAGATCATTCAGCTTGTTAAAGATAGGTATCATATTATGGTCAATTATGCTAGGGCATGGAGGAAAAAGAATAAGACATTAGTTGTTGTATTTGGTGGTTGGGAGAAGTCTTACAACTTATTACCTTAGTTTTTTAAAGCAATCAAAGACACAAACCCAGGTAGTAAATATAAGCTCATAACCACGAATGATCAAGCGGGAGATAATAAGTTTTGACAGGGTGTTTTGGGCGTTTGGTTCGGCTATTCATGGTTTTAAGAATTGTAGACCCTTTATCAGTATAGATGAGACTCATTTATATGGGAAGTATAAGGGCTGTTTGTTGATAGCTACGCCATTTGATTAAGATAATAAGTTGTTTTCCCTTGCCTTTGCTATTATCGAGCAAGAAAATATTGATACATAGACTTGGTTTGTAACTTGTTTGGGGCGGCTGGTGGTTAGAGGGAGGTCTCCGATTTGCATTATCTCCGATCGTCACATTGGCATCATCATAGTGTTCGTATAGACACAGGTTCTGTGTACAACATGTCATTGCCAATTTGAAGAAGCAGTACAGTTGAAGGACTTGGATAAGATGGTATGGGGGTGTGCGAGTGTACAGACAGTGGAAGAATATGATGTTGCAATATAAAACCTCGAAGAAGCATGTTCTGTAACAAAAGTGGAGTTGACTGAAAGAATGAGCCTAGAGAAGTGGGCCCTTGCCTATGATGGAAATTTATCGTTTGGGAGGCTCGCGATAAATTCATCTAAGAGTGTGAATCCACTATTGAAGCAAGCACGAAGCTCACTTGTACAGGCCTTAGCATCGACGATATTCTATTGGATGAATACATGGTTTGTAAATAGCGCGACAAGGCTACACAGATCACCTCACATTTTTGTTCATCGGTAGACACACATTTACGGACTAGTGTGGAGGATGCTAGACATTTTCAGATAGTTGCCTATGGTGGCGGGATATTTCAGGGGGCCGAGCACAAGGTTAACATTCTACTTAAGGAGTGTACTTGTCGGTCCTTCCAGATTTATCAGATTTCGTGCATCCATGCTCTTGTAGGGTGTGAGGTAATTCATTATGACTTCCATCAGCTGACCTCCAAGTATTATCATGCACCTACAAATCTACGGGTGTATGAATGAGCGTTTGATGTGCCACGAAAAAGAAGTACTTGGGTGCAAGAAGGTTCAAAGATATTCCCACCAGCTGAGCCGTGGGGGGTAGGTAGGCCAGTGTTCACCCTTATTCTGAATTCTATGGATTGGAGAGATGACAATGAAAGATATTTTTGTAGTAAATGTAAACAACCCGATCATAACAAACGTGCTTGTAAAACCCCGTCTGTGGACTGTGCTAAGAGTTCTTAGGCGGGGTCTATTCGTCGGTAATGTATGCTTTAAGTTTTTATGTGACGTATATTTACATATTTTCAGTTGGTTAGTGTGACTAATGCGCTTTGTTGTTTATATCGGTCACGATGGTGGATGCCACACTCTTGTACGATCAGTCTTCTCATAGGAGCGAGGCCATCTGGCAGGGAGAGGTTAGTGCGTTCTGGTAGATAATAATTACGTTTTATTTGTAAACATACACTAACAAGACTATTAATCATTTTCAGGATCCAGGATGCCTGGAATGCACTGAGCAGTTTCAGACATTACGACATTGGCTGATGGACGAGCCCTTGTTGCAGTACATTGATGCCTCGGAATTTGGTGCCTTAATCAGAGTTTAGTAATTGAGACTAGATAAACCACTGATTACATCACTAGTAGAGAGATGGAAGATCGAGACGAACACCTTCCACCTGGCGAATGGTGAGATGACGTGGTTGTCCTCTTGGGACTACGCGTTGATGGCTTCGCAGTGATCGGCTCTACTCGGGGAGATTGGATGGAGTTGGCTAGGGCACTTTTGATCGCGAGCTTCCACCGGGCAGTTTTCAAGGAGGGCGAATGTCACTTGCGTGGATCCAGGAGAAGTTTATGTGACGTGCCCGATGAGGTGATACAGCGGCACGTGCGAGCATACCTTCTCCATCTTGTGGGCTCGACGATCTTCTCAGATGGTAGTGCCAGAGGGGTTCACATGGCATACTTGACGCTATTCGAGGATTTCTAGAGTGCTGGGAGGTACAACTGTGGGGGGGGGGGGGGGGGGGGCGACGCTTGCCTTCCTCTATCGAGAACTCGCGTAGGCGTGTCGCCCTAGAGTGGTTGGCATTGCTGGATGCCTCACTCTTCTCCATGTAAAATTCCAATTTGAAATAAATATTTAAGTTAAAAGAATAAGATATTGACTCTATTAAAACTTTGTTACAGTTGTGGCTGTGGGAACGTCTGCATATTGGACGCCAGACACTCTTAGATGAACGGGCACTGCAAGATGGCCCTCTAGATTCCAGGCATGTCTCGATACAATTTAATAATTTCTTACAAGTAAATAAAAACTTTTTATAAATAACTTCCTACTAGTATTTTAGGTGGAACGTTCGACGGACGAATGCCACCAACCCTAGTAGCAACCTAATCCTATACAAGACATAATTGAACCACAAGCGGAACTATCAGGTAAGCTATTTATATTTGTACAATTTTGACAATTCAGATACTAAATTTAAGACCACTAAGAGTTATTATAATCCTTTCTAGGCGAACTGACAGTTGTACATATATTTCTTATAGCATCTACCTGCTATCTGCGTAGAAGGTAGACGTATTTGGTTGTCAAGGACACCATTGATATGCTTCGAGATCGTCGAGATGCACGTTCCAGATCATGTGATGTTATAGTTAGGATTGGAGCAGGCAATTATCGTGACTCACAAGCTCAATTATAGTCTATTATAGATCGAACTTTAATTTTATAACTTTGAGCAGGTGACTCCCCTGGAGGATGTCAAGCATGTTACTCGCATCTCCCTGAAAGGGCGAGCCGGGGAGGATTAGGCAGCATATCATCGTCACTACATCAAAAGGTGGTAGGCGCAAGAGGACACAATTGTTACAGGCAGTCGTGCACATACCCTTAAACATGCTCCTAGTTAGTACATAGCGTGGTATTTTTTGGTCACTGGACGATTCATATCGCCTCCACAGACGGAACCAACCATGGTATACCATGCTAGAGGTTATACTAAGGAGGCATGGTACGTATTTAACTCTGTGACATAATTACTTTTGTAAATATATATTTTCTAACTTACTTTTTTGTTTTGTAGTTGGGCTGTGTGGAACGTGATTGAGCGCATGCATCGTAGAGAGGGCATGGACCCATCATTGGCAGATCCATACATGATGGAAATTGTAAACTACTGCCAGTCGATCCTGCACAGTCTTCCACTCTTGGAAGGGACGATCGTCGGAGGAGACTTGTCACGTGGTGGTGAGCATTCTCATGTGGTCGAGTCGACCAGAGAAAAAGCACAACAGAGGAGTCGTGCAAGGCGTTAGCCTACATCTGAGACAACGCTCCGTATTGAGGATCTCGCCGAGCTTCCTATCGTACTAGAGTCTACAGTGTCAGAGCTTCAGCCTGTGCAGACACCTGAGCCTCAGGCCGAGCTGCCCCTTGAGCCTTAGGCCGAGCTGCCCCCTGAGCTTGACCTTAATCATCAGCCTCCCATCCGTAGGATTTACAATAGAAGGCAGAAGAAGGCAATTGGTGCACCTGAGCCTAGTTATGCCTTGTGATTGTACATTGTACATTATTTTTGTAACTTATTTATTCAGACTTTTGTATTGATTATTCAGACAATGTTTTATAGTTGGGTTATATTATGGACTTCTCTGTTATTTTTCATCTCTATTATGTCGGTTCAGTACTTAGTTTTATTTTGATTGTATGTTGTTTAATATATATTGTTAGCAGGTTGAAAATAGGTCAATAAGAAAAAACAACTAGAAAATAAAAAAAAATATTGAAGGCGGCTTCAGGATACTGCCTTCATCTGTAAATGAAAGGCGACTTCTCAATGATGCTTGTATATGCGGCTTTCGAAGCCACCTCTTTTTCTATCTCTCATCTTCTACTCGTCTCAAGTGAAGAATGAGGCGGCTTCACGAACCTGCACTGGAAGCAACAATTTCTTCCGGTGATTAACATTCAGTCCTTAACTAGCTTCATCGATGGATCCGTCCCAGCTCCTCCGAACACCATTCAAACCTCTGACCCTGAGTCGACTATCCCAAATCCAGCTTTTCAGCAATGGTATTTCGTCGACCAGATTGTACAAAGTTGGATTCTATCAACTCTTTTATTGTTAGCCCTTTGCCATACCATTGGCCTCACTACAGCGGCGACAATCTGGTCCAAGCATCTAGACAAATATGCTTCCACCTCTCAAGTGCGTTTGAATCATCTTCTTTTCCATCTCCAAACAGTTCGCAAGGGCAGTCTTACGATGACTACGTATCTCGATTGCATCAAAGCCCTGTCTAACGACCTCGTAGTTGTCGACCATCCTCTTGCCAATTAGACTCTTCTCCACTACACCATTACTGGCCTTGGGAGTGATTACGAATCATTCTCTCAATTTGTTACTTCTCGAGTCTATAGTCTCACATTTGATGAGGTGTACAACCTCTTAATGACATAAGAACATCGCCAAACACTACAGAGTCAGCTTATGCAACTCGACATCGCAGCCACTCCTTCAGCTAATGTTGCAGATTGTAATGATGCCACCACAGGTGGGAATCGTTCCTCTGGTTCGTCTGGGGGTCGCGGAAGGGGCAGTAGAGGCAGTCAATCCCAAAACTATGGTTGTGGTAACTCTAACCGGTCTGACCAACAAAATTGGCCATTATGTGAAATTTGTAACAAGTGTGGACATGTTGCTCTTGATTGCTGCAACAGATTCAATATGGTTTATCAGCCTCCGACCGCTCCTCAGGCCCACTTTGCGCAGCTCCAAGGCGCTCATGACCTGGCCTGGTATACAGATTATGGTGCCTCGCATCATGTCACTCATGACTCAAGCTTACTCTCTAAAAGTGCTCAGTACAATGGTCCGGATCAGGTGGCCATGGGAAATGGCTAAGGTTTGACCATCTCTAGCATTGGTTCCCATCTTCTCACTTCAAAAGTAACCTTACAGAATGTTTTGTGTGTCCCATTTGCAATAAAAAATTTACTCTATGTTTATAAACTTGTGACAATAATTTTGTGGTCTTATTTTTGGCTAATGGCTTTTTGGAGTAGGATAGCACTTCGGGCAAGGTTCTTCTCAAGAGTAGGAATAGAAATGGGCTTTATGTCGTCGACTCCACCACTTCCCCTCGTTTCTTGTTCTCTCATAGGTCTTCTTTACATTTTTGGCACTGTCATTTGGGTCACGCTAGGCATTCTATTTTATCTCATGTGCTTTGTAGTATGAATGTAGTTCTTTCCAGTTCCAATAAAAACAATGTTTGTCATTCATGTCGAGTTATAAAATCAAAATATCTTATTTTTTTGAATTCTACTACTCATGATCGTGCCCCTTTAGAAATGGTGTCTGCTAATGTTTGGGGTCGTGCCTAGTCACATCGTTCGCAGCAAAAAGATACTATGTCGCTTTCATTGATCAATTCAGCAGATTCACATGGTTTTACTTATTATGTTCCAATATGATGTTTTTCATGTATTTCTAAATTTTAAGGCATTGGACGAGAACTCCCTCTCCCACAATATTAAAAAATTTCAAAGCGATGGGGGAGGCGAATTTGTAAGTCATGAGTTTCAATCCTTCTTGCACAGTAATGGTATCCACCATCGTATTTCATGTCCTTATACACCGCAACAAAATGGTCGTGCTGAACGAAAACATTGGCACATCGTCAAGTTGGTCATACACTGTTAGCCCAATCGTATATGCCTAAGATTCGTTGGGTATCAGCCTTTTCTATGGCCGTCTATCTCATCAAACGACTACTGACCCCATTGATTCAATTTCCTTGTCCCTTATAAGTCCTCAAAAATGAGAATCCGGATTACCCAAGTCTTCGTATTTTCTGTTGTCTGTGTTACCCATGTCTTCGACCCTATTCTAAGAACAAAATCGAGGATTGGTCGAAGCCTTGTGTCTTCTTAGGCTATCACAACAGTTACAAGGGATATCATTGTCTCGACATGTCAGGTGTACATCTCGAGAAATGAGGTGTTTGGTGATACATATTTTCCATTCTCTAAACCTGCTCGGCTGCCTTCCTCGAGCGACACTGCACCGATGGACTACCTTCCCTCTTACCATTGCCACTTCCCTTGTCCCCCAACCATATTTTTGCACCGTCATTACCCGCAGAATCACTTGCTGTGAGAGACTCGCCAACCCGGCCTCCCTCACCCACCAGCCATGACCCACCATCATCACCTATCCTTGAACCACCGGCTTTGACTACAACCGAGTGCACGCCCACATCCCGATCCACTTCTCTGTATGCTACACATCGTATGACGACCCATGCCATGACCAATAGCCTTAAGACCAAAATTGTTTAGGCCATTAAGTTCCTTTTACCATCGGATGCGGGTGTCAATATTGAGCCAACATGCTTTACGGAGGCAGCTAAACTCTCTGAGTGGCAGGATGCGATGCGTGCCGAATTTGATGCTTTAATGGCTAACAAAACATGGTCTTACGTCTCTCTTCCACAGGGTTGCAAAGCCCTTGGTTGCAAGTGGGTCTATCGAATTAAACACAAACCGAATGGTTCGATTGACAAATATAAAGCTTGTCTTGTGGCAAAAGGCTTCAATTAGAGAGAGGGGTCTGACTACCTTGACACATTCAGCCTAGTAGTAAAACCCGTCACAATTCGCAGCATTCTCACCCTTGCCTCCAACAAAAATTGGCCACTTCGTCAACTTGACATAGCCAATGCTTTTCTCCATGGTGACTTAGAAGAAGAGGTTTACATGCAACAACCCCTTGGGTTTTAAAATCCAGCCTTCCCTTCTGTTGCGTGCTAACTACAAATGGTTCTCTACGGCCTCAAACAGATTCCCCGCATGGTACCACAAGCTGACGTCCTATGTCCTTAAGCTTGGCTATACCGTGTCTCAGGCGAACACATCGTTGCTGTACAAGTTTGGTCCCTCTAGTCAGATCTTCATCCTTATTTACGTTGATGACATAATAGTCACTGGAAGCAGCTACTCTGAGATCATGACTCTAGTGAACAGCCTGTAGAACGAGTTCTTTAAAGATCTTGGTTACCTGCACTACTTTCTTGGCATTGAGGTCTTATGCGATGGTTCCGTCTACACCTCTCTCAGACCAAGTATACCACAGATCTACTCGCTCGCTCGTCACTTGCTGCAGCCAAGCCAGTTAGTATGCCGGTTCTAGCTGGTTCCAAACTGTCAAAGCTCTCCAGTCATGCACTACTCGATGCTACTGAGTATTGGTCCACCATAGGGGCTTTACAGTACCTCACACTCACTCGTCCTGACATCCAGTATGTTGTAAACCAAGCATGCCAGTTTCAGCAGGCCCCGATAGACGAACATTGTTCCATTGTGAAGTGAATCTTGCGTTACGTTAAGGGAACAATCGACCATGGTAATGTTATTACCCCCAGCTCCAATCTTGCATTAAAAATTTTCACTGATGCTGATTGAGGTGGTTGTCCTGATGATAAACGATCTGTCTCTTGTTTCTGCATTCTTTTGGGTGGTTCTCTGATTTCACAAAAATCCAAAAAGCAACCAACAACATCACACTCTAGTGCTGAGGCAGAATATTGAGCACTCGTAGTTGCTACTTCAGAGATGTGTTGAATCCTTCAGGTATTTCGTGAGCTTCAGTTATTTGTTGTAACGACCCCGGTCCTATGGTGTGATAATTTGTCTGCTACTCAGATTGCTGCCAATCCAGTGTTTCATGGTAGAATGAAGCTTGTCGAAATTGACTATCATTTTGTGAGAGAGCGACTAGCAAATGGCACAGTACTGGTCAAGTACATTCCGACAAGACTCAGGTAGCAGATATTTTCACTAAAGCTTTGCAACGAGGTCAATTTTAGAGGTTACCAAACTTTCCGTTCTCCCAAGACCGTCAAGTTTGAGGGGGAATGTTAGAGAATCCTCTAAATCCACAGAATCCCCAATCAGTCGATCTAATTAAGATTAGCTTCTTTGTATAGAGTTGTTTGAGATCCCTCTAAATCCTCAGAATCCGCAATCAACTGATCAGATAAGGATTACCTTCTTTGTATAGAGTTGTTTGAGATTCTTCTGAATCCTCAGAATCCTCAATCAACTGATCTGATTAGGATTACCTTCTTTGTATAGATTTAACCAAATCCCAATCAAATTGGGATTCTCAATCTGGTTGTTGCCCACTTGTATAAATTCATACCCTAATCAATGTGAAAAGCATCGCAGTGTTTTACACACTTACACGTATATCTATACTGCTTCCATAGCATGCAGAACGATCCTCCAACTTCAGCATCATTAGAAAATATGTCATTGGAGCAGTGAATTATATAACACAATAGCATTGGAATCTATCACAGTAACCATGAGAACTCAACAGGTTTATACGGAAAAGGTCCCCTTAACCTAATCCATGGGTTGCCACAATGTGTTCAGTTGAGCATTTTCAATTTCCAACTCACCTAGGAAGGATAACTTGTTTGCCTCCTCCGTTAAACTGTTGTTATTTTGATTTGTTTGTATTATAGATTCTCAGGTATATTGTGCTAATTTGTGGGGTATAAGGTTTAGCTAGACCTGAATGATATTTCATGTCTTTCTCAAGTTTTTTATTAATGTTATTTGGATTTTCAGGTCTTGCCATTTTGCTAAGTATTTAGACATTGACTACATTTCCTTATAGTGCAATGCGGGTTGAAAGTTCGTTCTGCTACTAAAGACGATGTTTGTAACGATGTTATCACAGTTCAGAACCACACAACATGTATCACAGTTAAGAACCAAAATAGTTCCTAATCTACAGGGTTGTGTAGCCCGGATGATAACGATCCACTATTGTGAGTTTTGTTACAAACCTTCTCCAACAAGGTTTTACACAGGTGTTTCAAACACATTAAGAAACATAACAAATAGTGAATTCTTTTTTAAACTCTATCCATGAATGACTTACTTAGGATGAGTAGTCTTGTTATCATCCACACTGAGGCTCCCCTTTTGTGTATGCCTTCATCATGAAAGCTTTAGTCTGTTTTTAGCATAGACTACAACATTGGCATAAACATCGCCTTCATCTTTACACAAGCTTCTCAAAAAAGCAGATTGATGAAGACTAATAAACTCATGAAGAACACTAACTCACTCTCTTCATAAACTCACTTTCTTGCTCTATGAAATTGTGTTTTGTGCCATGGCCACCACGCCTTTAAATAGTCCTTCGTAGTGAGCACTTATGGGATGATTTGTATAATTTCCACGCATGAATGAGGGGCTAATTAAAATATAATCTTTTTATCTTTCCTTTCGCAAAGCAATCTTTTGTCTTGACTGTCGCTCTATCTCGATTCTCTCTTCATTCTTTTTTTTACTGCAATCATAATCTCAGTCATACCATAAATAAAGATTTTGTCAGGATTCATATCTTTCACCATATAATATTTTGTAAGAGAAAGACAAATATGTCCTTAGGCCTTGAAACTAACAATCACCCCCTTTGGCTTTCTTTGACAAAACATTCTCCATTTGATAAGTTTCTTGGCAATCCGGAAAACTCTTATAATGTCTAAAACATTATCTTCCACATATAGTCAAACATTGTTTGTAACATCCTTCAAAGCTATTTAAACATCATCTGAAGCATTCATAGCAGAAAAATATATACAACAGATGTACTAAAAAACATATATCACCAACATAATCAAGTATATCAAAATATAAGAAAGACTCTATTTTCTCTCCCCTTTTTTACAAAAGAAAGACAAAAGATCAATCATCAGCTGCAGGAGCCTTAGAATCCTCCAATCCAACTGGAATATCTGCAATGAGAGCTTCAAGTTGTCTTTTCTTGCTTTTTCGGATGACCAATAACTACTGAAGCATTAGAATTTCAATAGTAATGCTACGGAGACAACATGTGTAATAATCCTTCTGTCGATACTTGTATGCCTAGTTCACTCTCGAAGATTGAGCAACAGGTTCTTCTTCTGAATTTTCAAGACTCTCAATTCAAACCGTGACCTTCCGGGTGCTGATTTTGAGTTCAGGAAAACAATTATGTAATGCGCCATCGGGAACTTCATTCGGGACAAGCACTTGTAGAATGGAATAGATGAGACCCAAAAATACCATGATCTCTCGATGCTTCTTTTCCTCGGAATAGAGAAATATCTGCTCCAAAATTAGATTTCCTAATTGAATAGGAGTACCTTGGCCAGTTTGGAATAGCAACGAAGTGAGAGGCTTGTTGATTGTTGTCTTAAGCCGAGAGAGCATCCAATTACCGGTCACAACTTTGTGTAGTGCATAGTATTTGGTGGTGAGATCGGATGTTGTAAAATTCATGTGGAAATCCAGCACTTCTTGAGTCCTCCTGTGAGTTCTTTTATAATAGCGTCAAAAGTTTCCTCAACCTTTGTCTCTTCTTTCGGAGGAACACCAAAGAAATAAAAAAAATGTCTGAAGAAAAGTCATAGTAATGATCGCGTACCCATACCTAGTGAATTTGTCTTCTTGGAACCCGTGAACACAATTCCTTCACCAGCTTTCGTATGGGCACCAAAAGATTGCGGCTTTGGAGAGTTTTGCTTGTGCTTCTTTGATGAAGGTGTATTCCGTGAGGGCAACTGCGACTTCTTTTCACTTCAAAGATGAGAGTAAAAGAGCATCATCTAGAATAGAGTCACTGGTATGGATAACCTCCTTCAGAACAGAATCTGAAGCAGGGGAATCAATTGAAACATTCTCAGCGACAAAGACCAATTCATCAAGAGTAGCATGAGCAGTAGGAGCAGGAGGAGCATCTGAGGAAGAAGGTAAGTTAGGGTGAATAGATAGATTCAAAAATCACCTTTTTTTGCAAAAATGTTGCCTTTGAACTGTATATAAGACACGGTTCGCTCAGACGAGGAAGACGAACTGCTGGTGCGTTAGGTTGGTTCGGAATCAGCGTTAGGAGGAGAGAAATCGAAGTGAGAAGATTGTCCTGCTGGCTGGAGAGGTTCATCTATTGTCTGTGTTTGTGGTAACACAGGTAAACCTTCCTGGAGTACTTCTTGTTGGGGTACGGTCGCAACAACCTGTGGAGCTGATGTTTCTGTAGCAGGTTAAGCATTGGCTAGTGCGGGAGACACCAAAAGATTAGGGCTTTGTTGGAGCGAAAGATATCTCTGACTTTGTTGGCTATGATAATAACACGAGTCTTCTTTTGCGATTGTAAGTCTGGGAGAGTAGTATGGAAATTTTTCTCTTTTTAACGTTGATGACACCCTTGCCAACAGTAGCAAAAGCTTTTCTCGATTGAGTCGTTGAAAAAAAATTCCCTTTGTACCCTTTGCTTATTCATGACACATATGAAAAAGGTGTTACACAGATCTCGCGACACCTGCTCAATATCTGAAATACATATAAAGCGCTTAGAAGACAATAGAATATAAATCAAGAGAATGGTGTTAGAGAAATTTTCATGAACATCGTCTAAAGTGTTGTCAAACATATCTTCTCCTGCGATTCTAGTCTGGCTAGTCACCTAATTCATATAACACGAAGATCGAGAGCTCCTCGAAGGAACTCAAAATGAGCCTTGTTAAGATTCTTTGTGAAGATACCTGCTAGTTGATTTTTTGTTGAAATATAATCCAACTGAATAGTTTTCTCAAACACCAAATCTCGAATAAATTGATACCGTATGTCAATATGTTTGGTACGAGAGTGTTGAACAGGATCTCCAAATATGTCAATAGCACTTGTGTTGTCACAAAAAATAGTCAGTCTGCTGAGAAATAGCGTAGTCTTGTAACATTTGTTTCATCCAAACCAATTGTGTGCAACAACTACCAGGAGCTACGTATTCTGTCTCTGCAGTTTTTACTGTACCACAACACAAGATTTGTTCCCAAGTAAAATCATCCTCCAGAAGTACTTTTTCAATCATCAATACTTCCAGTCCAATCAACGTCATTGTAGCCTGCAAGATCAACTGTTGAGGATTTGGAATAAAATAGACCAAGTTCAATTGTACCTTGAACGTATCGAAGGATTCGTTTCATCGTGTTCAAGTAAGATTATTTGGGATCAGCTTGGTATCTGGCACATAATCCAACACTATAATATAAGTCTGGCCGACAAGCAGTAACGTACAACAGACTTTCAATCTTGCTGCAAAATAATTTATGATCTGTTGGAACCCCATCTGAATCCTAACATAGTTTTTCTGTTGTCCCCATTGGAGTGTTTTTAACTTCGTCATCTATTAAACCAAATTATCTTACCATGTATTTAGCATATTTCTCCTGTGACAGAAACACACCATTGGATAGTTGCTTAATCTGAAAGCCAAGAAAAATTGTGAGTTTCCCACCGTACTCATTTCAAATTCTTTTTTCATACACTCAACAAACTACTGTAATGGTGAGCTGTTTGTAGCACAAAAAATAATATCATAAACATATATTTGGGCAATCACCATATAATCCTGTGTTTTCCTGATTAACAAAGTTTTATCAACACTGCCACGAGAATATTTTTGAGAACATAAAAAGGTGGTTAGACGATCATATCATGCACGTGGGGCTTGTTTCATCCCATACAGAGCTTTAGACAGTTTGTACACATGATTAGGAAAGTGTGGATCAATAAAACCCTTGGGTTGCTCAACAAATACTTTCTCTTGAATGTACCCGTTTAAGAAGGCGCTTTTAACATCCATCTGGAATAGCTTGATCTGAAGTTGGCAAGCAACAACAAGCATCAATTGAATTTCTTCTAGCCTTGCCAAAGGTGCAAAGGTCTCCTCAAATTCAACTTCTTCCACCTGAGTGTACCCATGAGCCACGAGTCTGGCTTTATTTCTTATGATAGCACCTGAACTATCTTTTGTTCGTGAAGATCAGCTTGGTGCCTATCAAATTACTTGTCTGGGGTCGAGGAACTAGTGTCCAGACTTTATTTTGAACAAACTGGTTTAATTCATCTTGCATAGCTAGTATCCATTATTCATCTGTCAATGCCTCTTCCACTTTCTTGGGTTCCTTCAAAGAAGTATAGCAAACAAAGCTAACCATATCTTGAAAATTAATTTCCTTTCCTCTTGTTTGCATACCTTCCTCAAGACCGCCAATGATAGATTCTGCTGGATGATTTTTGAGAACTCGGGATGAAGGTTCCTTGGCAGGTGGAGATTGTGTGACTATGTCTGGTAAGGATGGACTTGTAACTATTGGCATTGAAGGGGCTTCCTCTTGCATGGTGTCTAACACATCATCTGCAACACTTTTTGTCAACTTTAGATGAGGAATGTGGATTTATTTGGACGTCACAATCATCATCAGCTTGAACATGTGTTGTATTAGTAACCACTGTCACATTAGTAGATTCCATAATCACCTTTGTCCTTTTATTGTACACCTGATATGCTCGATTGTTTATAGAGTATCCCACAAAAATACCTTCATCACTTCTGGTATCAAACTTTTCTAAAGATTCCCTGCCACGTTAGATATAACATATACTGGCAAAACTGTGAAAGTGACTCACCGTGGGTTTTTTCCCTTTCCGAAGTTCATATGGTGTTTTATGCGTCAAGGGTGAAAATACACTTTGTTGATGACAAAACACGCAATGTTCACAGCTTTAGCCCACAGTTTCTTGATGAGATTTCTTGAATAGATTATCACTCAAGCCATCTCCTGCAGTGTACGGTTCTTCCTTTCAACCACACCATTTTGTTGTAGAGTCTTAGGTGCAGAGAAATCATGATGGATTCCTTCAACATTACAATACTCCCCAACTCCTTATTTGCAAATTCTTGTCCATGATCACTCCTGAACCGCATCATTTTCTTGATTTTCCTTCCTTTTTCATTGATCTACTTTGTGCAGTGTCCTTTGAACGTATCAAAAGCCTCTGATTTGTCCTTGAGAAATTATACCGAAGAAAATCTAGAGAAATCATCAAAGCATACAAGAATGTACCTATTTCCCTTCTAGCTAGAGTTTGTACTAGACCCATCAGACGAATGTCAAGCAATTCTAGAGGTCTTGTAGTGTGAATTTGTGTCATGCTCTTGTGACTAACTTTATCCTACTTTCCTAGTTGATATTCGCCACACAATTTATCCTTGATATTCTTAATTTTGGGTAAGACTTTTACTGCTTCATATTTTATCAACTTTCGCATATGCCTGTAATCAACATGGCCAAGTCTTTGGTGCCAGAGATCAATATTGTTAGTAGAAACACCAAGCAGTTATCACTGGTGACAATTCCTTCCATAACTAGCAGTACATTCTTCGATCTAGGTAGCCCATGCACATTAAGCTTACCTTTTACCCATAATATTACCTTTCGCTTCATCTCCGAAGGTTACTTGCCCATATTCACTTTGTGTTACTTTGCTTAGCAAGTTCCGATCTCCTGTCATATGTTTGAAAGATGCACTATCAAAGTACCAAATATTGTTAGTGAAAGCGTTTAAAACATGTTAAGCAGTCTTTGAAGATTTCTTAATCTAAATCGAACTTGTCTCTTTGTTTTCCACCAAATTTTGGCGAGCTTCCTTTTATGTTAAACTTCATATACATTTGATTAAAACCTTTGGACAAGTTAGCAACCTTGTCATACAAATCTTTAACAGAGGACTGACCTGATTTCTTTGCTTCCATAGTGAAGGCAACACTTTTGTCAGTTTCTGCTATTTGGTGTGCCATAAACTCGATGTTGGTTTCAAATGTAACCAGTGACCCAATAACTTCATTGAGTGTCAAGTTGTCCAGTTGCTTGGCTTCTGTAAGTGCAATAACTTTCATAGTAAAATTCTTATTCTGAAATCGCAAGACTTTTCTTACCAGCCTACTTTTGTCAAATGCTTCTCCTAGAAGTATGAATTCATTTGCAAGTTTTTTGATTTTCCTTCATATTCCTCGACAGTCTCATCTTCTCCCATTATGATTAGTTCGAACTTAGTTGTAATTTGCTGCAACTTGGCAAGACAAACCAAGGCAGTTCCCTCATAGTAAACTTCAAGTGATACCCATGTCTCCTTTCTTGATTCAATGCAAGACACCCTGATAAACTGTTCCAGACTTACACCACAAAAAATAGCGTTAATAGCCTTAGCATTAATGATTCTACTTCTCTTTTCTACCTCTTTCCTGTTCTTTGGTAGCTTTTCAACGGTATTTCCATATGCAATGATCACTGGACGTGTCCATCCCTATAGAACGAAAAACCTTGCATCTTCATCTACCTTTAATATAGTCATTCATTCTTTCCATCCAATATGGATAATTTGATCCTGCTAGGAGTGGTGGTCATGTGGAGGAACCTCAATCTCTCAATGTGTTAGCCATAGCTTACCAGAACTTCCAAGGCCTCACTAAGTATATGTTTTATACCCGTTCTAATACCTATTGAAAGTTCGTTCTGGTATTAAAGACGATGTTCGTAACGATGTTTTTAACTTTGTGAGAAAACATTACTAAACATTTAATAAAAGTAAGAGACACAAGATGTTATCACAGTTTAGAACTAGAATAGTTCCTAATATGCAGGGCTATGTAGCCCGGATGATAACGAAGCACTATTATGAATTATTTTACGAACCTTCTTCAACAAGGTTTTAGACAGGTGTTTCAAACACCTTAATCAACATAACAAATAGTGAATACCTTTTCAAGCTCACTCCTTGAATGACTTACTCAGAGTGAGTAATCTTGTTATCATCCACACTGAGGCTCCCCCTCAGAGTATGCCTTCATCACAAAAATTTTAATCTGTCTTCAACAAAAACCGCAATATTGTCATAAATTTTGCATGAAACATCTCCTTCATCTTCACACGAGCTTCTCAGAAAAGAAGATTGATGAAGACTGATAGCCTCATGAAGAGCACGAACTCACTCTCTTCATGAACTCACTTTCTTGCTTTCTGAATTCGTGTCTTGTGCGATGGCCTCCACACGTTTAAATAGTCCTTCGTAGTGAGCACTTATGGTATGATTTGCATAATTACTACACATGAATGAGGGCTGATTGAAATATAATCTTTCTATTTTTCCTTTCGCAAAGCAGTCTTTTGTTTTTATTTTCACTCTATCTTGATTCTCTCTTCATTCTTCTTTTATCGCAATCGTAATCTTTGTCCTACCATATATAAAAATCTTGCCAGGATTCATATTTTTCACCATATAATGTTTTGTTAGAGAATACAAATATGCCCTTAGGCGTAGTCACTAACTAGGCTCTTCATTGGGAGCAGGAGAGTCAGCTTAAGAAATGTAACTCTATTCTTCTTGTATTCGTGAGTCTTTCTTAAAGTTTATTTTGTTATAAATACAAAGGCCTATGCCAAGATATGCTTCTGTGATACTAGTGGAAAGGAAACTATGGTTTGTTTAAGACTTGTGGACCAAAAAGAATCTCCCAAATCAAATATCCATGAACTCTAGCGCTAGCTAGCAATGACAACTTAGTAGAAAAAAGAAATAAAAAAATTAAAAAGGAGGTTTGGTCGGTCACTAGGGGTGGCAATGGGTCGGGGTGGGTTTTTGGAAACCCATTCCCGTCCTATGAATATCCGAGGAAACCTGTCCCCGCAAAACCAGCCCTGCGCGACAGGAAATACAACCCGAACCCGTAAAAACCCGAGCCAACCCCTTTGAAATTTGAATTTTAAAAAAATAATATAGAAAAAGACAAGAAACTCATTAGCATACAACCTGTCAAAAATTCACAAAACATAGAAACATCCGGCCTGAGATTTCAAGAAACACAAAAACATCCGGCTTGTAATTTCTAGAAACAAGAAAACAAAACTCAAAATTTTCTTACCTCAAACCTCTTTCTAAAGCTCCGTGAAAATCTAGAGAAGCTCTATCATGTTGTACGCATCAAAATGTGCGTGACCCAAATTCGATAAGCCCAACAACCCATCGGTCCATCAAACAACGATCATGGGTAGGCTTTAATCGTCATCAAGGTTCGTCGTGGCAACCCACTACGAAGTCCAGCCGCATCACCATGTCACCAGCACAGTCGGGACCTCGTCAGCAAAGAATCGTCGAATCAGTATGTATCGTCAACCCACCACTCAGTCTTCAACCGAAGGAGCGAAAAGAGGGCCACGATCCTGCTCTCTCTCTCCCCCTCGTCTTCCTCAACATTACAGTAGAATGAGGATCACGATCCCCATTCCAAGGCAACTCTTCTCAACGGCCACACAGACCAGCTACAAATAGCCGAAATTTCCCTGTCTCAAGGATGGAGAAGAAAAATTAACGCACAAGTTCCGACAAGTGAAAAACTCTCTCTTTCAAACCGAAGGACTCAAATACCTTCTCGGAGGAGAAGCTCTCATACTTACAGAGGTTCTTTCGAGCCAACGAAGCCTTTCATCGTTCGTCGTTCTGACAGTTCAACCGGAGCACCTCTACACGATCGCCGACAGCATCGTAAGTCGATACACGCGGAGCACAAATACCTTCGTCCGACTGACCAAAGCCACAACATTTCGTGCATACTGGTTCCTGCAACTTAAGTTCGACAGTCGCTCGTTCGCGAAGGTTTCGACTTCACCAAATTCATACGGAGATCGAATCAGAGGAAGCATAGGAGATTGTACTCGCAATTTCTGATATTTACACCACACCCTATAACACATTTATTCTTAAGTAATCGACATATTCTCTCGGTCGCGCCTCTTCGCGGACCGTCAGATTTTCGGTGAAACAGATTTGGCATACCCGGTGGGACATTTCCTACCTCTCATCTCCTTCTCCGTCCAACAAAAAAAATCTCCAACTACAACCATGGCTAGCATCGCCAACAACGGCACCAACAACAACAACACCAACCACAGGGGCAAGCAAATAGCCTCCTTGAGCTCTGCTCAACCGCGCCCCGCCGCGACTGCAGGCTCAACCACCGGAGCCCGCGGACCAGTAGCCGCACCCCCGGTCGACCTCCGCGCTCTGACATCCCCTCCACATGCCACACACCCATTTACAAGGGCTCTGGCCAGAAGTTTGTCCACTGGACAAGCTCCATTCATGCGCAACACCCGTCGTCCAACTGCTGTGTTCGTGCCTCCGGCTATCGCGGCCTCAACTAAACCCGCCACATCTTCCACCAAACGGATGCCGGCGATGGCTAAGCCGACCTATTTGGCCGCCGCCACCTCTCCTTCTCCTCGCAGCCCGACTGCCAGCCCGCTGCAGTCGCCGCCGTCACGGAGAAACTCCATTATTCCCACTCTAGTACAACAATACGAGCAAAGCGGGGCATCTCCTCTCTCTCTGCCGCGAGAACACACTCTGTGTCGGCCTCCTCCATATAGAGAACATCAACAACAGACAACTCGCCGGTTATGTTGGTCTCACATGACCTTCTGGCCGCACTCAACGCAGCGGCTGGCCCACCACCTATTCGTTCACCTCGCCGACAAACACCGGCAATTTCCCCTGCCGCCACATCGCCCATTCCATCTTGCCGATTCTCACCGGCGGCTGTCACTGCAAGCCAGTCGTCGCCCAGAGTCACTCGCCGCAATCAAACTGCTACCGGTCCTTCCGACAGGTCCCCCACAGCGACCGCCTCTTCAGTAAAGTCACCGACGAAGGGTTCATATCTTCAAGTTGTGTCGGGAAAAATTACTCCGACGCAAACCGTCAAGATGGCCGCTATGACAACTTCAGCCAAAACGGTTGAAGAACAAATGGCCGAGCTCCAAGCCGCACTCAAAGAGCAGAGCGAGCAACTGCGCATCAAAGATGCGCAAATTGAAGCACGCGACCTTCAAATCACAAGAATGCTCGAAAGATTCGAAATGAGCATGGCGGCGAACAATTCCGGCGCCGTTTCCCAGGAAGCCGATCGAAATCACCCGACCGCTAGTTCTTCAGCCGGACCAATCCAGGAGGATCCTTCCTCCGACGACGAGTTGCCGCCCGTCGCACCAGTCGCTACCCGTAGAAACCGAGCTGAAGCGGATCCGACTACTCTCACTATCGACGCGGTCAACGAGCTGATCAACCGCGCCGTATGAAACAGCTTAGGCGACAACAAATCAGTCGTCTACCGGAGGCCGTATACGCAGAGGATTCAAAACATTCCTATGCCGATCGGGTACCACCCTCCGAAATTCCAACAATTCAACAACGACGGGCATCCAAAGCAGCACGTCGCCCATTTCATAGAAACCTGCAACAACGTCGGCACCGACGGTGACATGCTGGTAAAACAATTCGGCCGGTCACTGAAGGGAAACGCCTTCGACTGGTACATCGAGTTACCCCAAGAGTCCATCGACAGCTGGGAGCAACTAGAACGAGAATTCCTCAGCCACTTCTACAACACTCGGCGTACTGTCACTCTGGTAGAAATCGCCAATCTCAAACAGAAGAAGGGCGAGAAGGTGGTTGACTACATCAACCGATGGAGAAATTTGAGCCTAAATTGCAAAGAAAGCTCAAATCTCTCCCTCGAAGCCGAGATCGAAATGTGCTCACGAGGAATGCATTGGGAACTCCTGCGCTACATCCGTAGCCGACGGCCGAACGACTTCCAAGAGCTCGCAACAGAAGCTCACAACATGGAGATCCTAATAGAAGAACGAGGAGAAGAAGGATCCTCTTCCGCCGATCCACGCAAAAAGGGAAAGGCACCCGTTGCGGCTGCACCAAAAGAGACGAAAGAGAAAACAAAATCCTCTTTTGCGACCAACGCTTTCAAACCAATCAAAGTCGGAAGCAAGGCTAAAACAACTTACCTCCCGCGACAACTGACCGGGAGTACTTACAAGAAATTGTCACTCGAAGAACGACAGACAAAGACATATCCCTTTGCCGATGCAGACGTTCCTATCATGCTCGACCAACTCCTCGACAATCAACTGCTGAAACTGCCAAAAATCAAAAGACCTGGCGACCAATCCAAAAGCAAAGATCCGAATTTTTGCAAATATCATCGACTGGTCGGGCATTCGACGGAGAAATGCTTCATCTTGAAAGACCGTATCATGGAGCTGGCAGCCCAAGGACGCATCAAAATCGAAGGAGCTGAAAACACAGTCTCCTCACATGCTATCTCCATCCAAACCGTGCCAAACCGGCGAGCTCAGAAACGAGCCATAAAGAAGGAGTACTGGCCAAAGTCCGGTTCCTCCGGCCGTCCGTACAACAACAACAACCGACCACCGGCTAAGGTCGCACCAAAACTGGCACCCTGCGAAGAAGCTGCAGCCGACGCAGAGGGGTGGATCTTGGTCACACGGAGAAAGAAGCCTATTCGAGAAATTGAACCGGCACCGGTGACCATAAAAAAAAAGCAAAGCGGCCAAACAAAAGAGTCGCGAAACGTCAAAGAAAAGCTCTTAGGACTGAGGTCCAGGGGGCAAACAAAAAGAAAAGAAGACCCGTCACATTGGCGGAGTTCTTCCCGAAGGAGTTCCTTTCGCCGCCTGCAATGGTGGCGACCTGCTCAACAGCTCCCCCCGAGCAAACAACAACAAAAGGAAAGGGCAAAAGACCAGTCGTCGAATGCGACGACCTCGAGACATTGCTCAAGCAAATCTCGCAACTCAACAAGATAGAGGATGATCTCGACCTAGACATCAGATCGAGGCAAGCCTTAATCCAAATCCTCGCCAAACCAGAGGAACTCAAAGCCGAGTTCGAGACGTTGCTAATGAGAAAGAACGATCTGCCAAAGGTCGGGCTAATCCCGCCTTTTCGAAAAGAGGATGAGGATGCTTACACCAAAGCGCATCTTGCGAAGTTAGAGGAAGCACTGGCTATTACATGCCCGCCGTGCATCACATTCCGGGAGGAAGACGCACAATTGGGGATGAAAATCACAACAGACCATTGTTCGTCTCCGGCTACATCAGAGACCACAAAATCAATCGTATCCTCATCGATTGCGGATCTGCAGTCAACATTCTGCCTATCCGTACAATGAAGAATATCGATCTCTCTGCCGGTGACCTTTCCCCGAGCTCCCTTCTCATCCAAGGTTTTAACCAGGAGGGCCAGAGAACACTCGGGATGACGAATCTCGAGCTGCACATCGGAGACAGGATCACCGATACGCCTCTTCAAGTCATCGATTCCAGGACGTCTTACAACCTGCTTCTGGGCCGGCCATGGCTCCAATCAAACGGAGTCGTGCCATCCACACTGCACCAATGCTTCAAGTATTGGGAAAACGGTGAACAAAAGACGGTGTATGTCGACGAGAGCACATTCACAGAAGCAGAGGCATCGTTCGCAGATGCTAAATTCTACCTGACGACCAGGCCGACAGTCAAATTGTCACCCTGGTCGAACCAAGCAGTGAACGCCAAAGGCACTCCGACACAGGCTGCATCGTCCCAACAACCGGCGCAACTCAAACAGTCGTCGCAGCCCGCCAAACCGCAGACTCCGACGCAAGTTGCATCTCCTACACATACTACAACGCAGGTCGTATCTCCAAAGCAGCCAACACACAACAACCAGCCGGCACATGGTCAAAAATCGACCAAGGCTACTCCAGCGCCGAAACGCCCCAATGTACCCATCCTGCGGTACATTCCACAATCGCAAAGGAAGAAAGGAGAAGCTCCCCTGGTCGCCTGCAACAAAATCCGGCCGACCCCTTTGCCGGAAAAAGTCACGCTTCCCCTGCCAAAGCTGGAGGAACGAAGCGTCGTGAAACAACTCCCCAACCAGCAACAGTTTTCGGCTACACGCTCAAATGAAGGCTTCGACCTGAACACCTACCGGTTTATGGCCAGAGCAGGGGGCAATCTTACAAAGGATGAGATTCATGCAAAACCTCCCGTGACCTTACCCGTCTTCACTCCAGAGCAGGAGAAATTGAAGAACGAAGGGCACTGCATCAGTCAAGGCCGCCTGAGCCTCGGCTACGAGAAGCCAAAACCAGTCAAAATATATACAGCCCAAGCAAAGCCGTCAAGACAACCAGAAAGTCATCTGCTGATGTGCACCAAGTCTCGCCACCAAATTTCAACGGAGAAACAAAACATTTCAAAGCGGTGGTTATTAGCACCCAAAGCCGCCATCAATCAAAGTCGGCTAAAGAGAGACGACGGTCCAGTCATCATCTATACGTTGAAGGCAGCCATTGCTCGAGCTCGTGCCTATGACTTCGATCCGCGGTGCATCACATCTCCGTCACCGACGGCGAACAACAAGAAGAGGAGGAATTCGTCTTGAAGGAGGCTCCGGCTGAATTCGAAGAAGGAGGCCAGTCGACACGATCGGCGAATTAATTAAAGTCGACTTGGGCACAGCGAGAGGGACCCCAGGCCGACATTCCTCAGTGCTTCACTGACGGCCGATGAAGAGATCGAATACATGGCGCTGCTCCGTGAATATCGCGACATCTTCGCCTGGAATTACACAGAGATGCCTGGCCTCGACCCGCGAGTAGCAGTTCACAAATTGGCGGTCCATCCCTCTGTTCGGCCGGTGAAGCAATCGCAAAGACGATTCCGGCCAGAACTGGTGCCAGAAATCGAAAAGGAGGTCAACAAGTTGATCGCGGCAAATTTCATCAGGGAGGTGAAGTACCCGTCCTGGATTGCAAACATCGTCCCAGTCAAAAAAAAGACTGGCCAAATTCGGGTCTGCGTCGACTTTCGCGACCTGAATAAAGCATGCCCGAAGGATGACTTCCCTCTGCCAATTACCGAGCTCATGGTCGACGCGACAACAGGTCACGAGGCCCTATCTTTCTTGGACGGGTCCTCCGACTATAACCAAATTCGGATGGACCCAAAAGATGAGGAGCTCACTGCATTTCTCACTCCAAAAGGGATCTTTTGCTACAAAGTAATGCTGTTCGGACTCAAAAATGCCGGCGCGACATATCAAAGAGCAATGCAGAACATCTTCGACGACTTCCTCCATAAGCGAGTCGAATGCTATGTCGACGACTTGGTGGTGAAAATAAAACAGAGAGCCGACCATCTTCTCGACCTCCGGGCAGTGTTCGAGAGACTTCGGCGGTTTCAACTCAAAATGAACCCACTGAAATGCGCTTTCGGCGTCACCTCAGGAAAATTTTTGGGGTTCCTCGTACATCACAGAGGAATCGAAATCGACCAGTCAAAAATCGACGCCATTCAGAAGATGCCGGAGCCCAGAAACGTCTCCGAACTTAAAAGCTTTCAAGGTCACCTGGCATACATCCGACGGTTCATATCGAACCTTGCCGGGAGATGCCAGCCTTTCAGCCGCCTGCTAAAGAAAGGTACACCATTCGAATGGGACGACTCTTGCCGGCACGCCTTTAACAACAAAAGGCATATGTCACCAAACCACCAGTGCTCGTAGCTCCAATCGTCAACAAACCGCTGCTGCTGTACATCGCAGCATAGGAAAAATCAGTGGGCTCTCTTCTGGCTCAATGTGATGAGGACAACAAAGAACGTTCTCTATATTACCTCGGCCGAACACTGGTGGGTGCCGAGCTCAATTATACACCAATCGAAAAGACATGCCTGGCGCTGGTCTTCGCTGTTCAAAAACTCCGTCACTACCTCCTGGCACATTCAACGAAACTCATTTCAAGAGCCGACCCACTGAAGTATATTATGTCGCGACCAATTCTCTCCGGTCGACTGGCAAAATGGGCACTGCTCCTCTCCGAATTCGAGATCGATTTCGTGCCTCAAAGAGCGATCAAAGGGCAAGCATTAGCCAATTTCCTGGCGGACCACCCGATACCGGCCAAATGGGAGATATCATTAGAATTCCCGGATGAGGAAATCTTCCTGATCGAGATACTCCCTCCTTGGGAGATGAATTTCGACGGCGCCGCACGAAGAAATGGAGCAGGCGCCGGAGTACTCTTCGTCTCTCTAAAGAAGAATCTACTGCCGTATTCGTTCGTGCTAACACAGATTTGTTCAAACAATGAAGCAGAGTATCAAGCCATCCTTCTCAGAATCGGTATAGCGGTCGAGATGCAAATGCCGCAGCTAGCCATCTACGACGATTCGGCTTTAGTCATCAAGCAGTTGACAGGGGAGTTCGAAGTTAAGAAACTCGAGCTCGAATCTCTATGGAGATATGCCAGTGAACTTCTGGCCCAAATCCCGGAAGTGTCAATCCACCATGTCCCTTGTTCCGAGAATGGGCCAGCCGACGCATTAGCCGGCATTGCTGCCAGCTTAGCACATCTGGACGTACGACCAAACCAAGTTCCCATTTGCAAGCAATGGATCATCCCTCCACCAGTCTAAGAAGAATTAGAAGCAGAGCTCAGGAGGAGTAAACTTCACCAACGTGTCGTGCATGGGGCTCATCAAAATAGCACCCTGAGCTTCATGCGGAGGCGCCGGAGTCTCGCCAACGCCGGGGATGAAACAAATTTGATCATCTCCGCTAACAACTGGACAGCTCCAAAGCTCGCAAGCCATACCGGTCAAAGGGACGCGTACGTCACGTCCTCCAAGGGCAGAGGGCAAACCCACGGACAATATGATCTCCATGTCTCCTTGCACATTGCTGATGTGCACGCATTCTCGGAGAACACCTCTCACCGGCACCCGGACGTTGGTGAGGACAAGATCGAGGAATGTAACGGTAAGCGATGGGAAAGACATCTGCAAAGCGATAGAGACATTGGAATCGTCAGTTCAACAAAAATCAGGTACGCAAGCTATCTTGGAAAAAAAAAAAAGAACAAGAAGTTTGTGTATTCACATCGCGATTAAAAAAAAAAAAATGATCGTAAACAAAAAAAGGATGTGAACAGCGGTAAAAGAAAAGTAAAACCACGGGAAAAAAAAAATCTCTCTCTACGGCTAACACAAATACAGCCTTGAGACGAACGACGATAGAAACCAGCACCCCCACGGCCAACAAACCAGAGGGGAACAACGCTGGATTCCCAATGCTCAAACACAAACCAGAGCATCACAGGGCTAAGAATCCAACGCCCAGGACTATCACCGAACGCTCGCATTGCAAGTCCCTGTGTCGGATGTCAAAATCGGACAGGAGACGAATGCCACGAAAGACGTCGCCCGACAACTGAGCCGGACACGAGCCAAAGCCACAGCGCAGCCAAAACAAAAAGGGATAACTGCGCTGGGCAATCGATTCCGACACGCTCAGGCGAGGTCAGGTAAGTGACTCTTCCCTGAACAAAAAAAAAGGGGCGGTGACAAAAAGAAGCCATCACGAAAAGACTGCGACAAAAAGAAGTCGTCGCTAAAAAAAAAAAGAGAAAACGAAGTTCCGAAGAAGCCATCACCAGAAAACGAGGTAGCCATACCAACTCGTGCCTCAGTCATCATGGTAAGCCGCAGAAGTTGAAACTTGACGGCCAAGCCACCGATGATAGGCTGAGACGAGACGTCTGACAAATCGGCCGGTCAAGTCGAAAAGAACTTTCAAAGAAGGCGAACGGAACAGAGGCTCCTCCCCGATAACTGAGCCGGTCGAAGTCGAAACAACGACAGCGTTCGAAAACCCACAGAGGAACGACCGATGCGATCCCAACAAACAAAAAAAAAAAGTGAAGACAGACCATCACCCCGGCGACCCAACCAGTGTCCCCGGAGTAAAACCATCGGAAAAGGAAGAACCGGCACCCAGCAACTGAGTCGGGCGCATTCCCCAACCGAAAATCTTGCGAAAGAAAACCAGTCATCTACACCAACAAGATGACAGACTTCGGCAACGCCCAAACGGGCAGGCGTAAAACAAGGTAATGATCGAAAAAAAAAAAAAAAAAAAGAGAGAGAGCAGCGACAAAAAGAAGCCGTCGCACAAAAAAAAATAATGATAAAAAGCTCTAAAACAGCGAGAGAGCAAAATATCGAGACCGCGACAAAAAGAAGTCATCGCGACAAAATAAGAAAGAAGGAGTTGAAAAGGAGAGGAGAGAAAAAGAAGAAGGATAAAGGAAGGGACAAAGAAGAAAAGAAAAGAGAGCGGGACCCCGGCTGACTCAAAATCTAAACGAGGTTGCCAGAGAGGGAGAAAGAAAAAGAGAATCTCGAAGGTACCTTTCAAACTTGGTGCGAGGGAGACGTCCGACGTGAGAGAAGAGATGAAAGCAGAGATTCACTGAAAGGAAAGGCTCCTCTTCAACGAGTACTCTCCTAGAACCAGAAGCGTGAACAAAATTTCCTGAGAATCGGTCGCAGACACACACAACCGAAGGATGTGGAGCTTCATATGGAGAACACAAAAGGGGCGAAAAACTCAAAAGGGTTGCACTACTAGGTTCGTACGGTGAACTACCCAAGGCTCAATTATATATCGAAGAACTCGAAGGGTTTCCTTAGAATTTGGGAGAAGGCGACAGTCCCTTTTTAAAAGGGATTCGATCTTTTCCGTACGGAATTTCCCTTATCATGAAACTCTACATGGGGACCCGATCAGGCGACAACCCCGGGATCGTTACCAGGCCCTGGTGGGCCCCACCCCGCATAACCGACTTGGCTTATGAAAAAAAAGGCTTGGCACGGGAACAAAAGAGATCGTGGTGACAGGCCCATCCGGAGTCGTGCAGTTCGAACCGAAAGATACGAGAAAGTGAGTTTAAAAGTTAGGGTTTTAGCGAACCGAGAGAAACCCTCAAAATCATGGCGCCTAGTTCGTGCAGCCTCAGACCGCATAACCAGGACCGGCAGCAGCCTCGTCTATGTCCAGTAAGAATAGAAAAAGACTCTCCGAGCCGTTCAAATACAATCCCCGGACGGCGACTACGATACAGTCGGACCAGAGCGACCTAAAATAGCGAGATTTCATCTCTAACATCTCTCCTCCAGAATTAGAATTCGAAAACAAGCTCAACCTCTCAACCGATCGAATATAGCTGCAAAGACTCGTTTCACAACAGTCCTCCTCCAAACGGGAAGCAACCTGCCGACGAAAGTCACCGAAGTTCTTCGCCAGCACCTCCTTCAAAATACCAAATATCGTCGCCGAAATCCTCCGACGACATACACACAAAGGAGACAAGCAAGTAAGTCGTCATCCACAACATTCATTGCCACCTGAGTACCTTCTTCTGCTCATGAACATTCGTTCCATGCCGTACTTCAGTACGCAACAAAAAAAAAAAAAAAAAAAAAAAATTTTAGAGTTTACAAAAATATATACATCGTCCTAAACGAGTAAGAGGACGAATGAACAGTATACGAGCGGTCCTAAAAGAGTAAGAGGATCATTAAAAAAAAAAAAAAAAAAAAAAGAAAAGAAAAGGTCGTGTGTGTGTTGTGTTCTTCAAGTTCGACACTAGCTCGTTCCTCCCGAACGATCAAGTATCGAAGGGGGCAATCTGTATGCATCAAAATGTTCGTGGCCCAAATTCGATAAGCCCAACAACCCATCGGTCCATCAAACAACGATCATGGGTAGGCTTTAATCGTCATCAAGGTTCGTCGTGGCAACCCACCACGAAGTCCAGCCGCATCGCCATGTCACCAGCACAGTCGGCACCTCGTCAGCAAAGAATCGTCGAATCAGTATGCATCGTCAGCCCACCACTCAATCTTCAACCGAAGGAGCGAAAAGAGGGCCACGATCCTGGTCTCTCTCTCCCCCTCGTCTTCCTCAACATTACAACAGAATGAGGATCACGATCCCCATTCCAAGGCAACTCCTCTCAACGGCCACACAGACCAGCTACAAATAGCCGGAAGTTCCCTGTCTCAAGGGTGGAGAAGAAAAATTAACGCTCAAGTTCCGACAAGTGAAGAACTCTCTCTTTCAAACCGAAGGACTCAAATACCTTCTCGGAGGAGAAGCTCTCATACTTACAGAGGTTCTTTCGAGCCAACGAAGCCTTTCATCGTTCGTCGTTCTGACAGTTCAACCGGAGCAGTTCTACACGATCGCCGACAGCGTCATAAGTCGATACACGCAGAGCACAAATACCTCCATCCGACTGACCAAAGCCACAACATTTTGTGCATACTGGTTCTTGCAACTTAAGTTCGACAGTCGCTCGTTAGCGAAGGTTTCGACTTTACCAAATTCATACGGAGATCGAATCAGAGGAAGCATAGGAGATTGTACTCACAATTTCTGATATTTACACCACACCCTGTAACACATTTATTCTAAAGTAATCGACATATTCTCTCGGTTGCGCCTCTTCGCGGACCGGAGGATTTTTGGTGAAACACATGTAAAAGAAAGAAATTAGAAGTGATAAGAAAAAAATAAAAATAAAAAAAATAAAAAATAAAAAGAGAGATTAGAGATCCTCAAGTTGCCTATGTCTGTCGGTAACTTCTCCGTTCCACAGACATCCTTAGTAGAGATTATAGAAAGAGGAGGAGAGAAAGAGAAGAGGGAGAAGAAAAAGAGTAGAGGGAAGATAGAGAGGAGAGACAAGATAGAGAGAAGAGGGAAGAGAATCGCTGCCGGTGCCATCGGTGAGCGGAGATGGATAGAGATTTAGAGAAGTTAGAAATATTTTAAGTCTAACCCTTCTTTTTTAAAATTTTACATAAATACCAAGTGGTTCGAGTCGGTCCCTGCCCCGAACCCGCGATGGGTTTTATAAATAAAAATTGTACCCGACATGCGGGGTAAAATATTGAACCCATAGCTGCTTTATGCGGGTCAGGACGGGTACTAAAAGCAATAAGCCAAAAGCTCGTGAACTTTAGACCCTTAAACCATGCCCATATCCCACGTTACGCCTCATAGTACCAAGCAATTGTACTAAAAGCATTGGTATAAAATGATACTTCCAAAAACAAGCAGCTGTATTAAAAGGCAAGAAAGGGTACACATTTTAGACAAGCAACAAACTAGAAAAGAAAGTTATGTACATATGAAAGAGCATAAAAGACATTTCTTTTAGATAATTAGGACTACAAGCCCAAAAGTAAAAGGTTTGTTATGGTTTTATGTAAATGACTTGCATGATCAAGAAGTTCTCGTTTCCAATTAGTTAATTGAGGCTATGACCAAAGCAAAATATTGAAGGTTAGCCATTAGGGGAAGTAATAAGTAGCTCTTAAATGAATCTCCCGTATCGGATCATATATCCATGAACCCTAGCGCTGGCTAGTCATGACATCTAACAAGAAAAAATAAATAAAGGTTTGGTACGTCACGTACATAAAACAGTACTGACAGCTGATCAATATTGTACAATAAATGTTAGGTATCCAATCAATAAGGAACTGTACTATAAAACAGTACCCCATGTTAAGCCTCATTGTACAAACAATTATATTAAAAGTGAAAACGTAAAATGATACTTTTAAAAATAAGCAACTTGCATTAAAAGGGAAAAAAAGTACACATTTAAGACAAGCAACAAATTATAAAAGAAAGTTATGGTACACATGAATGAGTATAAAGATATTTCTTTTATATAATTAGAAAGGCAAGACTAAAAGGAAAAGGTTTGCTACCTAACAGGCTTGGTTTTAGGTAAATAAATTTTCTAGAGACAATGAACATGTGCTATTGAAACGAGTTGGCATTCATAAAATTAGGTTTGCCCTGGTATTAGGTAAATAAATTTTCTAGAGACAATGAGCATGCGCTATTGAAACAAGTTGGCATTCATAACATTAGGTTTGCCCTGCTTGCATGTATAATTTTTTCGATACAAGCTGATACACATATAATTTTTCTGACAAGCATGTATAAAATAAGGTTTGTCCTACTTGCTAACCTAATTGTCTGATACAAGCTGAAGCACATAATTTTTCTGATAACGTAGAAAAAACAAAATAAAAAAATTAATGTGTGCATGATTTTATCATGTTTCTATTATGGAGAAAGTGAATCTACATGATATGAGTATACATGCTCTACTGATTTCATTGTGACTAGATGAGTGTATAAAAAATTTTCCCATTTTTGATGATTTGAATTACTTATTTGAACAACAAAAAAAATTTGTTCAAATTTCACATTGAAATACGAAAAAACATATTAAATTTATGTTCAAATGTTGTTCAACATAAGATTCTATTCAAATTCATCACAAATACTAATGAGTTCCTTACTCAAAAATTAAAAAAGCAACATTATAAAACCAATTTCAAAAGTATGTAAGAAAAATAAGAATTGTTTGAAGTTTTCTTTAAAAAAAATGCAATGTCATCCAAACCACATTTTATCTCACAAGTACACTGCATCATTTGAATCATCTCTCAATGCATTTTGTCCCTCATCTTTTCATGTATTTCCTCCAACTATCGACTATTGACCTACAACATATTTAATTTAAGGTTAGAGCCATAACTAAATAATGGGATCCTAAGCTAGTTTGAAAACAGGAAGCAAAAAGAGTGCACATTAAGGTAATTTTAGAATATGGAGAGTAAATTCATATATGGATGTTGTTATGAGCAAAGAAAGGCTGCGGAGGTGAATGAAATCTGACATCCACTTTCTTCCATGCTACTCATTGTAATCCTCGAATCATTTCCTCTGAAAGAACTCATATATAACTACATAACCAGTACTAGGCTAACAAATAAAAAGGAAACAAAGTACTAGTTGGTTCTGAAGTAAACCTTCCATGATATCAAGATACTCAGAGGAAAATGTACAGTTTGGAACTAGAATAGTTCCTAATATGTGGGGCTGTGTAGCCCAGATGATAACGATGCACTATTATGAGTTATGTTACAAACCTTCTTCAACAAGGTTTCAGACAGCTGTTTCAATCACCTTAATCAACATAACAAATAGTGAATACCTTTTCAAGCTCACTCCTTGAATTACTTACTCAGGGTGAGTAATCTTGTTATCATCCACACTAAGGCTCCCCCTCAGAAAATGCCTTCATTAAAAATATTTTAATCTGTCTTCAACACAAACTGCAACATTGTCATAAATTTTGCCTGAAACATCTCCTTCATCTTCACACGAGCTTCACACAAAAGAAAATTGATGAAGACTGATCAACTCATGAAGAGCACGAACTCACTATCTTCATAAACTCACTTTCATGCTTTCTGAATTCGTGTCTTCTTTCATGGCCTCCACGCCTTTAAATAGTCCTTCGTAGTGAGCACTTATGGTATGATTTGTATAATTTCTACACATGAACGAGGGGCTGATTAAAATATAATCTTTCTATTTTTCCTTTTGCAAAGCAGTCTTTTGTCTTTATTTTCACTCTATCTTGATCTCTCTTCATTCCTCTTTTATCGCAATCGTAATCTTTGTCATACCATATATAAAAATCTTGCCAGGATTCATATTTTTCACCATATAATGTTTTGTAAGAGAATAACATATATGCCCTTAGGCGTAGACACTAACAAGGCTCTTCATTGGGAGCAGGGGAGTCAGCCTAAGAAATGTAACTCTTTTCTTCTTGTATTTGTAAGTCTTTCTTGAAGTTTATTTTGTTATAAATACAAAGCCCAATGCCAAGATATGATTCTATGATACTAGTGGAAAGGAAACTATATGGTTTGTTTAAGACTAGTGGACCAAAAAGAATCTCCCAAATCATATATCCATGAACTCTAACGCTAGCTAGCAATGGCAACTTAGTAGAAAAAAGAAATAAAAAATTAAAAAAGGAGGTTTGGTCGGTCACTAGGGGTGGCAACAGGTCGGGGCAGATTTTTGGAAACCCATTCCCTTCCCATGAATAACCGAGAAAACATGTCCATGCAAAACTTGCCCTGCGGGGCAAGAAATATGACCGAACCCGTGAAAACCCAAGCCAACCCGTTTGAAATTTGAATTTAAAAAAAATAATATTGAAAAAGACAAGAAACTCATTAGCATACAACCTGTCCAAAATTCACAAAACATAGAAACATCTGGCTTGAGATTTCTAGAAACACAAAAACATCCGGCTTGTAATTTCTTAAAACAAGAAAACAAAACTCAAAATTTTCTTACCTCAAACATCTTTCTAAAGCTCCGTGACTATCTAGAGAAGCTCTATGTAAAAGAAATAAATTAAAAGTGATAAAAAAAAAATAATAATAAAAATAAAATAAAAACAGAGAGATTAGAGATCCTCAAGTTGCCTATGTCTATCTGTAACTTCTCCGTTCCACAAACATCCTTAGTAGAGATTATAGAAAGAAGAGGAGAGAAAGAGAAGAGGGAGAAGAAAAAGAGTAGAGGGAAGATAGAGAGGAGAGAAGATAGAGAGAAAAGGGAAGAGAATCACTGCCTATGCCATCGGGTGAGTGGAGATGGATACAGATTTAGAACAAGTTAGAAATATTTTAAGTCTAGCCCTTCTTTTTTAAAATTTTACATAAATACCAAGTGGTTCGAGTCGGGTTTTTTAGTCAAAACCCGTCCCCGCCCTGAACCATAGAACGGGTTTTATAAATAAAAACTGTACTTGACACACGAGGGTAAAATATTGAACCCATAGCCACTTTATGGTCGTCGGGACAGGTACTAAAAGCAATAAGCCAAAAGCTCGTGAACTTTAGACCCTTAAACCGTGCCTATATCCCATGTTACTCTCATAGTACCAAGCAATTGTACTAAAAGCATTGGTATAAAATGATACTTCTAAAAACAAGTAGCTGTATTAAAAGGCAAGAAAGGGTACACATTTAAGACAAGCAACAAACTATAAAAAGAAAAGTTGTGTACATATGAATGAGCGTAAAATACATTTCTTTTAGATAATTAGGACTACAAGCCAAAAAACAAAAGGTTTGTTATGGTTTTAGGTAAATGACTTGCATGTTAGATATCCAATCAATATGTCAAAAGCTCCGGAATTAAAAAATAGAGCCATAAACTGTGCCCATACCCCATGTATAGCCTCATTGTACAAACAATTATATTAAAAGTGAAAATGTAAAATGATACTTTTAAAAAAGTGCAACTGTATTAAAAGGGAAAAAAAGTACACATTTAAGACAAGCAACAAATTATAAAAGAAAGTTATGGTACACATGAATGAGGATAAAGATATTTCTTTTATATAATTAGAAAGGCAAGCCAAAAAGGAAAAGGTTTGCCACCTAATAGGCTTGGTTTTAGGTAAATAAATTTTCTTGAGACAATGAGCATGTGCTATTGAAACTAGTTGGCATGCATAACATTAGGTTTGCCCTGCTTGCAAACCTCATTTTTTTGATACAAGCTGATACACATAATTTTTCTGACAAGCATGTATAAAATAAGGTTTGTCCTACTTGCTAACCTAATTGTCTGATACAAGCTGAAGCACATAATTTTTCTGATAACGTAGAAAAAACAAAAAACGAAAAAAAAAATCTAACAACTCATCAGAGATCCGACACCCTTTCAGCTAGCAGCTGTTTCGCTTTGTAACGGCTCATCAATTTTTGTGTCCTTTACGTTGGCGGTTTTGTAATAAACTTCTATTTTAGTTTTGGGTGCCGTAGTTTGTGTTGTCGATCTCTAGTGGTTTTAAATTTTAACTTTTAATTTTTATAATAAACATTGCTAGCTTAATAAAATAAAATATAATAATTTCTTGTCTTATGAATATAATGTTTTTTAATTGTATTAGAATTTTGCTTTTTATAGTCAAATTTATTTCACTCGTGTTGTTTTATTTTGTAAAAAAGTCTTCATAATGATTATTATTAATGTGTGTGCATGATTTTATCATGTTTCTATTATGGAGAAAGTCAATCTACATGATATGAGTATACCTTAGTGACCTTTCATCTAATTATATATAATTTTGATCCACATCATAACTCTTCATTTTTCAAAGTTACATGCTCTACTGATTTCATTGTGACTAGATGAGTGTATAAAATTTTATGATAATTTGTAATTAATAGATATAGTTTTACCATTTTTTAGCTGTCCGACAGGTATCGGATTTTGAGCTGTCCGATAGGTATCAGAAATCCAATACGAACAACCAAGTATGAGATTATAAATAAACCAGTTTAGACAATTTTTTAATAGGCATCTACATACAAACAATATTGCAAATGGCAGCAATAGGAGTCCAGGCAACAATCCCGTCTTGTTTGAAGTTCCCGGTACGTAGTCGCGAGGTTGCGCTAGTTTCACCAGCAAAGCCTACCCCATATGAATTTAAGACTCTGTCGGACATAGATGACCAAGACGCACTCCGGTTTCAACTCCCATTGTTATGGTTTTACTCTAATGCTAGTACAACTCCATTTTCATCGGTAGATATTGGAATATCTGGAGGCAAGTGTCAAAGAGAGGTAGGAAGGGTAATTAGAGATGCTTTGTCTGAGGCGCTTGTATACTACTACCCTCTAGCCGGAAGGATTCGAGAGAGTCCTAATGGGAAGCTCACAATAGAGTGTAACGGTGAAGGTGTGCTGTACATTGAGGCTGATGCTGATATTAGGCTTGAGCAGTTTGGTCCCAGGATCCAACCGCCCTTCTCATGTGACCAACTGCTCTCTAAAACTCTAACTGAGTCGAATGGGATACTTAACACCCCTGTATTGGTGATTCAAGTGAGTATATACTTCATACATAATTGTTTTTGAAAATTGCATCTCATGCTAAGTTGGCCTACAACCATAACAATAATATTTAAATATGTATATATATACGCAGGTGACACATCTTCTCTGCGGAGGTTTTGTCTTTGCCACAAGGTTAAACCATTGCATGATGGATGGATCAGGAATTGCGCAATTCTTGGGTGCAGTAGCCGAGATAGCACGAGGAGCAAAAACCCCTTCAATCCTACCAGTATGGGAGAGAGAAATGATCACAGCACGAGAGCCTCCAAGGGTGACACATACCCATCATGAGTACCTTAATCTCAGTACACCAGCTGCCACAACCATCTCCAGTCTCAACAACTCCTCTTCCATCGTTGCCAAGTACAACAACAATATTAATAACAATACTGATCATATCGTTTCGTCCTTCTTCTTCGGTAAGGCACAAATTTCCGCACTGAGGAATCGTCTTCCGCCTCACCTCAAAGACACTTCCTCACGGTTTGAGATAATTACGGCCTGCCTTTGGCGCTCTCGCACTTTGGCACTCAGCCTTGAGCCGACCGAGTTAGTATGTCTCTCTTGTGTCATGGGTAGCCCCCAGGGAAGACAGGTTGGATACTACGGCAACCTCATCGCTTTTGTCGGGATCGTCACCACCTCCAAAAAATTGTGTACGAGACCTCTTGGATATGCCGTGGAGTTAATTAAGAAAGCCAAAAGAAAGATGACGGAAGACTACTTGCAATCCCAATTGGATTTTTTTGCTGTAAAACATAAACCTTCATTCCCCGTGACACAAACCACGTTTGTTCTGTCGGATAATACACGTATCGGAATGTCACAACTAGATTTTGGATGGGGACTACCTCTTTTCTCTGGACCAGCAGCGGATTCTTCCTTGCATAATATACAAGGCGCTGTCACCTACTACGCACTATCGACCCCCAAAAATGGAGAAGAAGGAGTTGTTGTTCCCTTAAGCTTACCTAAACCCTTCATGGACCGCCTCCTCTTGGAGCTACAAGAAATGACCGGTTGAAGAAGTAAATATTAGAGGGATAGGCGGATATCAACGATGGATTATAGGATGTGCATGCATGATTTCCAATCTTCCGATCAGTATCTAATGAAAGATCTCAACTTTAATAAAATAATAACCAAAAAATTAAAAATCAAGTTTGTAACATGCATGATATATATGCATATGAGTATGTGTGAGTGTGTTCATTGTTGAACTTTTGTTCTCTTGTCTCTTAATTTTGTTCAACCAATATACTTACTTTTGTTCTCCAGTGTGTCATCCCTCCCACCCTTCTCCCCCATCCCCCCAACTCACACACACACACACACACACACACACACACACACACACACACACACACACACACACACACACACACACACACACACACACACACACACACACACACACACACACACACACACACACACACACACACACACACACACTCACACACACACACACACACACACACACACACACACACACACACACACACACACACACACACACACACACACACACTAATGCTTCTTGACATTGGGTTCAATTATTTTTAGGTTCCATATAACAATTAAGAACAAAAAATTAAATCACTTAGTTTCAATCAAACATACAAAAAGAGTCACAATAATGCCCTTCCACATTAAATAAATGGATAAAAGGACATAAAATTTTTATTTATATTCTATTTAACAAATAAGTACATAAGTAAATTACCTAATATATTTGAAAAGGTAAGCATTAAATTGGATCCTAGGCTTAATTTATATAACAATGGACGGTTCTATTCAAGATGTGATATATCATCAATAAATTGTTCAATAACAACCCCAATAACCTTTAAAAACTCTCGATTACCTTTTTAACATCAATTGATTTGAAGGGGAGACACACACGCAATAACTTGTTGAGTTGGTTGACTTTATGAATTCAATAGTTGATTTCATTAGGTCTAACATAATTTTACTTGATAGAATAGAAACCGAGAGTAAATTTAGATTTTCTAATATAGTAAAATTTTTTAGAAGATAGTGATCTTGTTAAATGCGAAGTTGAGATAAAAAAAAACTAGTGAAAAAAAAAAAAATGTGTGATCAAAGAAAAAAAGATGACATGAAAAAAATAAAGAGGTCGGGTATGTAAAAAGATAAATAAGAGGGAAAAGACTAAAGGAAAAGTGTGATCATATACCCAATTTTGCCTTTATATTGACGTGTGGATCGGTTAGCATTTTCGCATGAGTCATAAACTGGAGGATAAAAATGCCCCTCTATTGCCAAGTATAATATTTTACGATCTGTTTATAATATTGTACATTATCTATATATAAAATTATTCGAAGTCTATTTGTAACTGAGTATGTCATGTATTTATAATATAATGCATAGTTTGTTCTCCCGTGACTCTTAATTTTGCTCAACCAATATATTTATGAGAACAAGGCTTTGACCTAAAAAAGAGTTCAATCGGCCTTTGACATTAAAACTGAAGTAGATAGAGGCTCCTTAAGTTATCCAAAAATTTCTTTCTTCTAACTCAAAATCCTTTCTAGTAGTATATGCCACAGTATATCTCTACAGTTTCCATACCATGCTGAACAATCCTCTAGCTTCAGCATCATTAGAAGTGAATTATATAACTCAACAACATTGGAATCTATCACAGGAGCATTGAAAACTCAACAGGTTTACCCCAAAAGGTCCCCTTAACCTGATCCATGGGTTGCCACGATGTGTCCAGTTGAGAATTTTCAAATTCTAACTCACCTAGGAAAGATAACTGGTTTGCCACCTCTGTTAGATTGCTGTTATCTGGATTTGTTTGTACAATAGATTCTCAGGTTTAATTTCTGATACTTGTACTATAGACTCTCAGTTTCACCTAGTATTAGTTCAATTTTTATACTTGCACTTCTTATTGGCTCATTGATATAATCTTTCTGCAATGTATTTGTAATTGGTTGGTTAGTAGATTAACTAATAGTGGACAAGAAGATAATTATGGATATTAATAAGGCAAGACTTTTATTGGGGAGTGTAGATCAGTTAATTTATGATTGTATTGAATAAATGAATTGAATGAGTACATATAGATAGGAGGCCTAAGCCAACTGAGAAGCATTCCTTGTTTAGTACAATTATAATACAAGTCATTTACTAATAAAAGGAAACTAAATCCGACTAAGATTGAGAGATTGATTGCGAGGAGGATTATTCCTTAATATTCACCCTAAAGCTGAGCGATCTTGGCAAAATGTGAAGCTTGGACAGAAATTTGATGAACTTGACTGAGGAAGACCTTTGGTGAACTCTAATTAAGCCACATATGACCCGTTCTCTCAAATAAAGTGATAGTCAAGCTTAATATGCTTGACTTCGGTCATGAAAAATTGGATTTGCAACTGTTTTGAGAACTAACAAAAGCGTATTGTCGGGGGTCTCTAACAAAGATTTGGAGCTCGCAGAAGAGTTGCAATATCCATGAAATTTCTACCACAGCAATAGCCATTGGTCTTTATTCAGCATCTGCACTGGAGTGAGCTACAATAGGTTGTTTTTAAGAAGCCCAGGAAATGACCGAATTCCCGAGAAATACACCAAATCCAGTTATTGATCATCGATCAACAAGACAACCACCCCAATCAGCATTGGAACTAACAAGCTTAATTGGTGGCATACTACAAGTTTGAACGTGTGAGAGTGAGATACTATATTGCTCCTATCGTAGCTCTGAATTCCGTTGGGTCAGTCAAAGTGGTACCCTCAAGCTTAGACAACTTGGACCCAGAAACAATCGGAATGGAGATGGGTTTGACATCTGAGAAGCCTAGCCTTGATAGCAAGTTGAGAGCATACTTTGACTAATTCAAATGGAACCCATGTCGAGTTTGGGTTGTTGTCCCCACACATCACAAAATAACAAAAATTGATTTTTTATGTACCTGTTTGTCATTGTTCTTGTCTATTCATGTCCGTTCTTGTCAATTTGTTGTCGGTGCACCAACTTTTTTTTGTTTGATTTTCCTCAATAGAAGACTCTTCTTGCGAAGAATGAAATCTAATTTCAGAGTCAGTGTGACCTCCTAAGAATATGTATATATAGAATCCATGCTCCATCAACCAATTGAACCCTAATAGCCTATTAGCCAAATGAGCCCAGAAGCTCATCAGCCAAATGAGCCTAGAAGCCCATCAGCCAAATAATCTGGTCTATTACCTAATGAACCACACGAGGATTCAATTCAAGAGCAAAAACGGGAGTTCCATCCTACCTCAACCACACTCAGATCGTCAGGGAAGTGTTTCTCTTCATTCCTATTTTTATGACTGCTTTGAGGACAAAACATGTTTTTAAGTTTAGGGTGACATATTCTTCATGTTTTTAAAACCTCAATTTCAAAAAAAAATTCACCAAAAATCAATCCAACGAGAGAATTTGAAAAACACCAGTGAGAAACCCTGATTAGATGGATAGCATGATTCACTCTCTACAGAAATAACTTAATTCTAATGCTTAGTCTTAACTAGATGAGAATTTTCTTTAAAAACAGTTTTTGAAAACAAAGTATAAGTGAGCAAGTTGATTTTAAGAACTAGAACCAACCTGAGGAAAGCTTGAGGCGAACAGAGAAAGATTTTCAAAAATTTTGAGGTGATTTAGGCACTTGTTTAAAAATCGTTTTAGGCTTTTTCAAGCCACCTACCTTAATGCACAAGAAGCATCACCTTTTGTCAAACATTTTGATCCAACAAGATCCTTGTTTAGTTTAAATTTCCCACATCACATGAACCAACCTCTGTGATGAATAAACTTGTTTCTTACTGACCTATATTTCTCCAAATTATTGAAGTGTTCTGTTTAAATGAGAATGGATCAAAATCCAGAGTTATGAAGAAATAAGGAGGAATGATTGAAAGGATATAGAATTGAGAAAAAGGAGCAGGATGAAGATAAAAAGAATAACAAAGTTGCTGGAGTATTTGAGAAGAAAAGAGAAAAAGAAAATTTTTTTGTGGGCAGAGTTAGGAGAAAGGCCACCTCCTGTGTGCACCGGGACTTGTGCCTCAGCAAGCTTAGGGTCTCTGAGTCAACCGACGAGGTAAGCTAGACTCTGGAGAAAGCCAAAAAAAAGAATACTTGTGAAAGAAAAAGAAAAAGAAAGAAAGAAAAAAAAAAATCAAACAAAAAACAATATGGGATCAATTCAAAAGAATAAATTTGGGGTGAAGAAGCTTGGAGAAGTGTCACAGGATCAGAATTGATTCATGCTCAGAAAAATGGACCATCGATATGAGGAGGAGAATAAACCCCAAAAGTGATATCTAAAATTTTCATCATCATCATACCATTACTCATGCCTCATTACAACCCATAAAGACCTATTGATCATAACTATGAATTACTTCAGGTTAGTGAAGAGTGGACTGAGGGTTGGCCTATGAAGTTTAACTGAGACTTCTCACTTGTATGAGAATGAGTATCTTCAAAAAATCAAAGAAAAATCAAATTCTGTTTTGACTAAAACAAGAAGAACATTCATAAGGAAAGGAGTGGATCATCTATCTTGAAACTTAACAAGGGAGAACCACAAATTTTTCTCAATATGTACAAATGTATCTGGTTTATTTCTCTCAGAGTTTGCTTGAGGACGAGCAAAAATTTAAATTTGGGGTTGTGATAAGTGTCTGAAGACACTGTCTAAGCATGAATTCATAATTAGAATTTCTATTTTGAGTCAATTTTTACATTAAAATAACAAATATGACTCAAATTCATGTTTTGTGTTCAGGTGTCCGGTGGAAGAAAAAAATCTGTTTTTGGAGAGAAATTGAAGGAAATATGAGGAAAATTAGCCAAAAAGAGTATGGCGCATTCGTGCCGATTCTAGCGCCTCTGACCCAGGAAAATGGGCGAGAATTCAAATTAATAGAGAAAAATGTCCAACGACTAACAAGACTTGAAAGAAGTCAGTTCGGGAAAGTGAGACAGCGCGATCGTGCCCTCAGAGGGCGCTACCGCGCCAAGGAGATGGCACTACCACACATAGAGATGATGCTGTCTTCCTGAAGAGTTGCCTTGCACAGAAGTCAAAGTAGCCACTTTGGGACGTCGGTGAAATTTCTAAGGAATGGGCTACCGCCTCATCTCAGCAAAAGTTGGCGCAATGCGCCATGAAGATTCCTAAAGCTGCTTGGATACAGTTTCAACTGGCACGACCGTGCCAAAATCAAAGAAATCAATGGCGTGATAGTGCCACTGACTCAGCAACGTAAAATAGCAAAAATCTCAGGATTCTGACAACCAATCAAGTTCAAATTTGGGACATAGAGTCTTAAGTACATAAGGAATGTATCCATGAAGACTCTAGAGAAAATTGATTGAAATCCTAAGAGGTTTGAATGCTCCAAGAGGTGAAGACCAATTCCGATTAGGAAGTTAATGAAAAAGGAAGTTAATGTCTGAGTTTGAAGAACTCATATCTGGAGATTCCGACTCCCATTTGAATCCAAATTTGAACCACAGATTCCTGAGAAGATTGAGAATCATATAAAAAAAATTCAGATCAATACAAGTCGTCCTTTTGAAGGTTTAAATTTTTGAAGTGGTGGACCCAGTGCCGAAATTGGCAGTAGAACCAATCCGACTTCTCTTCAACATATCCAAGTTTCCTAATTCAGATGCACTTATAATTTGATACACAAGACAAGGATATGTAAGGAAGATTCTTTTGTAGTTTTAAGTAATTCGGAGGTCAGGGCGGGATGATTTCTGCCCCGGACAGAGACCAAATTAAAAGACTTCAACAAAGAGAACACCTATAAATATGGATCCTAGGATGAGTGAAAGGCATCGAGTTTTTAGTCAATTTTCTCATTGTTTTACATATTTTGGAGAGGAGAGGGAGTCCAGAGGGAGTCTTGCATGACCTCTTGGCACTTTGGAGAGAAGAGATGCAGATTTTAGTCGAGGCACAAGTTAAAGCTTAGGGCAGTCCTTCAAGGGGGTTTCTGTACTTAGTCTATTTTGATTTCCATGGTTGTGATTGAATCCTTTTTTAGTATCTATACTATTAGCATGGAGTAGTATCTCTTTTTGGGAAGTCATGAACTCCTAGTTTTAATATGTTAAAGTTTTAAAATTTGTAGTAAAATAGTACTTTGCCTTTGTTTTATAATATGAGTTCATTGCTTACTTCTAGACTGAATTGCTTTTTGAGTTTAACGAGGTTCGAATAGAGAAGTTATAATTCAGTAGAGGTTTGGACTGTTAGTTTGATTCTTTGTTTTCTAAAACAAGTCATTTTTTTAACTAGATCGTTCCGAATTGTGATGGAGACTAATAAAAGCAATGTGACTTTTTATAACTTTTGTTCTGAATAAGAGAGTTAATTTTTAAGCTTGTATATTTATGCACTTAGGATTTGAATGTTCCGGATTGCGATGGAGTTCAAAGAATAAGTGAAAGTTATTTCCTATATATGGGTAACCAGGTTTTCAAAAGCTAAGTGAAGGTAATGGTACTTGAGCTATAAAATCAGAACATTGCATACTAATGACTAGGAGGGATAGACAATTTCTCATCTCCATAAGGTTTAGTCATCTGATCCAGTAGTTTAATTGTGTTTTCTTTTCCTATTTTCAAAAATAAAAACTTGTTCTCCTGAATCATCAGAAAAATTTTTGGTTAGACTAGGTTCTCATCTAGGTCTGTGGGATTGATATCTGGACTCTTGAGTTTATATTACTTGCTGACACCCAACAAGTTTTTTACGCCGTTGCAGGGGACCATTGAATTGAGAGTAAGTTTAAGTAAAATTTATTTTGATGATTGTGTTTAGTTTTTTTTTATCCTATCTTTTCTGGTTGAACCGGATTTGTGCATGAAAACAAGGACTAGTGAAGTCCCACTAGCTGAACTAGATCCGAAATCAGAAAGATCACTCCTTGAAGGAGAAGAGAAAATTCAGCAATGGAAGCACAAAACGAGGAAGAAGGGGTTGAGAAGACGATGGAACACTATGTAACATCAAACCCAAATGCGCAAAGATCAACCATTGTGAGACCTAATGTTCCAAACAGATTCGAGATCAAGCCTCAAATCCTATCAATGATTCAGAATAGTTATCAATTTGGAGGTTTGGCTAATGAAGATCCTAATGAACATATTGAAAATTTTCTTAAATTATGTGACTCCATCAAATTAAAAATTGTTACTAATGAGGCTATTTGGTTAAGATTGTTTCCATTCACTCTAAGGGATAGGGCAAAAAGTTGGTTATCCACATTACCACCTGATTGAATTCGAACATGGGATGAGCTACAAAAGAAGTTCCTTGGTAAGTATTTTACACCTGCTAAAACAATCAAGTTGCGTAATGTCATCTCAAATTTCATGCAGGAACATAATGAACAACTCTTAGAAGCATTGGAAAGATACAAGGAGTTGCTAAAAAAATGCCCAAATTATGGAATACCGATGGATGCAAATGGAAGTTTTTTATAATGGAATTACAGTCTCAATACGAAGCTTGATTGATGCTGCAGGTTGTGGTATGATGAACAAAAAGACCCTTAATGAAGTTTATGACATGATTGAAGAAATGACATCTAATATGTACCAATACTCAGTGGAAAGAAGTGCAAGAGGAAAAGTTGCTGGAGTGCATAACGTTGATCCCGTATTAGCATTGCAGGCTCAAGTCGAGTCATTAACCAAACAATTAACAAAATTGCACACCCCCTTTTTGGTTGCTCAGATTTGAGACATGTGTGGAGGAGGACATCCAAACCATGAATGCCAAGCAGGTAATATTCAAGTTGTAAGTTCTTTGGACCAAGCTAATTATGTTTCAAATTTTCGCTGGTCCAATGATCCATATATTAATACTTTCAATCGTGGTTGGAGGAGTCATCCAAATTTCACATGATCCAACAACAACCAGCAACCCAACACTCAACAGCCAATTGCATAAGCAAGACCACCACCCGAATTCCAAAGATCAACACAAGAACAAGAGCAAAAGTCAAGCCTTGAGGACGTCTTTTCAAAATATCTAGCAAATCAAGAAAAAAGAGATGCTCGTACTGAAGTTCAGTTTCAAACTCAAGAAGCTTCCCTAAAGAATCAAGAGGTATCAATCTAAACTCTGGAAATACAAGTGGGACAGTTGGCCAATGTTATATCAGGTAGGAACCAAGGTACTTTACCTAGGAATTCTAAAACTAACCCTAAAGAACATATAAAAGCTATCACTTTGAGAAGCGGGAAAGTCTTAAAAGAGCAAAAGCAACCTTAAGTGGTGGAGGACACAACACATCAGCAATAAAACTAGGAAAGAGAAGAACAAAATGAGGAAAGAGAGGTAAGTAGACAACATAAACAAAAATGCAAGTCATCTCACCCTCTCTCAAATGCTGAAGTCAACTTGGACACATTACCCTATCTGGAGCGACCTAAGAAGGATAAATTGGAGGAGAAATTTTTAAAATTTATTGATATCTTCAAGAAGATAGAAATTAACATTCCTTTTGTAAAAACTTTAATGGAGATGCCACAATATGCCAAGTTTCTTAAAGAGGTACTTTCAGGGAAAAGGAGGATTGAAGAGAAAGGAATAGTGATGCTAACAGAAAACTATAGTGCAATACTGAAAAATCAATTGCCTACTAAGCTGAAGGATCCAGGGAGTTTCACTATACCTTGTGAATTCGGAAATTTCAAATTTAACAAAGTGTTATGTGATTTAGGTGCAAGCATAAAGCAGATGCATTGTCTATTTGCAGAAAATTAAATCTGGGAGAGCTTAAAGAGACCAATATCAAGCTCCAATTTGCTTATAGATCAACCAAAAAGCCAGACGGGCTAACTGAGGATGTTTTGGTCAGAATTGGGAAATTCATATACCCATGCAATTTTGTGGTGTTGGACATGGAGGTGGATTGGGAATTACCACTAATTTTAGAGAGACATTTCTTAGCCACCGCAGCTGCCTTAATTGCTGTCAAACAAGGAAAATCAACCCTTAGATTAAATGATGAAGAGATTGTATTTGATATTAGACAAGCTATTAAGAGACCATCAAATTCTTATGATGATACATGTTATTTCATTGATGTGGTTGATGAATGTGCAGAAAATATTTCACAAGAGATCATGATGAAGGATAGCTTGGAGAGATGTTTAGCTCAATCATGCACCAAAGAAGATGATGATTCTCTCATGCAACTAGAAGTGGAACAACTAGAGGCTGAAAGAAATGAAAAAGAGGAAAAGGCGGCTGAAATCAAAGACACATCTAAACTTGAACTCAAACCCTTGCCTAGCTGTTTGAAATATGTCTATCTTGAAGATAATTCCAAACCAGTAATTATCTCTTCTTGTTTGAATGCTAGGGAGGAACAACTCTTGATCAAAGTGCCGAGCAAACATAAGAAGGCGATTGGGTGGATAATTTAAGATATTAAAGGAATCAGCCCAACCTCATGCATGCACAAAATTCTAATGGGGGACTCTTTCAAGCCAACAATTCAACCCCAAAGAAGGTTAAATCCAACATTTGAAGAGGTGGTAAAGAAGTAGGTGGTAAAGTTGCTAGATTCAGCTATTATCTACCCTATTTCCTATAGCAAATGGGTTAGTCCTGTCCAAGTGGTACCTAAAAAGGGTGGCATGACAGTAATAAAAAATTTAGATAATGAACTAATACCTATTAGGATTGTAACTGGCTGGAGAGTTTGCATTGACTATAAAAAATTAAATTCAGATATTGACCAAATGCTTGAAAGACTTGCAGGAAGTAAATTTTATTGTTTTCAGGACGAATATTCTGGGTACTTTCAAATTCCTATCGCCCTAGAGGACCAAGAAAAAATTACTTTTACCTGCCTTTATGTAATTTTTGCATACAGGAGGATGCCTTTCAGACTATGTAATAGACGACTAGTTTTCAGTAATGCATGATTGCTATTTTTCATGATTTCATTGAAAAATTTATGGAAATTTTCATGGATGATTTTACTCTTTATGGACTAACATTTGAAACTTGCTTGAAAAATTTGGAGTTAGTTCTAACAAGATGCGAGGATAGCAATCTAGTGCTGAATTGGGAAAAGTGCTTCTTTATGGTGAATGAAGGCCGCAAAATTTAAGAAAGACGAATTGAAGTTGATCGTGCTAAGGTAGAGGTAATTGAAAAATTACCAGCACCTACTAATATAAAGGGCATAAGGAGTTTTCTGGGAAATGCAAGTTTCTGTAGGAGATTTATCAAAGACTTTTGAAAAATTGCAAAACCATTATCTAATTTTCTCATGAAAGATGTAAAATTTAATTTTGATGATGAGTGTTTGCATGCTTTCAAACTCTTATAAAAAAAATAGATTTCAGCACTAATTGTAGTTGCTCCGGATTGGACCATACCATTTGAAATAATGTGTGATGCTAGTGATTTTGCTGTTGGGGTTGTGCTTGGACAAAAGAAGATAAACTTTTTCACACCATTTATTACGCTAGCCACTCACTCACTGGGCCACAATTGAATTACACTACCACAAAGAAAGAACTATTGGCTGTAGTTTACGTTTTCAAAAAATTCTGAGCATATTTAATTGGTTTGAAAGTTGTTGTTTATACTGGCCATGCAACTCTTAGACATATCATTGCTAAAAAGGACCCTAGACTAATCAGGTGGATCCTTCTCCTTCAAGAATTTGACTTCAAGATAAAAGATAAGATGGGAGCTGAGAATGTGGTAGCAGACCACCTATCTAGGCTTGAGACTGAGGAAGTAGAGAAAAAAATTTATGAACTCTTCCCGATGAGGCCATATGCCAGGTATGGAAAATATCTTTTCAAGCACCATGGCATGCTGACTTTGCAAATTTTCTTGCAGGAGGGTGGATCCCAAAGGATCTAAACTGGCAGCAAAGAAAGAAGTTTCTTGCTGATGTTAAACCCTATTTCTGGGAATACCCTTACCTCTACAAAATTTGCCAAGATCAAGTGATAAGAAAATGTGTCCCTGAAACAGAATTTGAATCAATTCTAAAACACTGCCATGATGGAGAAGCAGTGGGACATTTCAGCTCAAATTGAACAGTAACAAAGGTAATGCAATCAGGTTTCTATAGGTCCACACTCTATCAGATGTCAAAGAACTGGTAAAATATCTTGAAAAAATGAAATGCCTCTCACCAACATATGGGTATGCGAATTATTTGAAGTTTGAGGTATTGATTTTATGGGTCCATTTCCATCGTCATATGGTTTTTAATATATCTTGGTAGCTGTTGAATATGTCTCTAAATGGGTAGAAGCCATAGCTACTAGGACTAATGATGTTAGGGTGGTGTTGGAATTCTTGACAAAAATTATTTTAACCCGATTTGGAGCACCTAGAACTATAATCAGTGATGGGGGGAAACACTTTTGCAACATCCAATTCACCACTTTGCTAAGAAAGTTTTGGGTGAGGCATAAAGTGCCTAAACCTTACCATGCTCAAACTAGTGGGTAGGTTGAAGTGTGAAACCGAGAGTAAAAAAGGATCCTTGAGAAGACTGTTAGTCTATCAAGAAGGGATTGGGCTATAAAGTTAGATGATGCTCTTTGGGCATATAGGACTGACTATAAAACCCCCATTGGCACCACACCATATATATTGGTATATGGGAAAGCATGTCATCTACCTGTTGAGTTATAACATAAAGCATATTGGGCTACTAAAATCTTAAATTTTGATGAGCAAAAGGCAGGAGAGAAGCGGTTGTTGGATTTGAATGAGCTAGAGGAGTGTTGGGTGTCTAGCAAGTGCCCTAGGTCAGCAAGTAATATAGACTCGAGAGTCCAGATATCAATCCCACACAGACCTTGACGAGAATTCAGTTTAAGTAAAGATTTTTCTATTGATTGAGGGAAAAGAAATTTTTGGTTTAGCTTTTGAAAACTGAAAAGAAAACAGAATTAAACAACTAAAAAAACTAATGGAGATGAGATGTTAGGGAAGAGTGTCAATCCCACCTAGCTGTTAACATGTAAAATTCTGATTTTATAGCTCAAGCACCTTTACTTTGACTTAGCTTTTGAAAACCTTGTTACCCATATACAGGAAATAACTTTCACTTATTCCTTGAACTCCTTCTCAAATGGAATATTCAAATCCTAAGTGCATAAATATAAAAGCTTGAAGTTTACTCTCTCTTATTCAGAACAAGAGTAATAGAAGTCACATCACTTTTCAACTAGTCTCCTTCGAAATCGGAACAATCTAGTTTAAAAGCGAGTTGTTTCAGAAAAAAAGGAATCATATAACTAACCCAAATCTTTACTGAAATTTAACTTCTCATTCGTACCTCATTAAACTTCAGATATCAATCTAGACTAGCAATAAGCAATGAACACTGATTCTAAAACAAAAGCAGAGTACTTTATTGCTATATAAATCAGAACTTAAACATGTAACAACTAGGAGTTCATGACTTCCCCAAAAAAGAGAGACTACTCCATGATAATAGAATAAACACACAGTAATAAGGATTCAATTACAACCATAGACATAAAATAAACTAAGTACAGAAACCCCCTTGGAGGACTGCCTTTGGCTTCTCTTGTACCTTGACTGAAATCTCCACCTTCTCTCTCTAAAGTGCCAAGAGGTCATGTAAGACTCCCTCTGGACTTCTCTATTCTCTCTAACATAACTAAAAAATAAGAAAAACAAACTAATAACTGGATTTACACTACAAAAACTGGATGATTGTGCTTTGCCTCGGGCCTCCTTTTATAGTTGAAGCTCTGCCCAGAACTTGTAATTTTATCCTTTGTCTAGGGGTATGAATTGTGACTTCCAGACCTCAGAATTGGCTGAAATTACATCCGAACCTTCCTTACATAGTCCTTGACTTTTTTACGAAATTTGAAACCATTCTGAGTTGGGAAACTTGAGATATATAATTGAGAAGTTGAACTGGTTCTGCTGCCAATTCCAGCACTAGGTCCACCACTTTGAAAATATAAAAATCCACAAACCCGACTTGGATTGGCCTGATTTTACGTGTCATGATTCTCAATCCTCTCAGGAATCTGTGGTACAAATTTGGATCCTATTGGAAGTCGGAATCTCCAGATATGGCCTCTTCAATATCAGACTTGTACTTTTCTTTTATGGCTGCAGTTTCCTTCTTTGTCTTGGACTTCTCTTCTTGATCATTCAATGCACCTAGACTCTAGAAATATATCATAAAATCTTCGTGGATACCTTCCTTAGACAATTAGGACTTCTTCTTCCAAGTCTGGGCTTGATTGGTAGTCAAAATCCCAAGATTTCTGCTAGTCACGAAGCTGAGTCAGCAGCGCGGTTGCGCCAAATTGTTCTTTGTTTTGGCGCGGCCGCGCCACTAGAGCAGAAATTTTGTCTAAGTCAGGAGCACGACCTTCTGGTCCTATATGAGGAAGGATTCTTCAAGGCGCGGTCGCGCCATTTTGTGCTGTTGAACTGGCGCGGTCGCTCCACTCCTTAGACTCTTTGCCGACTTCCCGAAATAGAACTTGGCATCTTTGTAAGGAAACAATGCAGCACGGCAGCGCCACTGGTAGCGCCATCTTCATGGCGCGGTAGCGACCTCGTGGGGCGCAATCGCACCATTTCACATTCACGAACTGTCCCCTTTCAGCCACACTAGCTGTTGGGAATTTTTTGGATTTCTTTGAATTTTCGAACGTTTTCCTGGCGCGGTCGCGCCATTCCCTTTTTTGCTTGATTTTGCTCCTTTTTCCTTCATTTTTACTCAGAATTTAGATTTTCTTCTTTTACAGGGTTCCTGAGACACAAAACATGTATTTGAGTTATATTTGTCACTTTCATGCTAATAATTAACTCACAATAGGAGTTTATGCTCATTAAATCATGCATAAATAAGTGTCTTTTGGACACTTATCACCACCCCAAACTTAAACCTTTGCTCGTCCTCGAGCAAAACTCTGAAATAAATACCAGATAGATCTGTAAAGACTTAAGAAAAGTTTAGTGATCCTCCCTACTAAAGTTTCAAAATAGATGATTCACTCCTTTCCTAATGATGGTTCTTCTTGCTTAGTCAAAACAGATTTTGAATTTTCTTCACATTTTTCAAAGATGAACATGACCATACAGGTGAGAAGTCTCAATTCAACTCCATAATCTAACCATCAGTCCACTCGCCACTAACCTGAAGGACTTCTCAATTCTGATCAATAGGTCTTTATGGGTTGTAATGTGGTAGGGGTAATGGGTATGATGAAGATTTTTGTTTTCTTTTTGTTTTATTCTCCTCCTCATATCCATTTTCCATTTTCATGAGCATGAATTGGATTTGTGACTTTTCCTCCAAGCTCTTCCACCCCAAACTTATTCTTTTGCATTGATCCCTCATTTTTCCTTTTCCCTCAATTTTTTCTCTTTCCCATGTATCTTTTTCTTTGGGTTTTGTCCAGAGTCTAGCTTACCTCGTCGGTTGACTCAGAGTCCCTAAGCTTGCTGAGGCCTGAGACCCGGTGCACACAAGAGGTAGCCTTTCCCTTAACTAGCCCAAAACCTTTTTTTTCTTTTTCTTTGGCTTTGTTTGGAGTCCAGCTTACCTTGCCGGTTGACTCAGAGACTCTAAGCTTGCTGAGGCCCGAGTCCCGGTGCACACACAAGGTGGCCTTTCTCCTACTCAGCCCAGAACTCTCTTTTTTCTCTCTCTTGCTCCTTCTTCCCCTTTACAAAGAAATATTTCTATATCCTTCATCCTTCCCTCCTTATAACTTCGAAATCTTTATCCATGCTCATTCAAACGTAACACTTCAATAATTTGGAGAATCATGGGTAAGAAAGAAACAAGTTTATTTATCACTGAGGCTGGTTCATGTAGCATGGGACATTCAAACAGAACAGGGATCTTTTTGGCTCAAAAAGTTTGACAAAAGGTGATGAAACTTGTGCATTGAAATGGGTGGCTTTGAAAAAGGCTCAAACAATTTTGAAACAGGTGCCTAAATCACCTCAGAATTTTGAAAACCTTTCTCAGTTTTGCCTCAAGTTTTCTTTAGGTTGGTTCTAGTGATTGAAATCAACTTGCTCACTTGTACTTTTTTTTCAAAAACCATTTTCTTTTTTTTAAAGAAAATTCTCATCCATTCAAGACTAAGCATCTGAACTAAAATATTTTTCCAGAAAGTGAATCATGCTATCCATCTGATCAGGAATTTTCACTGGTATTTTTCAAAGTCTCTATAGGATTTTCTAGTGAAGTTTTGAATAAAAAACAAATAGTGCTTTCAGATCCATGCATGAAAAGTATCCCACCCCAAACTTAAAAATTTTTCAAATCCCCTTAAAATTGCATGAAGAGTATCCCACCCCAAACTTAAAAACATGCTTTGTCCTCAAAGCAGCAGTAAACATAGGAGTGATAGAGATACTTCCCTGACTTTCTGGGTCGATTGAGGTTTGATGGATCTCCCTTGGTGCCTCTTGCATTCTACTCTCATGGGTTAGTGATAAAAATTTGCATGATTTTCAGCAATTGAAAATGAAAATTGACTAGAAGTGTCTCTCAGGCATAAAATGTATCTTAAGAAGAATACCTATAGTGGAGGTTCTGTTGCCGTACCTCTGTAGTGGCCAAATCTCTTAATACCAAGTGGCTCAGTCGCGCCAGAATTTGGCGTGGGCGCGCCGAGTAATTTCAACAATTTTGCAGATCTTGAATGATATTTTCAATTTTTCCACTTTGGATAGGTTAGTATCAGTGACAGGCAGATTCAGAGTCATTTTTCACATATTTTCATTGGAAGAATTATTAAAAGCATGCTTTGAGACAAATCATTGAGATGAAGAATCATAATTTCATTAATATGAATGAAGGTTGAGTGCATATTAATAAAATTGCATTAAATCACACTCTCAAACATAAGCACACACAAAAAGCAGGCTCACGCATGAAGTTCAACAAGGAAAAGTTTAAAAGGTATAGCAAGAAGTTTCTAATCGTCTTTTTCCTTTTCATCTTCTTCTTCCATTTTCCAGATTTGAGTTTTTAATTTTTTGTGTTTTTTTGTTTTTTGAAATCTGTAAATTTTTAATCTAACCCTATTCCTATCCTAGGTCTATGCAAAGAAATCAAAATCTTATTCAAATTTAAACAAGTCCTAAAATTTTGAAAAAAAAACTATCCTAACCTACTAAAAAAATTCCGGCAAATTCAAAAACTCCTACTCCTTTTATTTACACTACCTACTGATCCATGTGATCTGATCCACCAGGATCGAATGGAAACTGGAACCATCCATGCTTGAGGGTGTTTTTGACTTTGGAATGTGTTACATGGTGATTCAAACTTTTGAGTAAAGAGCTGGTCACTCTTTCTCTTTTTTGGTTGGCTTTTAACTTGTTTTGCTCCTTTATTTTTAGCCAACTTTTCTTCACACTGCCCGGACCTAATAAAATTTTAATTTCAACTTTTGTGGGTGGTTTATAGGGCTGGATAATGAAGAAATCTATATCTAATGAGAGGAAAGAATGTTCATTATCCTGGGTGTCCTCTACCCTAACTTCCTTATGCTCTTCAAGGGGTTTCTCTTCTTTTTCAACCCCATCCCCTTCTTTCTCTTTTTCATCTTCTTCTTTTTCCTCCATGATCTCCTCATCTTCTCCCTCTTTAAGTTTCTGAAACTCACAACATCTCTGAGCTCTCTACATTATATATTCCTCTATGTGTTCTACAGTAACACATAAATTCAAACAAGAAGTGCTAGCTGTATTCATCCGTTCAGGCTCATCATCATTAGATAGCTCATGAAAACATGTTTCAGCATTCATACTGTTGATCAATTCATGTTTTGGCTGATTTTCTAGATTAAAACAAGAAGAGCTAGCTGTATACATCCATTGATAATTGTTAGGTAACGTACCTTGGTTCCTACCTGATATAGCATTGGCCAGCTGTCCCACTTCTATTTCCAGATTTTGGATTGATTTCTCCTGAGTTTGAAGCCTGGCTTCAGTCCGAGCTTCACTTTTCTTCTGATTTGCTAGAATCGTTGAAAGGAGGTCCTCAAGGCTGGCTTTTTGTTCTGGTTCTTGTGCTGCTTCTTGGAAACCAGGTGGTGATATTGTTTGAGCAATGGGCTTTTGAATGTTGGATTGCTGGTTGTTGTTGTTTGACCACGAGAAATTGTGACTCCTCCAACCAGGATTGTAAGTACGACTGTCTGAATCATTAGACCTGCAAAAATTTGAAACATAATTAGCCTGGTCTAAAGAATTTAGAGATTGCACATTACCTGTTTGGCATTCATGATTGAGATGTCTTTCTCCACATATGTCACAAATCTGAGCAACCAAAGAGGGTGTGTGCAATTTTGACAATAGTTTGGTTAGTGACTCGACTTGTGCCTGCAAAGCAAATACATGATCAACATTATGTATACCAGCGACTCTCCCTTTTTCACTTCTCTCTAACCTAGACAAGTCTTCTTGAGGCTGAAGAGGAGATGAATGATGATAATAATCATGACACATAGGATGATTCTGATAATTGAACATGGATGGTTGTCCATGTGGCAAATTGTCTTGCAAATCATTCTCAAAATACTGATTTTCATATTGCCTAGAGAAATAATCATCATGCTCTCTTCTATAAGAATCATTAGGTTCATAATCAAAAGAACATGATATATCAGAATCATACCTCCATGGATCATAGGTAGAAGATGCATATGGTTGGGGAAATTCTGAATATGAGTTAGGATATGGACTTATCTCATTCTGCACATAATTCAACCTCTCCTCTGAGTGCTCTTTCCAGTTCCAGACCGGGTTCATCTAGTGGCTCACCACTACTTGTTTCATGCACTAATTTGGTTCAACCAGAAAAGATAGAATAAAAATTTTAATCTCAACCAACAAATCAAAATTCACTTAAACTTATTCTCAATTAAATGGTCCCCGACAATGGCGCCAAAAACTTGTTGGGTGTCTAGCAAGTGCACTAGGTCAGTAGGTAATATAGACTCGAGAGTCCAGATATCGATCCCACAGAGACCTTGATGAGAATTTAGTTTAAGTAAAGATTTTTCTATTGATTGAGGGAAAAGAAATTTTTGGTTTTGGTTTTGAAAACTGAAAAGAAAACAGAATTAAACTACTGGAAAACTAATATAGATGAGATGTTGGGGAAGAGTGTCAATCCCTCCTAGCTGTTAACATGTAAAATTCTGATTTTATAGCTCAAGCACCTTTACTTTGACTTAGCTTTTGAAAACCTGGTTACCCATATACAGGAAATAACTTTCACTTATTCCTTGAACTCCTTCTCAACCGGAACATTCAAATCCTAAGTGCATAAATATAAAAGCTTGAAGATTTACTCTTTCTTATTCAGAACAAGAGTTATAGAAGTCACATCACTTTTCAACTAGTCTCCTTCAAGCTGAAACAATCTAGTTTAAAAGCAAGTTGTTTTAGAAAATAAGGAATCATATACCTAACCCAAATCTTTACTAAAATTTAACTTCTCATTCGGTACCTCATTAAACTTCATATATCAATCTAGACTAGCAATAAGCAATGAATACAGATTCTAAAACAAAAAGCAGAGTACTTTATTGTTTGTAGAAATCAGAACTTAAACATGTAACAACTAGGAACTCATGACTTCCCCAACAAAGAGAGTCTACTCCATGATAATAGAATAAACACACAGTAATAAGGATTCAATTACAGCCATAGACATAAAATAAACTAAGTACAGAAACCCCCTTGAGGGACTGCCTTTGGCTTCTCTTGCACCTTGACTGAAATCTCCACCTTCTCTCTCTAAAGTGCCAAGAGGTCGTGTAAGACTCCCTCTGGACTTTTCTCTTATCTCTAACCTAACTAAAAAATAATAAAAATAAAATAAGAACTGGACATACGCTACAAAGACAGGATGATTGTGCTTTGCCTCGGACCTCCTTTTACAACTGAAGCTCTGCCCAGAACTAGTAATTTTAGCCACAGTCCAGGGGAATGAATTGTGACTTCCCGACCTCATAATTTTATGAAATTACGTCCAAACCTTCCTTACATAGTCCTTGACTTGTGTACGAAATTTGAAGTCATTCTGAGTTGCGAAACGTGAGATATCTCCTTGAGAACTTGAACTGGTTCTGCTGCCAATTCCAGCACTGGGTCCACCACTTTGAAAATATAAAACTCCACAACCCCGACTTGGATTGGCCTGATTTTCCGTTTCATGATTCTAAATTCTCTCAGGAAGCTGTGGTCCAAATTTGGATCCAATTGGAAGTCGGAATCTCCAGATATGGCCTCTTCAATCTCGGACTTGTACTTTCCTTTTATGGCAGCAGTTTCCTTCTTTGTCTTGGACTTCTCTTCTTGACCATTCAATGCACCTAGACTCTGGAAATATATCATAAAATCTTCGTGGATACCTTCCTTAGACAATTAGGATTTCTTCTTCCAAGTCTGGGCTTGATTGGTAGTCAGAATCCTGAGATTTCTACAAGTCACGAAGCTGAGTCTACGGCGCGGTCGTGCCGAATTGTTCGTTGTTTTGGCGCGGTCGCGCCACTGGAGCAGAAATTTTGTCTAAGTCAGGAGCACGGCCTTCGGGTCCTATATGAGGAAGGATTCTTCAAGGCGCGGTCGCGCCACTTTATGCTGTTGAACTGGCGCGGTCGCGCCACTCCTTAGACTCTTAGCTGACTTCCCGAAATAGAACTTGGCATCTTTGTAAGGAAATAGTGCAGCGCGGCAGCGCCACTGGTAGCGCCATCTTCATGGTGCGGTCGCACCATTTCACATTCACGAACTGTCCTCCTTTCAGCTTCACTAGTCGTTGGGAATTTTTTGGATTTCTTTAAATTTTTGAACATTTTCCCGACGTGGTCGCGCCAGAATCGGTGCGATCGCGCCATTCCCTTTTTTTCTTGATTTTGCTCCTTTTTCCTTCATTTTTCCTCAGAATTTAGATTTTCTTCTTTTACATGGTACCTGAGAGACAAAACATGTATTTGAGTTATATTTATCACTTTCATGCTAATAATTAACTCACAATAAGATTTTATGCTCATTAAATCATGCTTAAGTGTCTTTTGGACACTTATCAAGGAGCGGAGGTTTTGGGCTTATGACAATGCTAGACTCTTCAAGCTTAAAACAAAGAGGTGGCATGATAAAAACATTAGGATGAAAATTTTTGATGTTGTCCAGAAAGTCCTCCTTTACAATTCGAGATTGAAACTCTTCCTGGAAAATTGAAGTCTAGATGGCAAGGACCCTATGAAATAGTTGGGCTATCAAATTTTGGTGCATTTGAAATTCAACACCCAAGGAATGGAAAAAAAGATCAAGGTGAATGGGCATATGCTGAAACTCTATCAAGAGAGGTTTGTTGTTCATTTCATAAATTAATTCCATAAAGATCTGTTAGAGTAGGAGTTTTCAATTGGCTTTATTTTTTTTTTTAGGACTTGTTTGAATTGGTTTGAATTTTTTTTAGGACTTGTTTGAATTGGCATGAGACTTTGATTTTCTTCAATGTTTAGAATACACTTAGGCTACAAAGAGTGTGAAATTAAAAATTCATACTTTTACAAAAACTGAAAACCAAAAAAAAAAAAAAAAACTCAAAACCGAACTGGCGCGACCGCCATTTTTCACTAAACCCAGAACTAAAGTTCTAAACCGGAGCGACAAGTGGGGTCGAAGCGCCAGTTCGACTCATGTGGGGCGAGGTTTAGAAAGCTTGAAACCTCATTTCGGGGGGTTTTCAGCCCCAAACAACGAGTGAACCCTAGATTCTCATCTTCGAACTCTCCAAATCAACTTTCACCGAAGAGAAATCTCGCCGAAAAACTCACCAAAAACACCTCGAAAAGCGGCAGATTACTGAGTTCTGGCAAAAAGGCAATGCAGAGTAGGCCACATTTCGAGTCATTTTTTGAAAAATCTGGAATCAAACTCCGTAAACCAAAGGTACGAGGGTATAGAGGACAATTTCTAGATTAATTTGGTCTAAGTTTGGGGTATTTTCATCAAGGAACAAGAGATAACGAAGTCCTCAAAGTTGGGACTTATTTTTGGGTTTCTACCAATTTTAGGGCAAAAAAATAGTATTTTTTTTTTCCACCTTTCGGGTGTCAATTAAATATCTGTGCACAAATTTTGAAAAGTGTCTTTAATTCATGAGAATAGATATTTAGAGCTTTCCAACTCCTTACTATGCAGCTCCAGGCGATCTCTGACCAAAGAGAACCAAGCTCCTCTAAAAGGCCCGAACATCAACTTCACAGAGAAATTCACTTGTGATGGCAACTCAGAAAACTTACCAAAGGTCAAAAGCAAAGGTGGCAAAAATGGGGACAAAGAGAGGTTTGTAACAGCTGAGGGACAGAAAAAAAAATTCAATGATATTCTGTCCAAGTGAAACCTCCACTTGGAAAGGGGATTCATCATGGATGAGCTGATAAAGGAAAAGTATGGAGCCATGATTGAAGAAAGGGGATGGACCCAATGGGTGGGAACCCCTATAGCAGCAAGCATCCCACTAGTGCAAGAGTTTTTATTCCAACCTACTGGATTCAATAAATTGGCATTTCTTTGTAAGAGGGAAATGGATTCAGCTATTTCCCCATGACATCAATAATTACCTGCATACCCCTGATGTTCCCGCCCTCCAGGTTGACACTCTGATAGAAGAGGTTAGTGCCACAGAGATTACAAATAGACTATGCCCCAAGGGAGCAAAGTGGGAGTCCAGAAGGGGCACACTACGTCACTTTCAGAGACAAGGCATGTGGATGCCAATGTTTGGGCCATGTTCTTGTTCACAAAACTGACCCCCACTTCTCACCTTACCAAAATTACACCAGAGAGAGCCTACTTCCTACAAGCTCTTTTTGAGGGCATTCCCATCAATGTGGGAAACATTATTCATAGCCAGATCTTAGCTATGACACATCACACCAGAGGTAAACTCCCTTTTCCCTCTCTCATCACTACCTTTTCCTTGGCCAATGGGATTGAAGTAAACCCTACAGAGCCATTGGAGAAAGTCCCTAGAGGCATCTCAGCCAACTTTGTTAAGCAAATCATTAAGGAACACCCACCAAACAAATCAGTGGTGAGTGCTAGCAAATCCAAAGAGATGGACTTGGCGACCCTCCATGAGAGGATGAGTGGGTTGCGGAGGTTTAGTCATCAGAGAAAGTACAGCTAGAGAATATAAAATTCTAGAAAATAGAACTTTCTCAAGTTAGTTACAGTAAATTCTCTGTAACATTCAAGTCTCTTGAAAAATAGGAGAAAAATCAGAGTTTCAGGGACAGTGTAAATTTAGAAGCGTTTTGAGAATTCAGTTTCTCACCTCAAGACATGGAATTTTCAACTCCCTTCAATTTTCTACCTGGACAACCTTAAATTAGGGTGCAGACACAAAAATCAAAAAAGATCTTGCAAATTTGAAATAAATTTCTTGTCTTTTTATTCATTTTAATAAATCAATGACCTACTTATTCTCAAACTTATCAAAAACTTATTTATTATATTTTTATTTCTTCAAATAAAATTTAAAGGAGTTTTAAATGTTTATATGATTACCTCTTTTTTTATGTTTTGAATTCACTTTCAATAAAATCACAATTAAAAAAATTCTTTTATTTTAAAATATATAAAAACTTAAATAATCTTTGCATGAGAAAAAAAATAGTATAAAAATTATAGATCCTTTCTTTAGGACCTAATTTTTATATTACCATTAAAAATATAAATACTTATAATAAGAAATTATAATAAACTTAATTTAAATATTTTATAATATTTTAATTAAATTGATATATACTAAATTAAATCATTCAAAAGAAAAAAATATGTTTACAGGTAATGAATGGATAAATATTTAATAAATTTTTTTAATGAGTAAATTAATCAAATAGTAGGATCATTGTATAAAATCATAAATTTATGTTTACTAAATAAATATTTATCATCTTATGCATTGTATAAAAATTATTCGTATAGAGAAATGATAAATTCTTTGTATTTATATAAAAAATAATAAATTTTTAATTTTTGTCTCATTGGAACAATTCAACAATAACTTGAACTAAGATAATTATTTATCAATCAATGGAATTTAGTAATTACTTTGTCTATATAGCAAAGTCTCTCAAATTCTAGATGTTTTAAACTAACGGTAGGCTTGAAACTCTCGAGTCAATCACTAACTAGAGAAAGTTTTCCTTAGAAGTTCACTTTCACGAATTCATTGTCTGTGACTTCAAATTCTCAATAAACATTGAATTCTCTATGCACTAAACCCCCTTAGAGAAAAAAAAAAAAGATGGGAAAGCTGGCCAGTTATAACAAGAAGATGTGGGCGTTGTAGCCTTAGCATGAAGGCATCCCAAAAGATCAACTACCTGCTAGGGATACCTCTAAAGAAGAAGGAGAGGGCTCTCTGGGAAGAAGAAGATGAAGAGGAAGATGATGAGTAGAAACCTTAGCTTCTTATTGTATCTTTTGTACTTCTTTCTTTTTTTTGATCTTTGTGTGAGAGTGTGCTTTGTTGGGTGCTTATCATATGTCTGAGAGTAGTCTTTTAAGCAAATTTCATTAATATGTACTCAATATCCATTCATATTAATGAAATTATGTTTTTACTCTCTCAAGATTTGTCTCAAATCATGATCTTAATATATCTTCCTACTGAAAACATGTGAAAAATGAATCAACATTTGCCTCTAACTGCTACTACTAACTTGTTTAAAATGGAAAGTTTCAGAAATACGTTCAGGATGAGAAGTTTTCAAGAAATTTCTTGGCGTCCAACCATATTTTGGCTACCGTCCCACTGCCTTGATGAGGTAGGACCACTACAGATGATGAAAAACATTAACACCACAGCAGGTCTTCTTCTTAAGATCAGTGTTAAGCATTAGAGAAACTTCAAGTTCATTTTCATGTTTAATTGTTCTATTCTATCAAAAATGTTTGGCACTAACCCATGAAAGCAAAATTCAAGAGCACCGGGGGAGTTCCATCCGACTTCAACAACACCCAAATTGTCGGGGAAGTGTTCATATTCATTCCTATTTTTTTTTGCTGCTTGGAGGACAAAGCATGCTTTTAAGTTTGGGGTGGGATAATCTTCTTGTGTTTAAAAACACTATTTTCAAAAACACACCAGAAATAAATCCAAAAGGAGAAAATGAAAAATACCAGTGAAAAACACTGATTAGGTGGATAGCATGATTCACTCTCTAGAGAAACATCTTAGTTCGAATGCATAGTCTTAACTGGAAGAGAACTTTCTTTAAAACAATTTTAGAAAACAAAGTATAGGTAAGCAAGTTGATTTCAACTACTAGAAAAAACGTGAGGAAAGTTTGAGGTGAAACAGAGAAAGGTTTTTAAAATTTTGAGGTGATTTAGGCACCTGTTTAAAAAATCGTTTGAGCCTTATTCAAGCCACCTACTTTAAAGCAAAAGATGCATCACCTTTTGTTAAACCTTTTTGGGCCAAAAAGATCCTTGTTTTGTTTCAATATAAAAAAAAAATATCCCACACTACATGAACCAGCCTTTGTGATGAATAAACTTGTTTCTTCTGACCCAGAATTCTCAAATTATTGAAGTATTTTGTTTGAATGAGCATGGATAAAAAAAACTGAAGTTGTTGAGAAATAAGGAGGGATGGATGAAGGGTATAGAACTTTTTCTGTGAGAATGAGAGGGAAGGAATGAGATGGAGAAATAAAGAAATTTTTTGGGCTAAGTTATGTGAAAGGCCACCTTGTGTGTGCACCGGGTCTCGGGCCTCACCAAGCTTAGAGACTCTGAGTAAACCGACAAGCTAAGCTAGACTCTGAACAAAGCCAAAGAAAAAAAAATTATAAGAGAAGAAAAAGAGAAAATAAAATTTTTTTGGCTAAGTTAGGAGAAAGGCCACCTCGTGTGTGCACCGAGACTCGGGCCTCAGGAAGCTTGGGGCCTTTGAATCAACTGGCGAGGTAAAGCTAGACTCTAGACAAAGCCAAAAAAAAAAACATGTGATCGATCGAAAAAAAAAAAAAAAAAAAAGAAGATGAAAGGCAAAGGGAAAAAGAATATGGGATCAATTCAAAAGAATAAGTTTGGGGTGAAGATGGTTGGAGAAGAGTCACAAGATCAGACTAATGCTCAGAAAAATGGAACATGGATATGAGGAGAATAAAACCAAAAAGAAATACCTAAGATTTTAATACCCATTATCCATGCCTCAATACAACCCATAAAAGACTTATTCATTAGAATTATGAATTCCTTCAAGTTAGTGGAGAGTGGACTGAGGGTTGGCTTATGGAGTTGAACTGAAACTTCTCACTTATATGGGAATGAGCATCTACAAAAAATTAAATAAAAATCAAAATCTATTTTGACTAAGCAAGAAGAACCATCATTAGGAAAGGAGTGAATCATCTATCTAGAAAACATTAAAAGGGAGAATCAATGAATTATTCTCTACAAATTTATCTGGTTTATTTCTCTCAGAGTTTGCTCGAGGACGAGCAGAAGTTATAATTCATTAGACGTTTGGGGCTATTAGCTTGATCCTTCGTTTTCTTAAAAATCTCGTTTTTCTTTTTAGATCGTTCCGAATTGTGATGGAGACTAGTGAAACCAAGTGACTTTTTTTAACTCTTATTCTGAATATGGGATAGTTAATCTTTAAGCTTTTATATTTATGCACTTAGGATTTGAATGTTCCGAATTGTGATGGAGTTTAAAGAATTGGTGAAAGTTATTTCCTGTAAATGGGTACCCAGGTTTTCAAAAGCTAAGTCAAGGTAAAGGTATTTGAGTTATAAAATCAGAAATTTGCATACTAATAACTAGGAGGGATTGACACTTTTCCCCAACGTCTCATCTCCATAAGGTATATTTTTTTGGTCCATTAGATTAATTCTGTTTTCTTTTCCAATTTCTCAAAATAAAAAAATTATTTACCATAATCATTAGAAAAATCTTTGCTTAAACGAAATTCTCATCAAGGTCTCTATGGGATCGATATGTGGACTCTTGAGTCTGTATTACTTGCTGTCCTAGTGGACTTGGTAAACACCCAACAAGTTTTTTGGTGCTGTTGTCGGGGACCATTGAATTGAGAGAAAGTTTAAGTAAATTTCATTTTGTTGATTGAGTTTTAATTTTATTTTTTTATTCTATCTTTTCAAGTTGAACCGGATTTTTGCATGAAAAAAAGGACTAGTGAAGACCCATTAGTGGAACTAGATCAGGAACTAGAAAGATCACTCCTTACTCGAAGGAGAAGAGAAAATACAACAATGGAAGCGAAAAACGAAGATGAAGGGATTGAGAGGACAATAGAACACTATGTAACATGAAACCCAAATGCGCAAAGGTCAACCATTGTGAGACCTGAGGTTCCAAACAGATTCGAGATCTAGCCTCAAATTCTATCCTTGATTCAGAATACTTTTCAATTTGGAGGTTTGGCTAATGAAAATCCTAATGAACATATTGAAAAATTTCTTGAATTATGTGACACCTTCAAATTTGAAAATGTTACTAATGAGGCTGTTTGGTTAAGATTGTTTCCACTCACTGTAAGGGATAGAGAAAAAAGTTGGTTGTCCATATTACCACCAGATTCAATTCAAACTTGGGATGAGCTACAAAAGAAGTTCCTTGGTAAGTATTTTCCCCCTGCAAAAACGATCAAGTTGTGTAATGCCATCTCAAATTTCATGCAGGAACATGATGAACAACTCTTTGAAGCGTGGGAAAGATACAAAGAACTACTCAAAAAATGTCCAAATCATGGAAAACCATGGTGGATGCAGATGGAAATTTTTTACAATGGAGTTACTGTCTCAACACTAAGCTTGATTGATGCTGCAGCTGGTGGTATTGTGAACAAAAAAATTGCAAATGAAGTGTATGACTTAATTGAAGAGATGGCAACTAATATGTACCAATACCTAGTGGAAAGAAGTGCAAGAGGAAGAGTTGCTGGAGTGCATAACGTTGACCCTATATTGGCTTTGCAGGCTCAAGTCGAATAACTGACCAAACAATTGAAAACATTGCACAACCCCTCTTTGGTTGCTCAGATTTGTGACATGTGTGGAGGAGGTCATCAAAACCATGAGTGCAAGCTGGTAATGTTCAAGCTGTAAGTTCTTTAGACGAAGCTAATTGTGTTTCAAATTTTTGCAGGTCAAATGATCCCATAGCAATACTTTCAATCCTGGTTGGAGCAGTCATCATCCAAATTTCCCATGGTCCAACAACGACCAGCAACCCCACACTCAACAACAAATTGCACAAGCAAGACCACCACCTGGATTCCAGAGACCAATCCAAGAACAAGAGCAAAAGTCTAGGCTTGAAGACATCTTTTCAAAATTTCTAGCAAATCAATAAAAAAGAGATGCTCGGACTGAAGCTAGGTTTCAAACTTAAGAAGCTTTCCTAAAGAATCAAGAGGCATCAATCATAAATCTAGAAATACAAATGGGCAAGCTGACTGTTGCTATATCGGTAGGTACCAAGGTACTTTTACCTAGCAATTCTGAAACTAACACAAAAGAACAGAATTGGTGGAGGACCTAATCACATCAGCAGCAAAAAATGAGAAAGGAGAAGAACATGATGAGGAAAGAGAGGTAAGTCGTCAACATAAAATTAAAGAAAAGGTACGTCATCTCACTCTGTTTCTAATGCTGAAATCAACTTGAATACATTACCCTACCTAGAGAGAGCTCAGAAGAATAAATTGGAAGAGAAATTTTCAAAATTCATTTATATCTTCACGAAGCTAGAAATTAACATTCCTTTTGTAGAAGCTTTAATGCAGATGCCACAATATGCCAACTTTCTTAAAGAGGTGCTTTTTGGGAAGAGGAAGATTGGAGAGCAAGGAACAGTAATGCTAACAAAAAATTGTAGTCCAATACTGAAAAATCAATTGCCTACTAAGCTGAAGGATCCAAGAAGTTTCACTACACCTTGTGAATTTGGAAATTTTAAATTTGACAAAGTATCATGTGATTTAGGTGCAAGTATAAATCTGATGCCATTGTCTATTTGTAGAAAGTTAAATCTGGGAAAGCTTAAAGAGACCAATATTATGCTCCAATTTGCTGAGAGATGAACAAAAAATTGAGGTTGTTCTGGTCAAAATTGGGAAATTCATATACCCATGTGATTTTGTGGTGTTGGACATGAAGGTGAATTGGAAATTACCACTGATTGTAGGGAGACCATTCTTAGCCACTGCAACTACCTTAATTGATGTCAAACAAGGAAAATTGACCCTCAAATTAAATGATGAAGACATAATGTTTGACATTAAACAAGCTATTAAGAGACCATCAAATCCTTGTGATGATATATGTTATTTCATTGATGTGGTTGATGAAGGTGCAGAAAAAATTCAACAGGAGATCATGATGAGGATAGCTTGGAAAGATGTTTAGTTCGTTCTTGCACAAAAGAAGATGAAGATCCTCTCATGCAACAAGAAGTGGAACAACTAGAGGCTGAAAGACACGAAGAGGAGGAAAAGGAGGCTGAAATCAAAGACACATCTAAACTTGAACTCAAACCCTTGCCTAGTTCTTTAAAATATGTCTATCTTGAAAATAATTCCAAAACAGTAATTATCTCTTCTTGTTTGAAAGCTAGGGGAGAACAACTCTTGATCGAAGTGCTGAGCAAACATAAGAAGGCAATAGGGTGGACAATTTCAGATATCAAAGGAATCAGCCCAACCACATGCATGCAAAAAATTTTGATAGAGGATTCTTTCAAGCCAAAAATTCAACCCCCAAGAAGGTTAAATCCAACTTTGCAAGAGGTGGCCAAGAAAGAAGTGGTAAATTTGCTAGATGCTGGTATTATCTACCGTATTTCAGATAGCAAATGGGTTAGTCCAGTCCAAGTAGTACCTAAAATGATTAGTATGACAGTAATAAAAAATTCAGATAATGAATTAATACCTACTAGGACTATAACTGGCTGAAGAGTTTGCATTGACTATAGAAAATTAAATTCTGCAAATAGAAAAGAACATTTTCCATCGCCTTTTATTGACCAAATGCTTGAAAGACTTGCAGGAAATAAATTTTATTGTTTTCTGGACAGATTTTTCGGGTACTTTCAAATTCCTATCGCCCGAGAGGACCAAGAAAAAATCAATTTTACCTGCCCTCATGAAACTTTTGCATATAGGAGGATGCCTTTTCGACTATGTAATGCACCAGCTACTTTTCAGCGACGCATGATTGCTATTTTTTAGGATTTCAAAGAAAAATTTATCAAAATTTTCATGGATGATTTTTCTCTTTATAGACTAACATTTGAAACTTGCCTGGAAAATTTGTAGTTAGTTCTAACAAGATGCGAGGATAGAAATCTAGTACTGAATTGGGTGAAGTGCCTCTTTATGTTGAATGAAGGCAGTGTGTTGGGCCACAAAATTTTAGAAAGAGGAATTGAAGTTGATCGGGCAAAGGTAGAGGTAACTGAAAAATTACCACCACCTACTAATATGAAGGGCATAAGGAGTTTTCTAGGACATGCTGGTTTCTATAGGAGATTTATCATAGATTTTTCAAAAATTGCAAAACCATTATCTAATTTGCTCATAAAAGAAGTAAAATTTAATTTTGATGATGATTGTTTGCATGCTTTCAAACTCCTAAAAGAAAAATTGATTTCAGTACCAATTGTAGTTGCTCGGGATTGGACCATACCATTTAAAATAATGTGTGATGCTAGAGATTATGTTGTTGGGGTTGTGCTTGGACAAAGGAAAGATAAATTTTTTCACACCATTTATTATGGTAGCCACACACTCATCGGGCCACAATTGAATTACCCTACCACAAAGAAAGAACTATTGGTTATAGATTACGCTTTCAAAAAATTCAGAGCATATTTAATTGGTTCAAAAGTTGTTGTTTTTGCTAACCATGCACCTCTTAGACATCTCTTTGCTAAAAATGACTCCAAGCCTTTACTAATCAGGTGGATCCTTCTCCTTCAAGAATTTGACATAGAGATAAAAGATAAAAAGGGAGCTGAGAATGTGATAGTCGACCACCTATCCAGGCTTGAGAGTGAGGAAGTAGTGAAAAGGGGATTTCTAAACTCTTCCCGGATGAGGTCATATGCCAGGTAAGGAAAATATCATTTCAAGCACCTTAGTTTGCTAACTTTGCAAATTTTCTTGCAGGAGGGTGGATCCCAAAGGAGCTAAACTGGCATCAAAGAAAGAAGTTTCTTGCTGATGTTAAACACTATTTTTGGGAAGATCCTTACCTCTACAAAATTTGCCGAGGTCAAGTGATAAGGAATGTGTCCCTGAAAAAAAAATTGAATCAATTCTAAAACACTGCCATGATGGAGAAGTTGTGGACATTTCAACTCAAATCGAATAGCAACAAAGGTAATGTGATCAGGTTTCTATTGGCCCACACTCTATCTATACTCCAAAAGGTATGTTTTCACCTGCGATAGATGTCAAAGAACTGGTAATGTATCTAGAAAATATTAAATGTCCCTTACCAACATATTGGTATGCGAATTGTTTGATGTTTGGGGTATTAATTTTATGGGTCAACTTTCATCTTCATATGGTTTTGAATACATCTTGGTAGTTGTTGAATATGTCTCTAATGATGCTAGGGTTGTATTAGAATTCTTAAAGAAAAAAAATATTTCACTTTCGATTTGGAGCATCTAGAGCTACAATCAGTGATGAGGGGGAACACTTTTGCAACATCCAATTTGCCACTTTTCTAAGAAAGTTTGGGGTGAGGCATAAAGTGGCTACACATTACCATGCTCAAACAAGTGGACAGGTAGAAGTGTCAAATCGAGAGCTAAAAAGGATCCTTGAGAACGCTGTTAGTCTATCCAGAAGGGATTGGGTTATAAAGTTAGATGATGCTCATTGGGCATATAGGACAGCTTATAAAACCGCTCTTGGCACCACACCATTTAGATTAATATATGGGAAAGCATGTCATCTACCTGTGGACTTAGAACTTAAAGCATATTGGGCTACTAAACTCTTAAATTTTGATTTGCAAAAGGCAGGAGAGAAGTGGTTGTTGGATTTGAATGAGCTAGAGGAGCTGAGGTATTGGCCTTATGACAATGCTAGCCTCTACAAGAGACCTCCAAATGGAAAGAGGACTCATCATGGATGAACTTATAAAGAAAAAATACGAAACCATGATTCAAGAAAGGGGATGGACCCAATGGCTGGGAACCCCTATACCAGCAAGCATCCCATTGGTCCAAGAGTTTTATGACAACTTGCCAGACTCAAGAAATTGGCATTTCTTTGTGAGAGGGAAGTGGATTCAGTTGTTTCCCCATGACCTAAACAGTTACCTACACACTCCCGATGTTCCCACCCTACAGCTTGACACATTGAGGGAAGAGGTCAGTGCCACAAAAATTGCCAATAGACTGCGTGATGCGATCCCAGCTAATCACTAGTGATAAGTGTCCAAAAGACACTTATTTATGCATGATTTAAAGAGCATAAATTCGTAATTCGATTTGATTATGAGCATGAAAGTGACAAATATAACTCAAATACATGTATTGTGTCTCAGGTACCTTGTAAAAGAAGAAAATCTAAATTCTGAGGAAAAATGAAGGAAAAAGGAGCAAAATCAAGCAAAAAAGGGAAAGGCATAACCGCGCCCATTATAGCGTGACCGTGCCGAAAAAAAGTTCGAAAATTCAAAAAAATCCAGAAAATTTCCAACGGCTAGTAGAGCTGAAAAAAGGACACTTCGTGAATGTGAAATGGCACGACCCTAATGGGGGTGCACAAAACCCTAATTTTGTTTTTTTTTATTTATAAAAAGAGGGTTTCCTTAAAATCTGGAGTGACGGTACAAACCCTAACACAAGGTGGTCGTGCTCCAAAAATTAAGGGGGCTGGTTGCAAACCCTACAAATCCAGTCTTGAATTCGTAGATGAAGAAAAAATTTGAGTTTTGGTTTGTGGAAGGAGAAAATATGGGATATTGAACTTGTGTTCCAAGGAAGAACTGAGTTTGGGCCAATGAAACAGGCCAAGGATGTGTTATGTATGTCCAGAATGGTGGAAATCAACTGACACTAGAATATATGGTGCTAACACAATTCCAGGGATGGGGAAAAAATTTTTTACCCATCGTGAACCAGCTCTAATGCCATGTTGATACGACCAGGAGTGATTCACAGCAAATCAATGGAGAGTTGCCTCGAGCAGAAGAGATTGAGAGCTCCAGGATGCGTTGATATTATGAACTTGAGCTTCAAAAATAGGCAGGAACAAGAGAGGAAGAGTGAATGAGAAAGAGAGAGAAGAGAGAAGAGAAAGGATTTGTTTTAGGTTGTAATATCTTACCCTAAAATGTGGGCTTGACTAGTCTTTTTATTGAGTTCAAATTAATTTAAAATGACTAAAATACCCCTTATAATGAAGTAGGGCAGAAATCCATAGTCAAAATACAACCCAAAACAAGTAAACAACATACTATGATGTAAACTACTACAACTTCAATGGAGTTAAGTAACAATCTGAGTGTGAGCGATATTTTATGCAAATTTCATTAATATGTACTCAATCTCAATTCATATTAGTAAAATTATGGTTTTCTCTCTCAAGATTTGTCTCAAAGCATGATCTTAAATATCCTTCCAATAAAAATTGTGAAAAATGAATTAGCATCCACATCTGCCTCTAACTACTAATATCTTGTTCAAAGTGGAACCAGCCTTTGTGATGAATTATCTAGTTTCTTACTGACCTATATTTATCCAAATTATTGAAGTGCTCTTTTTAAATGACAATGGATCAAAATTTGGAGTTATGAAGAAATAAGGAGCATTGATTGAATGGATATAGAATTGAGAAAAAGGAGCAGGATGAAGATAAAAAGAATAACAAAGTTTCTAGAGTATTTGAGAAGAAAAAGAGAAAAAGAAAAAATTTTTGTTGGCTAATTTAGGGGAAAGGCCACCTTGTCTGTGCTCCGGGACTCGGGCCTCAACAAACTTAGGGTCTCTGAGTCAACCGACGAGGTAAGCTAGACTCTGGACAAAGCCAAAAGAAAAACAAATACATGTGAAAGAAAAAGAAAAAGACAGAAAGAAAAAAGAAAATCAAAGAGAAAAGAATATGGGATCAATTCAAAAGAATAAGTTTGGGATGAAGAAGCATGGAGACATGTCACAGGATCAGAATTGAATCAGGCTCATAAAAATGGAACATGGATTTGAGGAGGAGAATAAACCCCAAAAGAGATACGTAAAATTTCCATCATACCCATTACCCATGCCTCATTACAACCCATAAAGACCTATTGATCAGAACTATGAATTCCTTCAGGTTAGTGGAGAGTGGATTGAGGGTTGGCCCAGGGAGTTTAACTGAGACTTCTCACTTGTGTGGAATGAATATCTACGAAAAATTATAGAAAAATTGAATTTTATTTTGACTAAAGTAAGAAGAACCATCATAAGGAAATGAGTGGATCATCTATCTTGAAACTAAAAGAGGGAGAACCGCTGATTTTTCTTAATCTCTACATATTTATCTGGTTTATTTATCTCAGAGTTTGCTCGAGGACAAGTAAAGATTTAAGTTTGGGTTTGTGATAAGTGTCTAAAAGACACTATGTCAAAGCATGAATTCGTGATTAAAATTTCAATTTTGAGTCAATTTTTAGCATAAAAATAACAAATATGACTCAAATTCATGTTTTGTGTCTCAGGTACCTTGTGAAAGAAGAAAAACAATTTTTTGAGAGAAAAAGAAGGAAATAAGAGTGAAATTAGCAAAAAAAGGGTATTGAATCCACGCCCGATTCTAAGCCACCAAGCCGGGAAAATGGGCAAAAATTCAAATTAATATAGAAAAATTTCAATGGCTAACAAGACTTGAAAGAACTTAGTTCGGAAAGTGAAACAAACAGCGACCGTGCCCTTAGGCTTATCGCATATGGGATATGGCGCTACCACACTCGAGAGATGGTGTTGGCGCTGAAAGATTTGCCTTACACAGAAGTCAGAGTTGCCACTTTGGGCGTCGGTGAAATTTCTTAGGAATGGCGCTACCGTGCCACATCTCTGCAAAAATTGGCACGACTGCACCATGACTATTCCTAAAGCTACTTGGATACGATTTCCGCTTCTGAACTTAGAAAGCAATCTGCCCAACTGGCACGACCGCGCCAAAATTAGAGAAATCAATGGCGCGAACATGCCATTGACTCACCAACGCAAAATAGCAAACATCTCAGGATTTTGACGACCAATCAAGTTCAAACTTGGGAGACAGCGTCCTAAGTAAATAAGGAATGCATCCACGAAGAGTCTAGAGGAAATTGATTGAAATCCTAAGAGGTTTGAATGCTCCAAGAGGTGAAGACCAAAGTTGATTGGGAAGCTGCAGAAAAAGGAAGTTACTGTCAGAGTTAGAAGAAGCCATATCTGGAGATTCTGATTTCCAATTGAATCCAAATTTGTACCACAAATTCCTGAGAAGACTTAGAATCATATCACCAAAAATCATATCAATCCAAGTCGTCCTTTTGATGCTTTAAGTTTTCAAAGTGGTGGACCCAGTGCTGAAATTGGTTGTAGAACTAACCCAACTTTTCTTCAGAATATCTCAAGTTTCTCAATTCAGATTATCTTAAAATTTCGTACACAAGTCAAGGACTATGTAAGAAAGGTTCGTGTATAATTTTATGGAATTATGAAATCAGTAAGGTATGATTTCAACCTCTGGGCAGAGACCAAAATTAGAAGGCAGGGGCAGAAGTCCAGCTATAAATAAGGGTCCGAGGATGAGTGAAAGGCTTCAAGTTTTTATTTGAGCTTCTCATTGTTTTAATTAGTTTCGAGAGGAGAGGAAGTCCAGAGGGAGTATTGCACAACCTCTTGGTACTTTGGAGAGAAGAGGTGGAGATTTCAGTCGAGGCACAAGCTGTAGCTAAGGGCAGTCCTTCAAGGGAGCTTCTGTACTTAGTCTATTTTGATTTCCATGGAAGTAATTGAATCCGTTTTGTGTGTTTATACTGTTAGCAGGGAGTAGTCTCTATGTTGGGGAAGTCATGAACTCCTGGTTTTAATATGCAAAAGGTTTGAAGTTTATAGCAAAATAGTACTTTTCTTTTCCTTTGTTTTAGAATCTGAGTTCATTGCTTACTTTTAGTCCAAGTTACTTCTTGAGTTTCAAATAGAGAAGTTATAATTCATTAGATGTTTGGGCTATTAGTTTGATCCTTCGTTTTTTCTAAAACAACTCATTTTTCTTACTAGATTGTTCCAGATTGTGATGGAGATTAGTGAAAGCAATGTGACTTTCTATAACTCTTGTTCTGAATAAGGGAGAGTTAATCTTTAAGCTTGTGTATTTATGCACTTTGGATTTGATTGTTCCGGATTGTGATGGAGTTCAAAGAATAAGTGAAAGTTATTTCCTGTATATGGGTAACCAGGTTTTCAAAAGCTAAGTCAAGGTAAAGGTACTTGAGCTATAAAATCAGAACTTTGCATACTAATAACTAGGAGGGATTGACACTTTTCCCCAACGCCTCATCTCCATAAGGTTTAGTTGTGTGGTCCATTAGTTTAATTCTATTTTCTTTTCCAATTTCTCAAAATAAAGAAGTGTTTACCTCAATCATTAGAAAAATCTTTGCTTAAACTAAATTCTCATCAAGGTCTCTGTGGGGATCGATATCTGGACTCTTGAGTCTATATTACTTGCTGGCCTAGTGCACTTGCTAGACACCCAACAATCGTAACTCTAATAAAATAATAGCCTAAAATTAAAAATCAAATTTGTTACATGCAATATATATATATATATATATATATATATATATATATATAATATATATGCATATGCATATGCATACAGTAGTAGTATATGCCACCGTATTGTTAGAGAATCTTCTAAATCCTCCGAACTCCCAATCAGCCGATCTGATTAGGGTTGCCTTCTTTGTATAGAGTTGTTTGAGATTCTTCTGAATCATCAAAATCCTCAATCTACTGATCTTATTAGGATTACCTCCATTGTATAGAGTTGTTTGAAATTCTTCTGAATCCTCTAAACCCTCAATCAACTGGTCTTATTAGGATTACCTTCATTGCATAGAGTTGTTTGAGATTCTTCTGAATCCTTTAAACCCTCAATCAACTTATCTGATTAGGATAACCTTCTTTGTATAGATTTAATCATATCCCAATCAAATTGGGATTCCCAAATGGGTTGTTGCCCACTTGTATAAATTCATACCCTAATCAATGACAGAAGCATCACAGCATTCTACACACTTACATGTCATCAGGCCCTCCCCTTTTTTCATTGGTTTTCTTGATCCCATCTTTTGTTGCTAAACCCTAGCTTCTCATGGCCGTTGAAAATCAAACCTCCTCGTCTTTCCCTTCGACTTCAGTCTCTTCCCATTCTGTCCTTGATGCTCCAACACACTCTTCCCATGGTCTAGCCTATGACCTAGGAGAGTTGGGAAAATTCTTCATCACTACCTCCAATATCACACATAACATTTTGATTAAATTGGATCGACACTACAAAGTCAGCTTGTGCAACTCGACATCGCAACCACTCCTTCAACTAATGTTGCAGCTCATAATGATGCCACCACAGGTGGGAATCGTAACTCTGCTTCGTGTGGGGGTCACGGATCGGGCAATAGAGGTAGTCAATCCCAAAACTATGGTTGTGGTAACTCTAACCGTTCTAACCAACAAAATTGGCCATTATGTGAAATTTGTTACAAGTGTGGACATGTTGCTCTTGATTGCCACAACCGATTCAATATGGTTTACAGCTTCCGGCCGCTCCTCAGGACCTGGCCTGGTATACAGATTATGTTGCCTCGCATCATGTCACTCATGACTCAAGCTTACTCGCTGAAAGTGCTCCGTACAGTGGTCTGGATCAGGTGGTAATGGGAAACGACTAAGGTTTGACCATCTCTAGCATTGGTTCCCATCTTCTCACTTCAAAAGTAACCATACATAATGTTTTGTGTGTCCCATCTGCAATAAAAAATTTACTCTTTGTTTCTAAACTTGTGACAATAATTGTGTGGTCTTATTTTTGGCTAATGGCTTTACAGTGCAGGATAACACTCCGGGCAAGGTTCTTCTCATGAGTACTCCACCACTTCCCCTCATTACTTGTTCTCTCATAGGTCTCCTTTACATTTTTGGCACTATTGTTTGGGTCACGCAAGGCATTCTATTTTATGTTTTTCATTGATGTCGAGTTATAAAATCAAAATCTCTAGTTTTTTTGAATTATACTACTCATGATGATGCCCCTTTAGAAATGGTGTTTGCTGATGTTTGGGGCCGTGCCCAGTCACATCGTTCACTGGCTATAGATACTATGTTGCTTTCATTGATCAATTCAGCAGATTCACATGGTTTTACTTATTATGTTCCAATATGATGTTTTTCATGTATTTCTAAATTTTAAGGCATTGAAGGAGAACTCCCTCTCCCACAAGATTAAAAAAATTCAAAGCGATGGGGGAGGTGAATTTCTAAGCCATGAGTTTCAAGCCATCTTGCACAGCAATGGTATCCACCATCGTATTTCATGTCCTTATACACCGCAACAAAATGGTCGTGCTGAACGAAAACATCGGCACATCGTCGAAGTTGGTCATACACTGTTTGCCCAATCGTATATGCCTAAGATTCGTTGGGATTCAGCCTTTTCTATGGCCGTCTATCTCATCAAACGACTACTGGCCCCATTGGTTCAATTCCCTTGTCCCTTACAAGTCCACGAATATGAGAATCCGGATTTCTGAAGTCTTCGTATTTTTGGTTGTCTGAGTTACCCTTGTCTTCGACCCTATTCTAAGAACAAAATCGAGGATTAGTCAAAGCCTTATGTCTTCTTGGGCTATCATAACAGTTACAAGGGATATCATTGTCTCGACATGTCTACAGGTCACATGTTGGGTGTACATCTCGAGAAATGAGGTGTTTGATGAGTAATGCACCGGTTAACACAAGATATGATTTAGAACAAAGAAGGCTGAACTCGGAGGGCACCGGATCAAGCCTACACCAAGAAGAGGGTGACGTGAGCCTACTCAAAGTAGTGGCAAGGTAAGATGTTAATCCAAACCCTACTTCCTAGTGAGTGGAGTATTTAGAAGGGGATCTAATACCTCACACAAACCAGCCAAAAAGTAATAAAAGAAGACAAGCAAACAAAGGATAACGACTCTAAAGTAGGAGGAAAATAATAGGTTTCATTCAATAGGAGTGATCCCAAACAAGGGAAAATTACATTGTATTTATCGGCTGGTGATCCTCCTTTTTACATGCTTAGAGTAATAATTGTCTAATAATAAAGAGTTCTATAACTCCTAATACAAGCAAATTTCCAACAATCTAAAAATAGCAGAGTTCAACATGTCCATTAACTCCAAGTGTGTGGTGTGAAGTGGTACATGTGTGGCTTTTCTAGAAAATAAAAACCCCACTAATAGCTCATTAAAATAAAATAACATAAAATTACCAACACTAAAAGGCTTTAATTTCTCTTCTTTTTCATCTCATAAGTCTTCTCAAATCGATCAACCATTTCATCCACATCAACCCTATATGGGGATGATGTAGGGATGCTATTAAGTCAGTCCCTCCTTCTTCAAAAGGACTTGACCTCGAGTTCACATCTTGAAACTTTCCAAAGTAAGGTTGCAAATGAGACACATTGAAGGTATCATGAATGTTCCATCCATTTGATAGTTGAACTTTATAAGCGTTGGTCCCAAACTTTTCCAAGATAGCACATGGTCCAATCTTCTTAGGCTTCAATTTGTTGTACTTTCGCCTTGAGGATAACGAGTTTTTGGAAAGATAGACCCATACTAGGGCACCCACTTGAAGAGAAACCTCTAAGCTTGTGGCGATCAGCATAGGCCTTGTATTTGTTATAAGCTTCATTTAAGTTAGCAATCACCTGTTCATGAACAGTCTTCAACCTGTCTATCCATTTTTCAACAAGATCGGGCACATCAGAAATTGTCAGCAAAGTAACAAGTTGTAATGGACCCCGAGGATTAACTCCAAACACCACTTCAAAAGGAGAAAACCATGTGCTTCGATTCTTAGAGCAATTGAATTCAAACTCAATTTTTTGGCAAGTGAGAATCCCAACGCCCAAAATTCTTTACTTGAGTGCGAAGCATATTCCCGAGGGATCGATTCACCGCTTCTGTTTGTCCATCAATCTAGGGGTGATAAGGGATACTAAACTTCAAAGTGGTACCTATCCGTGTTCGCAAGTTCTTTCAAAATATACTCTTAAACTTTGTATCTCTATCAGTAATAGAACTAGGAAGTCCATGGTATCGCACCACTTCTTTGAAGAAGATGTCTGCCACCTTTGCTGTGTCAAAAGATACTTTACAAGGAATAAAGTGAGCCATCTTGCTAAATCGGTTGACTACCACAAATATAGAACCCCATCCCTGCAAGCATCTAGGTAAACCCACCACAAAACCCATTGAAATGTCAACCCAAGGTGTCGTAGGTAAAGGTAGAGGAGTGTAAAGGCCGGCATTAGAAGCAGCCCCTTTACCCCGTTGGCATATGTTACAGTGCTTCAAAAAATAGGAGACATCTCTATTAATAGACGGCCAGGAGAATCTATCTCGAATAAGATCTACAGTCTTGTCAATGCCAAAGTGTCCACTGTTATGTGCTTCTATCATCACCAACATACGCATGGATCCAGCAGGTAGACATAAGCATACACCATGAAATAGAAAACCATCATGTATAGAGTAGGGAGGCTTCTCTTCACCAACTTCCAACACCATAAATACAGGGCTGAGAGTAGGATCAGTCCGTTGCACTTCCTTGAGAATATCAAATCCTAAAATTTCCACCTTCATTGCAGTCAACATGGCATATCTTCGGCTTAGGACATCAGCGACTTTGTTGTTGGTGACAGACTTGTGATGCAGTGTAAAAGTAAATTCTTGTAAAGATGCAATCTACTTAGCATGTCGCGAACTCAACTTGTGTTGGCCATGTATATATTTGAGAGCTTCATGATCAGAATAAAGCACAAACTCTTTATGTAGCAAATAATGTCGCCAGAATTGTAGAGCTCTCACAACCGCATACAACTCAACATCAAAGGTTGAATACCTAGTAGGAGCTCTAGATAACTTCTCAGTGTAGAAAAAAACGGGTCTCTTCTCTTGGCTTAGGACGGCCCCGACTCCTGTTTTGGAAGCATCACACTCCACCTCGAATAGTTTACCAAAATCAGGTAGGGCCAAGCAAGGGGCATTGGTGAGCAACCCCTTAATTAATTCAAAGGCACGATCAGCTTCAATGGTCCAAGTAAACTCACTCTGTTTCAATAGGTCAGTAATTGGTGCCATAATAGCACTGAAGTTTTGAATAAACCTTCTATAAAAATGACGAGACCATGAAAACTCGAACTTGAAAGATGGTGCTAGGGGCGCCCAATCTCGAAAGGCCTTAATCTTCTCTTCATCTGGTGCTAATACTGCACTAGAGACAACATAATAACGAAGATGACTTTTGGACAAAGAAAGAACATTTAGTTCGTTACCAAATAACTTCTCTTCACGTAGATTCATTAATAAGCTCTGCAAATGTTCCAAGTAGCTAGGAACATCCTTACAGTCTGCAAAGGATATCATCAAAGTACACAATGACACAAGACCCAATGAAAGGGTGAAGTGTCTCATTCATGAGTCGCATGAAAGTGCTAGGTGCATTGGAGAGGCCAAAGGGCATAACTAACCACTCATAAAGAGCCTCCCTGGTCTTAAAAGCAGTCTTCCATTCGTCTCCAACCCTAATCCGAATTTGGTGGTAGCCACTCCTCAAATCAATTTTAGAGAATACTGACCGAACCTGCTAAACCGTCCAGCATATCATCTAGACAAGGGATAGGGAAACTATACTTCACCGGTATCTTGTTCACGGCATGACTATCAATACACATTCTCCAAGATCCATCCTTCTTTGGCACAAGGAAGGCTGGTACTACACGTGGGCTAGTGCTCTCCTTTACATACCTCTAAATGAGCAGCTCTTCCACTTGTCACCGTAACTCCTCACGTTGTGCAGGAGTCATTTTTTAGTGTGGCCTGTTAGAAATAGCGGCTGAAGGAACTAGATCAATCTATTGTTGAACAAAGCGGTTAGGAGGTAACCTTGAGGGTAACTCTGGAGGGAATACATCTTCAAATTCCTCAAGTAATGCTTGACCTTCAGGGGTAATTATCTGATCCTCATTTGGGGCGGTGAGTTGCCCCTCAGCTACCACAACATAACACACCTCTGCGTGTTCGAGTTCATACTCCATCTCTGTGTGGCTAAGGCAAGCTGAATGTTTAAGCACACTAGATTCCAGGGGTTGCAGAAGGAAATTGTACTTCTTGTGCTGCAAAATAAGAGAGTAAACATTACTACGACCATCCCAAGAGACACTACGATTAAAATCTGCCAAGGGCCCCAAAAATATGTGACAAGCATCCGTAGGCACCACATCACACCACACTTCATCTTTTAAGGATCCAATGGAGAATCAAACAAGACACCTTCGAAAATAACAATGACTTTATTTGAATCGAAAAAGCACGCTAGTTTATAGGGGGGTGAGAATGTGGTTCAGTCTTTATGCTAAGTTTTTGGACAGCCCTCACAGCAATAATGTTCTCACTTGGCGGCAGGATCAATAATGAGCTTTGCCTTAAAACCACCCAATAGGCTAGTGGTCATAAAGATAGTCTTTAAGCCTCCAGTCTTCATCATCAACCCTAGGAGTCAAAGCAAGGGTCTAGCCACAAGACAATTACTCTCAACTCCGCATAGATCTTCTTCACTATAAATATCATCAAAAAGTTTTGGAGGAGTGGATTAGGTCCTCCATATCCTCTCGGACCACCGTCAGTAGTCTTGGCTTAGCAGTGGGGCAGCTGGCCATTGTATGATCAGGTTTGTGACATTTGAAACAAGTGATACCAATCCTAACTCCATGGGAAGAAGACTGACCCTCTGAAGTAAACCTTATTGCAGGTTTTGGAGGCCCGAGATGATTGATTAGGCACCTTAGAAGTTCCAGCGTTTGGTCGGCCAGTAGCGGGAATAGGGGCCCGAGGTGTACCTGGTGGTGGTGGTCTACTTATGGCTCTATTCAGCTGCTACTCAATAGCCTCGGGCTTCGGGATCATCTGTTCAATAGTTAGAAAATAAAACCCTTGAAGTTTATCTTGCAAATCTTGGCGAAGTCCAGTCATATATCGAGCCACAAGTTGATCCTGGCTTTCTAAAATCTCATTATGAGCCAAGAGATTATAAAAATCTTCAGTATATTGTTGCACAGTTTGGTTCCCTTGCCTAAAGGTACAGCGTTTAGCATAAAGTTGTTGTTTGTACCGATAAGGTAAAAATGTGGTTTTCTTCTCCCTCATTAGCTCTTCCCATGTGCCAATAGGGGGTTCATCCACTTGTGCCCTCCTAGCAGTCGTGGCTCTCCACCAAGCCAAAGCACCACCACGGAACCTTGTAATAGCCATCCCACACATGCATAATTGGGAAAACCTGTAGATTGAAAAACTAATTCAATATTAGTTAACGAATCTAAGAACTCATTTGCATTGTGGTGCCCATGGAATTCTGGGATCTCCATCTTAAAACAGTTCTACCATCTTTGCGCATTTGGTGGCTCATCACGTTCGACATGCCGATTCATAAGGGGAAGAGTATCTTCCAAATTTTTATCCCACTAATCAGTTCCATAGAGTGGAATATGATAACCATATGGATTGGTTTGCACTGGAAGAGGAAGGCGGCGTGGAGGATAGTCTTCCACGAGCATTATGAGGTCGGAAACCACCTTGGCAACGCGTGAAGGACCCCTAGGAGGAGCCCTAGCATGCGGCTGCCTATAGGGGCTCTTGTGGATCCATGTGGGGAGCTATAGTTTGTGAATCGTAGCCTCTCACTTCAGCTCGAGGTTCACCTCTAGGGGTGCTGCCCTCTTGTGGAGGTGGGTGGTCACTCCTCCCAGGAACAGGTAGTGCAGGGCCTGCTCCCATAAGCATCACCAATTGCTTCACCTGGTCGACAAGGTCTCCGATTTTCTGATTGAGATCTTGGCTTTGTTCCTGGAGTTTTTATCAACATACTCCTGGATATCTTCTTTGTCGTGGTGGATTGCTGGATGAAGACATATCAGAGTTTACACATGATTAGTGGGGTAGCTCAAAGGTAGGACTTTGATTGCTCTGATACCAGTTTAATGCACCGGTTAACACAAGATACGATTTAGAACAAAGAAAGCCGAACTTGGAGGCCACTTTGGATCAAGCCTTTACCAAGAAGATGGTGGCATGAGCCTCCCAAAAGTGGTGGCAAGGTAAGATGTTAATCCAAACCCTACTTGCTAGTGAGTGGAGTATTTAGAAGGGGATCTAATACCTCACACAAACCAGCCAAAAATTAATAAAAGAAGACAAGTAAACAAAGGATAACGACTCTAAAGTAGGAGAAAAATAATTGGTTTCATTCAATAGGAGTGATCCCAAACAAGGGCAAATTACATTGTATTTATAGGCTGGTGATCTTCATCTTTACATGCTTACAGTAACACTTGTCTAAAAATAAAGAGTTAAATAACTCCTAATACAATAAAATTTTCAACAATCTAAAAATAGTAGAGTTCAACATGTCCACTAACTCCAAGTGTGTGGTGTGATGTGGTACATGTGTGGCTTTTCTACAAAATAAAAACCCCACTAATAGCTCATTAAAATAAAATAACATAAAATTACCAGCACTAAAAGGCTTTAATTTCTCTTCTTTTTCTTCTCATAAGTCTTCTCAAATCGATCAACCATATCATCCACATCAACCCTAGATGGGGATGATGTAGGGGATGCTATTGCATCAATGAGACACATTTTCCATTCTCTAACTTGCTCTGTTACCTTCACCGAGCGACACTCCTGTGGACTACCCTTCTTCCCTCTTACCATTGCCTCTTCCCTTGTCCCCAACAATATTTTTTACACGTCATTACCCTTAGAACCACTTGCTGTGAAACGCCAACCAGGCCTCCCTC